>LPNX010173437.1:175552-198850 GCA_001517045.1 Pseudotsuga menziesii
GGACTTGAAGCTGAAGATGACTTGAAGATGAAGATGACTCGGATCATCCAGTTAAAGCAGAGAAGAAGACCAGTGCTGAAAAATTGTGTCGAAAGAATACCTTCCTAGTTAAGAGGGAGTGTTGATGTATATGTAACTTCAGAATGTATTCTTCTATGTATTTTATATTATTGTAACCTGATGTTTATTCTGGGATGTTTCTATTATGTATTTGATTCATGTGGTCATGCCCCGATGTTCCGATCGGGAAGATTATAATTTAAACAAGTCATATCAAGTCATTGGGTAAGTCCCCACTGTTTATGGGGAACTTGAGTTATTATACACTAATTAAGGTGTAGGCTCGAGTAGTAATTATTAGGTTGAGTGCACTTCAAGTCAATGGAAGAATATAAATAGAGAGTGAGAGTCTCTCTATTTATTACTTGTGACTTAGCTCTCTTGCTCTCTCAAGTGTGGCGCACTTTTGGAGAAGGAAATTCTTGGGCTTGACAGAAGACAGAAGGCTGCTGTTGTGAAGGGAGATCATCTTACTATTTTGGGATCACATCTTGTTGTGATACTATCTTAGAGGAAGTTGAGGGGTTTTCTCCATTTATGGTTTCCCCTCCTAAAAGCTTTGTGTCTCTTGTCTCTTGTGATATGCTTATGTGATTGTTGTGCTTGTTATTCTCTCAGTGAAAATATCTTATCATAATGTTAGCTTAAATGTTGAAAAACTAACACTATGTTCGTGGAAAGCCATCCGGGGTTTCGAGAGTTTTGCAATACCCACAAAGAAAGTTTGTCGATATTGCGATGAAACCTGGAGGTTTAAAAAAGTTAAAAAATCGTGGAAAGGCACATTCCTTTCAAGGGTTTTGGATCTTCAATAAGTTCTTATGATTGATGTGCAGTCTCATGGAACTTTTAATTCTATTTTAGATCAAATTTAATCAGCACTACAGAGCATATTTCTAGAAGGTAATTCTGAGCCACAAACTGGGGCAAACCTAGCATGTGATTTGATGTTTTAGGGATTAGTTTAATACATGTAAATGACATAAATTTTTAGATCTTATAAAACAGAAAATGAAAGATGAATTAAGATTTAAAATGGCATAAAAGATGTGATTAGTGCCTAACAAATCCAAGTTAGTCAGATGGGGTCAATTGAGAATCTCATGGAGGCTTTATTGAAAAATTTTCACATTCCTCCTTCTTTCCATCATCATTTTGGGAGAAGAGGAAGAAGTCTACATGCCAGGCTCGAGGATACTTTTGCACAGAAAATAATGCATGCTTATTCGCTAAAACACAGAGATGAAGGTTGCAAAAACATATTTTCAAGTTTTTCAAACCTGAATCCTTATTCTACCTACTTAGTTAGAGGGGGGATTTTTTCCCATGTGGTTTTTCCCTGGTAACTTGTATTAAGAAGTTACTTTGATTTAGCTGTAATGGGTGACCTATGGTCTTAGTTACCAGGGACAAAAAGTTGTCCAAGTTAGCATTCAGGGTGTGTGTTAGGATTATAATCCTCCCTTGTCCAATTTGGTCAATCATGTCTAAATTAGGAGTCTTTTCAATCTATATTTAGTCACTAGCATCATTGGGTCTGCATGGCCTGATTGGGCCACATTTCCTGGTTACTAGAGTGTGGGGAACACTAGTTGAGGCTATCTTCCATTGACTTCACTTGCATGCATCAATTTAGGATCCTCCTACACCAATCCCTACAAGTTAGGAGCGACTGGGAGTGATGGAACCAACCTCCTTCAGTTGAGTTCAGTTAGTGACTAGTTAAGCCTATTTAGGAGTCAGTAACATCCAGTTACAATCAGTTAGCACCAGTCATTAATTGATTGAATGTGGGAAGGTGCAGTTCCACACCTACCAGATTCAATTAGGCTAGTTAACTGATTCTAACTGATTGGTGCACTAATTGAGGCAACTCGGAATAACTAGTTGAGCTTCGATAATGATTTGGACATGTCCAGTTGTCCATGTACTTAGGTAGATTCAATCAATTCGAATTATTCTATCATGCATTCGAATTGATTGGTTATTAATACCAGTGTATTACATTGTAATTAGTTATCCAATTACTTTTGATTAATGAAAGCATTCACAATTACAAGACATTTTTGCACTATTTCATTCTTTAATTTGGAGTAAAATTGTTTGATCTATCTTGTGAGTTGTGTGTTGGTCCACAAATCTATGTGCTCAATTTTATACAAGGGCCATACATCATATAAATTTTCACGTTATTTTAGAGCATATTTCTTCTTAGAACTCATTCAAGAAGCGATTAATCACCAACAAAATTTATTGATACAATGATCCTCATGCATACCTCCTCATTAATCCATAATACCTTAATCTGTTCCAGTTCTATAATAATCATGTAATGTCCACCAGAGACAACCCTTCATGAATCACTTAACATACAAGCATCCCCGTTAGTACAGTCACTAGAATGAGTTGATCATAAACCATCAATTTGATTACACAACCACAATACATTAACCAGTATTTATTAAGCCAAAGAAGATTTCCATTTAGTGTGCTTCAATGGAACTAAATGTCCCCAAGAGCTGACAGGGTTGAAACCTATGGCTCTAATACCATATGTAACATACCTCAAATTCCAGAAATAAAAAAATATCTATAACCGTATATCTTCCGAGATATTAATACAATGCCTAACCGTTATGAGGAATTACAAACAAATAAAGAGTTTAAAGCATAACCCTGGCCATATGAAATGATCATCATATACTTAAAATCTTAGAAACCCTTTTTCCAAAAAGAATATATTTTCAAACAAAAAAGAAAAAAGCTAAGTTATTGTTCTTCTGCAAGAACCATTCCACAGTTTTGATTTTGCATTCCGCAATGTAGAATGCGGAATCCAAAATTTCGTTAAATGAATCGTTTACCTTATGCACCATTGATTCCTTGCAAAATCAACCATGATCATTGATCTTGACTTGATGAGGCTTGTGGGTTGCAAAAAATCCAGATTCCGTTAAATTAATCCTTGACTTTCTATATTCTGCAAATGTGTATTGCGGGTTGGAGGTTGAGGAAACTCTAAATTTCGTCAACTTAATCTTTTACTTCCCTTCTTATGCATTCTACAAATGCAAATTGTAGGTTGTGGGTCATGGAAACTCCAAAATATGTGAATTTAATGTTTCACATCCTGGCTTCCTCATTCTGCATTCCGCAAAGGTGGGTTGCAGGTTGCGACTTGCGAAAACTCCAAAATACATGAACTTAATATTTCACTTCCATCCTTCCGCATTTTGCACTCTGCAAAGGAGGATTGCGGGTCGCTGGTTGTGAAAACTCCAAAATCCATTAACTTAATATTTTATACTTTCAACACCGTTGATTTCTTGTGGCTTAAGTCCCCATCGTTTATTTGGTTCTTTGTGGATTCCATAGGGGAACCTTCGTGACCAATATCAACCATTAATATTCTTTGTGGATGTAATCTCGAACCTCTATCTACTTCTTTGCTGATTCCACAATGAAACCTTCTTGACTATTATCAGCCGTTTGTCTTCCTTGTGGATGAAATCTCGACTATAGATCTACTTCTTTGTAGATCGACGTTTAACCTTGGGGATTGCGGAAAGCGGGTTTCCTTACAATTTTTTAGAATTAAACCTCCGCAACTTTTCTGAACCGTTGATCTCGTTGCATATTTGATCTACATCGTTGATGTTCTAAGTGAGTGGATCAACATTTAACTTTGCAGATTCAAGGGTTTCTACTTTGATTTGGAGTTTTGAATTACTATAAGCTAAATCGAACTAAAGATTAATTTGATGCTTAACCCTTCCTTGATTTTGTCTTCTCTCTTTATAATTTTAATAGTCAAGCCCTAACTGTGCTAAGTTGATTAGTGATTCAGACAATCAATTTTTAAGGTTTCCTGTGTGTAAAACACAATAATTTTCATTTGTGGCATAGGCATAGTAGATATCTAGGCTATAAAAACATTACAAATTCATTCCACATTCAATAAGCATAAATAGGTTGAGCAGAAACGATACGAACAGATAATGCCCCATTAAATGTAGGAATACACAATACATTTGAAAAAGGAACAAAGGATTCAATCCATTATATAAAAAATCATGAGTTCTAAATTCTTCAAGTATCGGATTTGAAACTATATCCATAACAACAAGTTCTACCAACTTATGCTAAGAACGAGTTATTAATCACTATAGTAATATCATTGTGCAGACCTAATATATATCATAGAAAGAGGGATATTTTTTCTATAGAAATGCATAACCCTACTACTTGGAGATGTAACTATACTAGGAATGATTTTAGTGGCAAAATTTAGTCCATTGGCGAAATTAATGGATTTTCAATTTTTCCTTCGGCGAATTTATTATATTAAAAAAGTTCTTATCGTTAATATTAAATATCGCATTTTCTATTTTCAAAAAAAAAATAAAAACATAGTTATCCCAATGATATTTGGTTGGAAATTATTGCAAAAACCATTTTCACCCTTTGGAATTTGCTTTGGATCCATCTTTCACCCGCGATTTCCACCATGGGTTTCAAATAGAGGTCCTGTTCTCCAGCGATTTCTAGCATGGGTTTTAGATGGACATCATGTTTGCCAGCGATTTCCAGCATGGGTTTAAGATGGAGTTCATGTTTGCCCTTGATTTCAGGAAATGGTAGTTTTTTTGTCCTATTCAGCCTCCATTTGGTTTCAGAGCCCCTGTTCTTCCTTGAAATTAGGAAGTGAGAGTTTTGGGACCCTCATTCGCCCTGATTTGGCTTCTAAATCTCTTGTTCCTCCTGTATTTGGCATTCTTTGAAGTCCCATTCACCCCGATTTTGAGTATTTATCATTTCTAGACTCTATAGCCCCATTTGGATTATGAATGATGGGTTTGCTCAGTGTATGCACAATTATTTAAGACCAAAGAACATCTATGGTGACCACAACGAATTGTACTCCACATGAATTGTGCATCATATATCTAGACTTGTGTTGGAAAAAATTACAATTGCAAAGTGTATAAAGTTGATTTTGAAAAATACATAATCTGGAGATGAGTTACTTTTACCATTTAAATGTTAAAAGAGATCTATTACTTTTGTTTTATTAAGGTAAATTGATTTTTAACTTTTATTAATTGGAAATCTTAGGAATGTTGCAGGGATTACCGATTCTTGTCACTCATGTGATAAGTTCTTATTTTATTCCATGTCATTTCTATTATCATGTTTAATATTTGTGAACCTAATGCAGGGAAGATAATATCAATATGAATTTAGCATCATTATATAGATGCAAGAATTTGTTAAAAAGGAACCAATGTATAGTTGTGGAGAGTTTGGATTGATTTTTTCATGTTGCATTTCTTTTGAGAACCACAAGGTCTTGTTATACAGAACTTCATGTTGATAAATTCTTGTCATTTACAACATTAATAATTAGCAGTGTTTCACTAGAACTAATTTGTGAATATGTTTTCGAGAGAAAGGCAGAATGCAGGGTGGTACCCATTTATGTTTTGACTGTTTCCTTTTTGGCAAGAGTTGCTTGAATTAAACACTATGTTATCATTTTTTAAAGTCAATATTCAATAACCTAAAATAGTAGGGAAACTTCCATAGGACATTAGACATAAAGTTACTTTAATACAAATGATATATATTGCTTCTTTGTTGGTTTCTATACTATAAGGACATCCATATGTTGTGACGTTTATCAACAGAGATCAGGACATGTATAAGCATTAGAGAATACAGACACTGCTGTCATATCAAGTGTCAAAATCTATTTACAGTTTTTCATCTAGTTCAACTATTCCACAGGGGATTAATTGTTACCTCAAAGCATCTCTTTGAAATTTTTTTCTTGGAATGGTCCTTATCCTTGCTTCAACATTTCAATTCCATGACAAAATAAGAAACTTTTCATAGCCATGGCATAAATGATAAGATATGAATACCATGCTATTTTTCTCCACCCCACAATATTATTGGAGGCTTTGCATGTGATAAATAAAAAGGGGACAAAAAGAATGCACGCTTTGTACATGGGGATCCATGCATTTTTTTTCTTTTGTGCCTTCATTAATTTCAGCTAAGCCGCACAAGTTTAACATTTGTGAGTACAATCAATAAGTGGTTTCATTTGGTTACCGAATTGAATCCCATTCCAAATTTTCTTCTTTTGTGGCTTCATTAATTTCAGCTAAGACGCACAAGTTTAATATTTATGGGTACAATCAGGAAGTGCTTTCATTTGGTTACCAAAGTGAATCCCATTTGGTTTCCATTCCCAAAAGCAATGGAACATTACTAGAAAAAAAGTGACTAAAAAATATTACATAGTGCTTAGGATACCTATTAACATGTTCTACACATTGCTCCACTGAAAATGATTTTACTTGCATTGTGCCATGTGGTAGTTAACACTGTGGAGCTCAAGGGCATAACATTTGGTCAACAGAGCTAGTTGAATCTACATTTGTCCAAGCCTTTTAAAACGTTTTCATACCAGCTATGAATCCAGTTGATTATTGACTCCATCTTGATAGCTATACTTTGTGATTCAATTGTATATTTAACGTTCTACTAATGTCCGAATTGTATTGTAGACCAATGTTGCTTCACAAGAAATACTTAAAAGGTAAAATTGAAATAATTCCATATTTTTTATTGAAAATTTATGTGTTGTCCTTCAGGCTAGTTCATGGTTTATTGCACTTTGTGCAAGACGTCATTTTTTGAACAACAAAAGATGATTTTTAATCATTTCACAAGAATTTTACAAGGCCCGTGCCCATAATTATGCGACAATCAGAGTTGATCTACTCAAACCATTTTGTGTTCTATTTTTGTTCATTTTAATTTTGGAACCTCTAATGTGCAATAGATTTTTCCTCATTGTGCCATGGTAAGTTGTTGCAATATTGATGTATTTACTTAACTTGGAAGAGTTATAAGAGGTAAGCTGCACAACTCAAAATGACTTTAAAATTGATCGTAATGTTAGTAAATCCTGTGTTGTCTATCCCATAACACCAAAATTGTACACCATAGCCATACATTAATAAATAACAAAATGGAAAGAATCTACATACCCGAATCTTGGAGGTCTATGAGTTTGACTCTACATATTGATGTTTACATATTGGAATTGTTGAAGGCTAAGCATTGGGAAGGTTTTTTTTGTTCAATTATTACCTTCTCAGTTATCCCCATTCATGTCTTAATTGACCATATTTGATAGCCTTGCTTCCTTTAACATCCCACCTTTGACAGATTTGGAGTTAATTTTATTAATTAGTGCTATGGAATTGCACTTGTTTCATAGGACCTGAGCTAGGCAATGTTATAGTATTCCTCTTTGTTGGTCTACTGTTGCCCTGTTTCAAGGCACACTGATTACGTCTCTGTTGCTGACAACTGGTGTTCATAGTCACATGGGTGGTAAGAGAGTTTCGTTTTGAAAAAGTGGCTACTTGGGAACTTCTCAAATTGGCATTAGAGTTCTTTGGTAGATGAACTTCATGGTGATCCTTTTGTTGAGGTCTCGAATTTGTAACAATTAGCAATGTAAGTGTCAAATTGATGGTAATAAGGAGAATCCAATGAGGAAGTATGGGACTGTGTTGCTAATACATGAGGTGAGCACCAAAAAACAAAAATCTAATAAGGAACTACTGACATCATTGGGGGAGAATGATATTGCTTAGATTCTATTGGATATTTCATAAAGCTGAGAGTATTACTGTAGGATGAGTTCATATGAATATCTTGTGCTTGATAGGTGCCCTCATTTGCAATCACATTGGTTTATAAGTTAAAATTTCTATGGACTTGTGTAAAATATATTGTTTTAAGTTAGAGGACAATGATTTAGATTTGGTAATGAATTTTGACACGTTAAAATGCATGTGGGGAGGTCGCCCCATTCATAATGTCAATGATAAGGTTGGAGTCCCATGCATTTATGCTGTCTCAAATATCTAATTTGGATATTAGTTTTAGGCCGTTGCATAAAATGAGTGCTTCTATAATATTGTTCGTGGTTTTCCCATGCCCTTTAGGCTCATGCAAATTTAGTCTTTCCTTTCCTCTTGGTCTGTAATGAGTATCTTTCCCTAGCTCTAGCTGGTTTCTTTTTGTTGTCCCTTCAAAGAATACGATACTACCAGAGAGAGTGGTTTGAACTAGGGGAAGGATCTTAGAAGGGGAGTTTGAATATTGAGTTCACTCCTTGAGACCTTATCATTTCACCCATTGCAAATACTTAACTGTATTGAGTTTCCTTTATGGAATATGATCTTATTGCTCATGTTTCAGTAATGGCTGTGTGTGTGAAAATATGGTTTGTATTTTGGTACTCCAAGCAGAAATTTGCATGTCCTTTGGCCCTGCCCCCTTAGTCACCTCCTTTCAAGTTTGTTTGAAAGCCATAAATGAAGAACTATAGTGCAGAGCTTGGAGAATGCATGCCCTTATGATGGTTTTGTAATTATTTGGATTTGAGTGACCAAGCTTGGGTAAACTAGAACAGACACCATTATTAAACAAATCAATAGTGTGAGAGTTTAGGGAGTGAACACCATGTTTGAGGAAGTTGGCTTGGATGTTGTTCATCTCTTTTCTGGTGATGACCTCCTCAAAGAAGGTATTTTTCTGTAATAAATAAGTATTAAGAGTATTCCATTGTTCAAACTGTTATAAATGTTGATTTACCTCAATCGTTTGTTTCTTTTTAATAGAAACATTGCTTTTTGTCTTCTGTTACTCACAGAGGTTCAAAGGCTTTGACTGGCTGCTTTGCATTTCTATAATACTGAATCACAACAAAATTTCTAGCAGTTATTAAAGTACCCATGAATCATGTGATTAAATTGCCCATAAAATTGTGGCATCATTCACAATAAGTGCTCTCATAAATATTAATGTGTTAAATAATTTTTTATGTATGTGTAGATTGTTATAGTTAGTTAAAAAATTGGGTAGCTTTGATCTTGTAATTTTAATACTGAATATGCACTATAATATATTATGATTGGTATAATTTCGATCATAGTTGTGGATAGTCTAACAAATTCTTTTATGATAATGCAAAGAGAGGACATTGGTAATGTCCTAGTAAAGGTTTCACATGGTAAGGAAATCACTACTTGGCTTGTGGTGAGTTGAAAGTTGAATGTCGGTACTATGCAACATGGCATACAAAGCACAAAAAATTGCTATGGCCTTCACATTATGTTAGGACTGTAGCGGAGAGTTTGTACCTTATCTTTAACAACCAGTATTTGCATCCCTTCCATTGTGAGATTATGGTTTGAAATTTATTTTTCAAGGGAATTTCACACTACAATCATCCAGGGAGGAGGTCGAGACTCGATGGTTATAGTGATAGTGCTTGGAACCAATAGTAACTTTCAGAATTTATAGAGTTTTTCAATGTTGTAGATTTTTTTAGGTCTCTTCGTTGCTATCAATTAAATCCTTGAAAAGTTCTCACTTTATATGAGTTTTGTCCCATTCATGAGAAAAAACTATTTTAGTTCCATGAAAGATAATTTTTGAGTTATAGGTTTTTCCCTGCTCCCTCTAAAAATATCCACATAGAATGGAATTCACCCTAAAGAAAATGAAAATGATATGGATGTTCAAAATTTTCTACACTCTACACATTTCTCTGATCCAAAAGTCAGCAATGCTTATTTGAATGCACAGCTAGACATCATACCTGGCCTTTGCATTATTTCTAACCAACCTTCACTAATGTCATCGCCTATTAATTTAGATAGATCTAAAGAGTGTTCTTTATTGGATTTCAGTCTTATGCATTTGATAGGAACATGTGATATTCTATCACAAAAATATCAATCTTAAAGGAAGCTTAATATGAACAGATCAAAGAGCAAAGTTTCTTCTGGGTTTATTACTAACTTTACAATACCATCTCACTTTTCAAATGGTCAGAACCTTGGCTCAACAGCAATTCATTACGCTCAATTTTTGTCACGATAAATAATGTTGTTTTAATTATCACATTGTCCACTAATTAATGGAATGTCTCATGATTGTTTGCAGTGGATTATCCAAAAAGTGCTACTGAACATATTTACAGAAGATTTGTGTATTTTGTGCATTATATCATTTTCATATGGATGTTGATTTTTCTCAAGACTTAATGTTCCATTCATTACATTTTAGTGGCACTAAATGGAATATTCTTTGATTTCTTAGCCAATATTGATTCATTTATTTGTGGTTTAATGAATTTCCAGGATTTAAAAAGTGGCTCCACCCTAGAGGGTTTGTCTTGGCATTGTGTTCTACGCTGAGTTTCCCATTCCCTTCTTGAATTTACTCCATTTAATTTGCATCCAGAACCTTCATGTGACAAGCTTCTATGATGAGTGGTGTATTCAGATGGAGCGTTATAACCAGTATCATCCCAAAAAACTGATGAATGTTTTCCTCCCTCGCATACTTACCTTGCATGTGGAGTGTGCCACCTTCTACCAACAAGTGATGGCCATGAATGCCAACAAGTATTGTGACAAGCAGTAGCACGTCCCGTTTTGTGCCCAAAATCGCATCTGGCATTTTTCACCATGCCATTATTGTTGAGTGAGTTATATGATAAAGCAACAAACCTCATATTGCTAAGTCTATCATGGAGGGTTGTAGTTTCTTCATGATCCCAGGGATTGCTTCAAAATCTGCTGGAGGGTTGTAGTTTCTTTGTAATGCTATTAAGTGTCATATGACTAAGATTTGATATGATCAACAAGCTATTCTTTTTGGTTGGTTGCTTTATAGCTAATTACACATGAGGTTATTACATCATGTACAACACAATAGTAAGCCTTGGAATCCTACAAAATTGGCTCATCGAAGGGATACATTAACAGCAAGGGCATTATTCTTTCTGCAGGAGCCAATCTTATGAAACCTTTTGGGTTTAAAAAAATGCATTGGGAATTATGTAGTTAGCATTATATTATTAACATGTCATGGCAGGTAGCTGATAAATGCTATTAGGTAAGAATAAAAACAACATTGTCATTTTAGATAGTAAGGCATATTTCTGATATCCTTATTTACCACATACAACAAGAGATTTGATGGGATTATTTAAATAATGAATTGAATTCAAATAATTCCTAAGCATAACAATAATGTACTTTAATTTCAATGTACCTAGGGCCGAACTAGGACACCCTATGGACCTTAAAAATTATACAAGGTTAAGTCCTCTTTGCACATAAAGATATTGAAAGGATTGACTTACTTTTGATGCATTTTTCTAATGCAATATACTACTTGCAGTTGATAAATGCTCAAAATGATTGTATAGCAAGGGGTGGCAGATGTATTCCAAGCTCTAGATACAAGCTCGTGAGAGGTCCCCATGGAAAAAAATAGGATAATGCAATGGAATTTCCATGACATATGAGAACAAGGATACACCTACAAACTGTAAGATTTACCAGATCCTTCCCATACAATTGTCCCCTTATGCTAGCACCTTCAAAAGAGCTTGTTGAATGAGTTGTATTTTGCATGGTGCAGGTGGCAGTTTGCTAATATTCAAACTAGAGTTCAGAGAAATGATGTTGAGAAAGTAACGTTAACATAGCATAAAACCAAAGGAATATCACTAAAATTACCAAGACATACATTGCCATTTTTTTCAGCAGTGCCCTGACTTGTTGAGGATGGAATCCTTGTACCTCCTGAGGAGCAAATTTGTGCTCTTATAGCTGAAAAAGTAATTGAATTGCAAGAGATATATCTAGAAAAGAGAAATCGGCTTAGGAAGAGGCCACAAACAATGGATGAGCAGCTCCACAATAAAGAAACAAGTAGAAACTTATCTGCACTCACAAATTATTGCGATTAGGCTAGTATTCCAATTGGAGATGGTTATGTGGTCAAGTTACTCAGAGAACAATAACTGTTGCATAATGTGGAAGACCCAAAGCAGCCTAATAATGAGCCCCTATACATAGAACCGGATTGGGAAATTATATGATCTTGATTTTTTGATAAGCCACCAACGAAAGAGGCTATCGTAATAGTTCAAAACATGCATGAGGGATTCAAGACCATGTATTTTGATGGTGCATGTTGCTGATTTGGTGCAGGTGTTGGGGTAATTTTTGTTTCACCAGTTATAACTCCTTTCCATATTCATTTTTCTTAAAATTTGATGCAGCTAACAATGTGACTGAATATGAGGCCTTGCTTTTGGGTTTGAAACAAGTAAAGGATCTCAATATTAAAACATTAAAAAGTCAAAGGAGATTCATAATTTTAGACTTGATTGCGAATTAAGTACGGAACCAGTGTGAAGCAAAATATTCTCATTTGAATCAATACTGACATGTTGTATCATGTATGGTATGAGATCAAGGCATTTGATGATTTTGCAATAGTTTCTATCCCACAAAATGAAAATAATTAATCAACAAGTAGATGCTATGATAGGTTCAAATGTGGGATTTGAACCATGCACAATAGAGTCCTTTTCAAAGTACCGTGTGGAGGTCAGGTTTCGACCATGCATTCTTGACAACTTTGAAAACTAGCATCTATTTGAAGATTATAGGCATTGTGAATTTTTTGAATAGTGTAAACACAAGTGCCTCTCACTAGATTGATGAGGGATAAGAAAACAGTGACCCGAAGCAACAAATGGTACAACTGAAAAGTAATAAAATCCCTAGATGTTTGGTACCTTTGGAAAAAGACTTGATGATTATGTTGCTTTTAAAGGTTCAAAGGTCACTGATAAGGATGAGCAAGTCATTGAACTCAAGATGGGTTCTAAGGAAAGTCCAAGACCATTGAAGATTGCTCAAGTATGCACTCTATAATGGAAAAATATGGAGGAGTTTATCTGTGATTATAAATGTGTTTTTGCATGGTCATATGATGAGCTGAAAACCTACAGTACTGAGGTTATGAAGCATAAAAATACTTTGAAAGAACAAGCCAAACCTTTCAAGAAGACACAAAGGGACATGAATCCCATGTTGGCTCCCATCATACAAAAAGAGTTACAGAAGTTGTTTAAAGTAGAAATCATCACTCCTCGTTATTAATCATAGTGGGCATCCAATGTTATAGCAGTCCATAAGAATGATGAGATTCGAATTTGCAATATTTTGAAATTTGAAGGCTTGCATCCTTGAAAGATAACTATATTTTTCCAAGCATGGAATATGTGTTACAGTTACAAGTGTTGGAATGATGTCCATGTTGGATGGATTCTCAGGGTACAACCAGGTGCTGGTTGATGAAAATGACCGATACAAGACAACATTCACCATCCTTGTGGAACGTATTCCCATATCTGTGTTCCTTTTGGATTGTTAAATGATGGGACCAGATTCCAAAGAGCCATATGATTCTCTCATTTCCTTAATAAAGTTATCATGGTTTACCAAGATGATTTGACAGTTTATTCCAAGTGCAGAGGAGACAATTTCATGCACCTAAGAAAGATCTTTAACAAACATAGATCGTTTGGAATCTCACTTAACACAAAGAAGTATGTTTTTGGGGTAGTCGAAGGCAAATTATTGGGGCATATGGTCCGAAAGACAAGGTAAAAATAGATCCAGCAAGAGTGCAATCTTAAAAGAGATTCAGTTACCCAAAAGTAAGAAGGGTATCCAATCCTTTCGGAGCATAAATTTCCTACTAATATTTGTACCCAATTTCGTTGAAATCACTTATGCCATCTCAAGTATGCTAAAAAAGGGACATGAAAAGGGAGAAACTAGGGAAACAATGTAAATTCAACAACCTCTGGTTGGGCCCTTCCCAAATAAAGCGAAAAAGCAGGGAAGAATAGTTTTCATCTGACTAATCTCGATGGAGAATAAAAATATTTGCCAGTCAATGCGCAATTACTAAAGTATTACTTTCAGTAACAAACCTAAAGGCCACAAAAAAGAGAAACGAAAAAAAAAGGAAAAAGGAAGAGAAAAAGAAAACGATGAGTTATGTCTATTTGGGTAATGGTGTAGGCTAGTGGCAAATATTTATTTTTACTAGGAATTTTCTTCATTGCATTGATTTCAATTATATCTTAAATTTTACGATTTTTGCAAGTCTTTTCATTCTTAATAAGTTGTTCCGCATTCACATGAGCAGTCCCAAATTTGGGAGGTTGGTTTATCTTGTTTTTTGTCATAGGCTAGATT
This sequence comes from Pseudotsuga menziesii, assembly GCA_001517045.1. Lineage (NCBI taxonomy): Eukaryota > Viridiplantae > Streptophyta > Pinopsida > Pinales > Pinaceae > Pseudotsuga > Pseudotsuga menziesii. Next base: position 189,781 of record LPNX010173437.1, read on the forward strand.
CTTTTGTCATTCTGAAAATTGGGCATGCATTAATCTTATTGATTCATAGAGTAAAATCAGAGTTGGGACACATTTATCTTAGGTCAAAGTCTCGATAAGGCCTGGGATTTTTTTGTGTTTTAGTACAAGTATATTTTTGGGGAAAGTAAGGGTATGTATTTGTCGGGATTGAGGAAAGTTTATGCATCAATCGCAATCCCAACATGTGTCTCCTAAGGTCAATTTTTCTGCATCGAAGACCTTATCCAACCTTAGGGATATGATACTAACAAGAGTGATTGACTTTTAAGAGAAAAACATCATTGAAGACCATTGGGATCTCAACATCCCACATGAGAGTTTGTACCTTAGAGTGGTGGACACAAGTCTTACTTAATCATTTGGTTATATAATTTTGTAACTTTGTCGAATTATTGTTGTATCAAGTTTTCCTCCATGTTACCGATTGGTGAAAAATAATTTTCATTTTATAAATCTTTAGTCTAAGAAATATCTATTGTAAAAGTTCGATCAAAAGTGGTTAAGTGAAGTAAGTTAAAAAAAAACCGGTCCAAGTAAACCCCTTTCAAAGTAAGTTTTCCATTTTTAAATGTCATCCTAGGTATGTAGATAGAGACAATTATAAACTTTCCCATTATGATGTTTGATTTACTACCATAGACACAAGTAACAAGTGATAGGCTAAAATATATAATTTTATATCCATTATTCATCCAAGATAGTTAGAATTAATATAAACAAAAAAATACTATTTAATAAACAAAAAAAATACAAAAACAAAAAACAAATATTATAAGTTTCTTATGAAATTATCTATATGTTAAACTAGTTAATATACATTTATATAAAAATTTATTGGACTAGAGATAATATAAATCAACCAAAAATGGCATTAGAATAATCTTATATCAAATAAATAAATAAATAAATATTCCTTTTAGGCCCCGAGGCCCATACTGCTAACCTATGTGATTCCTGTGGGTTCCAGCGGTTACTGATAACTAGGGAATCAGATCAGGACTGATGCCATTCATAGAAGATCTACGGCATCCTCACTTGGTCAAGAAGGGCCACCTGGGCCAAAGGCCACCTTCATGCATGACAATGCTCTTTGCATGACCATGCTCTTTTCCATGCTCCATGCATGACCATGCTCTTTGCATGCAAGTCAACGGCAAATTAGAAGATAAAGTGACCTAATTAGGTCAAAGATCAAGTTTTGCGTAGTTGAACTTTATAAATAGAAGGTAAAGCAAGAGGAGACCTCACTTATGATTATTGATTATTTTGGGAGCACTTGGATAGCAGCACAGCAGTTGGGGTTAGAGACGGAGTCTTCAACTAACAGGATTTCGGCAGTGAAACATCTGTCCTAGTCTTATTTCGGGTAAGCCATACTTGTTCACCACTTGTTCTTCATTTCATTCATCAGTTATATAGCATAGGGTATATATTGTTACAGAGGCACGGTGCAGCCGTAAGAGGGGGTTTTCAACCAGAAATCCCTAATCAGCTATTGGGCCTTCAGATCTCAGTTTCCTTCCGAAACTCAGGCATCATTCTCACCAGCAGCTTCATACTCCGGTACCCAGTGACTATCTGCTCCATCTGAGCTCATCCGAAGGAGTTATCAGCATTTCCAGAACATCAGAGGCGTGAGGAGCTGCCCGAGAGAACCAAGTCGCTATCACACTTAGAGGGTTCAGAACTGCAGTATTTTCTAGCCAATCTCTCCGGCACAGCAAGGCTATCAGCCCTGCAAATTGACGGATCCATCGGGCCCCTCCTTCCTTGAGGGCGTCACCTTTTTATTTGCTTGGGCATCTTATTGCTGGAGCATTCACCGGAGACGGGAGAGATCAGTTCCTCTTCGATCTAGATCTCAGTACTTGCAGACTTTATCTGCATCAGTTCAGCCAGTTATCAGTGGTAAGTGTGTATCCTATCTCACAAACCCTAACCCTAATTTTTCCTATAAAATAGGGATTTTTACCTGGCAGTTTGTAAGCCCAGTTGTATCCGCATAATTGTTTAGAAATAGAAAATATCAGGATTTGGGATATTTCAGTGGTATCAGAGCTATTTTCTTGGCCAGCTGTGGGCTTAAGAGATGAAAAGTAGATGAATACAGAAGGGGATCCTTTTGTAACCTATAGGAGGAGGAAGAGTAGGTACACAGGAGACTTTGAAGATATCTAGATTGAGGATACCAATTCCGACATGGAACAGACAGGTATTCATGCGGATAGGGGAAAAGGAACGGAGATGAGGAGGATCAGATGGAATTTCGCAACTTGGTCTGTGCATTGCAAGACTTAGCGAAAGGACAAAAAGAAGTCCTCAATGCAATCAGTAGACTTTCAGTGAAACCAGAACCAGGTATCAGCAGTACACCCCCTTCACCAGTAGAGCGGGGATCTTCTAGCGGCAGTGGAAAGATGGCGTACACCAACATCCAGAACACTCCCCACATATACAGCAGACCTACTATCAGGCCTACCATGCCTCACTTCTTGGCAGATACAGTAGGGGACCCGGTCATGCAGGTAGAGCCCAGCGAACCTTATGGGGCTTATTTGCAAGAGTACACAGACTTAGGAGATGATTTTCATGCTGCTATGTCTTTCTCCGACTTCTGCAACATGAAGAGCAGGGACAGGCTCAGGAATTTCAACAAGGGTTTCAATCACAAATATGAGCTACAGAAAACCTTGGGTAGTTTGACCATCCCAAACTTTGATGGGACTCACGGAGGATCAGCGAGAACATGGGTCCAAAAGTTGGATACCTATTTCCAGCTCAACCCCATGACAGAGACAGATGCCATTAAGTTGGCTACACTTCACTTGGACGGAGAGGCTCACGAATGGTGGTACCATGGACTGGTGACATTGGGTCACAACACCATACATTCTTACGGTGAGTTCACTCAGAGACTCATGGAGAGGTTCGACAGGAAAGATCCAGAGATCCATTTCAGGGAGTTGGCTCAACTCAAGTAGACTGGTAGCACAAAATCATTCATTTCAGAGTTCCAGAGGCTAGCCATTATGGTAACAGATGTGTCAGAGAGCAGACTGAATATGTTATTCACTGAGGCCCTCATAGACCCACTACGGAGATGGGTGAAAGCCTACAAACCCCTCACTCTGTAGGATTCTATTAGCAGGGCAAGGGATCTTCGGGATTCAGTTCCCAAAAACAAATTCCCTATGAAAACCAATTTTCCTGTTAGGGACAAGGACAGGAAACCTTTCCAGCAGGATGTGCCCAAGAAAACCTGGTTAGATGAGGACACCAGGAAAGATTTGAGAAGGAAAAAGCTGTGCTTCACTTGCTAGGAACCATGGGTACCAGGACACAGATGTGCCGGGAAGGCGAAGGCACATTACATTGAGGTGTATTCATACAGTGACGAGGACGACGATGAGCAGGAGGCCACAGAAGAGGAATCACACCAGGGTGATACACCAGAGGGAGTCATTGCTACACTGTCTGGAGTACCGAGATTCCATACTCTCAGGGTCAGGGGAGTAGTGCAGGGTCACAAAGTAGGAGTTCTGATTGATGGGGGAGCCACCCACAATTTCATTGACTCCGCTTGGGTAGCCAAATGAGGTATTCAGACTAAGAAGTTCGAGGGATTCACTGTAGCAGTAGCCGGGAACTCCAGCATGGAGTGCAACTACTGGATCCCAAAACTGAATGTTGCCTTGGGTAACTATCAGATGACAGACTCTTTCTATGTAGTGGATGTAGCGGATACTCATGTGGTATTGGGTGTTCAGTGGCTTTACTCTATAGGAAAATACACTACAGATTACAGGGCAATGGAGATGGAGTTTTAGAGGCCAGATGGAAAACGGGTAGTTTTGAGGGGCATGAACACTTATCCCCCAAAACCGGTCTCGTCACAGAGAATGGAGGCAGTGCTTCGACAGGATGATATAGAATGGGCTGCAGAATGTTTTGTCACCTTCAGGAAACCCCCAGAGACCAGCTCACAACACCCCAGTGACATTCAATCCTTGCTACAGAAACACGAAAAGGTTTTTCGGGACCTTCCATCAAACAGATCACCAGACCAGGGCTTTGAGCACATCATCGAGCTAGAGGAGGGCACACAAGCCGTCATCACCACTCCTTACAGGCATCCCAAGAGGTACAAAGATGAGATTGAGAAAACCATCAAGGAATTACTGGAGCTTGGTTACATACGACCCAGTTCTAGCCCCTTTGCATCTTGAGTAGTTCTGGTTAAGAAGAAGGATGGCACTCTGCATATGTGCATCGATTATCAAGCACTTAACAAAAATACCATCAAGAACATGTATCCCATCCCCAGGATTGACGAACTCATGGATGAACTTCAGGGAGCTCAATACTTCTCTAAGATCGATCTTCGCTCGGGGTACCATCAGATCAGGGTAAGGGACCAGGACATCCCCAAAACAGCCTTTCGCTGTCACTTTGGGCACTATGAGTTTTTGGTCATGCCTTTCGGGCTTACCAATGCTCCAGCTACTTTCCAGTCGTGCATGAATGACACCTTCAGGGCACAGCTACGTAAGTTTCTACTTGTCTTCTTTAATGACATCTTGGTTTACAGCAAAACATGGGAAGAGCACTTGAAACACCTGGACGAGACATTGAGTATTTTAGAAGAACAGTCGCTTTACGCGAAAATGTCCAAGTGTGAGTTTGGCATGAAGGAAATGTTGTACTTAGGACATGTGATCAATGCAGAAGGAGTACAGGTGGACATGGAGAAAATTCGAGCTATCAGAGATTGGCCTGCGCGAAAAACAGTGACAGAATTGAGAGGGTTCCTAGGTCTGTGCATGTATTACTGGTGGTACGTTAAGGGATTCTCCCAGTTTGCAGCACCCCTCACAGATCTCACCAAGAAGGGGGCAATCACTTGGACAAACTTAGCGCAGAAAACTTTCGAGGAGATGAAGGTTATCATGAGCTCTTGCCCAGTGTTAGCAATGCCAGACTTCTCACAACCCTTTACAGTAGAATGTGATGCCTCAGGAGAAGGGTTAGGAGCAGTATTGATGCAGAATCATCACCCTATTGCATTCGAGAGCTGTAAATTGAAGAACTACGAGCGCCATTATTCCATATATGACAAATAGATGCTAGCTATCTTGCATGCTCTCACAAAATTCAGACAGTACCTGGTGGGCAGTAAGTTCAAAATTAAAACAGATCATAACAGCCTCAAGTATTTCTTGAAACAGAAGGAGCTGAATGATCGACAATAGAAATGGGTCAGCAAGGTACAAGCCTACGATTTCGAGATCGAGTACGTGAAAGGTAAGACTAATGTAGTAGCTGATGCATTATCTAGGCGTCCAGCCCCATTATCTCTCAGTAGTATATCCACGGACTGGAGGGCATTGCTCTTAGTGGAATACTCCAAAAATAAATTCGCTTGCGAATTATTGGACGGGAAAATTCAGGATGACAGATAAAGGATTGCGGATGACATCATCTACTACAAAAACAGGATATATCTCGTTCCAGAATCCACATTGAGGAAGAAGATCATCCAGGAAGCTCACGATTCTCCTTTGTCAGGGCATCAAGGGTTCTTAAAGACCTACAGGCAGATCAGAGAGAGGTTCTCATGGAAGGGCCTCAAGAGGGAAATTATGCAGCATGTCCAGGAATGTAGCATCTGTCAGCAGAACAAGGTTGAGAACACACATCCAGCAGGGATACTCCAGCCACTACTGATTCCCGAGCAGAAGTGGGAGAGCATCTCCATGGACTTCATTACAGGCTTGCCCAAGGTCCAAGGGCAATATTGTTTATATGTGGTAGTTGACAGACTGACCAAGTTTGCACACTTCTTCTCGATACCATCAGATTACTCAGCAGCTCAGGTGGCGGAGTTAATTTTCAGGGAAGTTTTCAGGTTACACGGGTTGCCTAAGACCATTGTCAGTGATCGGGATAGCAGGTTCACAGGTGCCTTTTGGCAGGAACTGTTCAGATTGGTGGGGACCGAACTGGCTACTAGTACGAGCTATCACCCCCAGAGTGATGGGCAAACCGAAATAGTCAACAAGTGGATCGAAGGTTACCTCAGGAACTACGTAGCAGGGAAACAGAGAACATGGATCAAATGGCTACACCTAGGATAGTACTGCTACAACACTACTTATCACATGTCTATTAGGATGACTCCTTTTAAGGCATTATATGGTTATGAGGCCTTGGACTATGCAGATTTGGCATTTGGAGACAGCAGGGCTCCTAAGGCTAAGGATTGGATACAGGATAGTCAGGACATCCTGAAAGTATTGAAAGAGAATTTACGGACAGCCTAGAATCAACAGAAGATGTATGCCAACACACACAGGATTGAGCGGAGCTTTGAGGTAGGGGATTTAGTCTACTTAAGGCTCCAGCCTTACAGACAGTCGTCACTTAAGAAGAAAGGAGCAGAGAAATTTAAACCCCACTTCTATGGACCATACAAAATAATTTGGAAGGTGGGAGAGGTAGCATATGAGCTAGAGCTGCCCAGAGAAAGCAAAATCCACAATGTGTTCCATGTGTCCAGCCTGAAGAAGAACCTCGGACAACACATTGCTCCATCTACCGAATTGCCCCCTTTAGATGATGAAGGACTGCTGATACTGATTCCTGAACGAATCATACAGACCAGAGGGAGGAAGCTCAGGAACAGGGTGATCAAGGAATATTTGGTTCAATGGAAAGAACTACCGCCAGAGGATGCCACTTGGGAAGGTGAACAGGTATTGCAGCATCCCAGTTTGAAGTTGCTTGAGGACAAGCAATCTCGAGCGAGGAGGACTGTAATGTCCTCTTCCTTTTAGGCCCTGAGGCCCATACAGCTAACCTATGTGATTCCTGTGGGTTCGAGCGGTTACTGATAACTAGGGAATCAGATCAGGACTGGTGCCATTCATAGAAGATCTATGGCATCCTCACTTGGTCAAGAAGGGCCACCTGGGCCAAAGGCCACCTTCATGCATGACCATGCTCTTTTCCATGCTCCATGCATGACCATGCTCTTTGCATGCAGGTCAACGGCAAATTAGAAGATAAAGTGACCTGATTAGGTCAAATATTAGGTTTTGCGCAGTTGAACTTTATAAATAGAAAGTAAAGTAAGAGGAGACCTCACTTATGATTATTGATTATTTTGGGAGCACTTGGATAGCAGCACAGCAGTTGGGGTTGGAGACGGAGTCTTCAGCTAACAGGATTTCGGCAGTGAAACATCTGTCCTAGTCTTATTCCACGTAAGCCATACTGGTTCACCACTTGTTCTTCATTTCATTCATTAGTTATATAGCACAGGGTATAGATTGTTGTAGAGGCACGATGCAGCCGTAAGAGGGGGATTTCAACGAGAAAGCCCTAATCAGCTATTGGGCCTTCAGATCTCAGTTTCCTTCCGAAACTCAGGAATCATTCTCACGAGCAGCTTCATACTCTGGTACCCAGTGACTATCCGCTCCATCTGAGCTCATCCGAAGGAGTTATCAGCATTTCGAGACCATGAGAGGCGTGAGCAGCTACCTGAGAGAACCAAGTTGCTATCACACTTAGAGGGTTCAGAACTGCAGTATTTTCCAGCCAATCTCTCCGTCACGGCAAGGCTATCAGCCTTGCAAATCGGCAGATCCATCGGGCCCCTCCTTCCTTGAGGGCGTCACCTTTTTCTCTACTTGGGCGTCTTATTGCTGGAGCATTCACCGGAGACGGGAGAGATCAGTTCCTCTCCGATCCAGATCTCAGTACTTGCAAACTTTATTTGCATCAGTTCAGCCAGTTATCAGTGGTAAGTGTGTATCCTATCTCACAAACCCTAACCCTAATTTTTCCTATAAAATAGGGATTTTTGCGTGGCAGTTTGTAAGCCCAGTTGTATCCGCATAATTGTTTAGAAATAGAAAATATCGGGATTTGGGATATTTCACTACCATAGACACAAGTAACAAGTGATAGGCTAAAATATATAATTCTATATCCATTATTCATCCAAGATAGTTAGAATTAATATAAACAAAAAAAAATACTATTTAATAAACAAAAAAAAATACAAAAACAAAAAGCAAATATTATAAGTTTCTTATGAAATTATCTATCTGTTAAACTAGTTAATATACATTTATATAAAAATTTATTGGACTAGAGATAATATAAATCAACCAAAAATGGCATTAGAATAATCTTATATCAAATAAATAAATAAATATTTTTTTGTTTTTTCATATCATTTTTTGTTTTTTTGTTTATTAAATAGTATTTGTTTTATGCTTATATTAAGTTTAACCATATGGTATTAATAATGGATATAAAATTATTTATTTTATTTTTTGTTTATCTTTACAAAACTAAGTGGTTAATTGTGCCTTTTAGCATTGATCCATCTCTTTACTTGTAGGAGTGATGGTCAAGAAGGTTAGTAGATACACACAATTAGGAAGTTTTCCATTTTTAAATGCCATTGATAAATAGAGGTTTGTTTTACTAGCAAAGCAAAAGTAAAGGTAAGTAGACATAGAGAATTAGTAAGCTTTCCATTTTTAAATGTTATTGATAAATAGAGGTTTATTTGACTAGCACAGCTACAAGTAATAAGTGATTTATCAATGTAGATAAATACAACCAACCACTTTGTTTTGTTTTGTGAAAATAAATGGTCTTTAAACAAAGGCTAAATTATATAATTTTATATCCATTATTCATACTTGTTAGAGGTAATATAAACAGAAAAAACAAATACTATTTAATAAACATTTATAAACTTAAATACATTTATATAAATTTATTGATGTTAACACATTATAAATCAATATTGGATATTGAATTAACTATACTAGATAAGAATAGCATTAGAATAATGGAACTGGTTCGACATCAAATTAACAAATTAATAAACAAATAATTAATGAAACTGGTTCCAAATTAGCAAATTAAAAAATGATATTTATTAAGTTAGTATTCTTCTCGGCAAATTGGACAGTTGGTTTTCTTTCTGAACCATAAGGTAATGCAATTCTCATGGAAAATGTGGGTGCAA
>LPNX010173437.1:199127-224319 GCA_001517045.1 Pseudotsuga menziesii
CGGGGTTCACTAACCGCAATGTTTAATTATTGAATTAGAGGTAAAACAAATTTGGAAGCCAGAAGAGAGCATGTCGTTGCCTTTATAGTAGACCGAACTCATTTAACCGAGTAACCGAGTCGACTCTACTCTCACGGCTTTTCAGATATCATATTTTTATTATTATCTGGATAGATAGGCTATTAATTACATTTATAACATTTTGAGGGGCTAAGAAATTATTTTAGATTTTGTATGGTTAAATGGATTGATTCATCTAAGTGGAACAATTGTACAATGAAAATTTAATTCAGGGTCTTTCTATCAGTTTTTCTTTGTTTGTTTCTTAAATAATATTTGTTTTTTAAGGTTAATTAAGTGTCTAGTTCTACGTGACACTTTATTTGTGGTTATGTTAGTATCTTTTTTCATGGTTTAATTATTGAATAAGAGATAAAACAAATTTGAAACCATGCCTTTGCTTTTATACTAGACCAGACTCATTTAAAGGGGCCTACCCCATTCTCACCTCACCCTGTTGTTGTTTTGTTTTTCAATGTTTAAATTTAATATTGTTAATGTGTTCCATGAAGCCCAAAATATGACATATTAATGTCTATGGGCATAATTAATCCATATCTATATATTTCTTAAAGTTGTCAATGTATCTCAAAGTCACCCCTACATATCTTTTCGATGCTTGACTACTAAAGCTAACATCATCTTTTTGGATCCTTGGATCGTAAGTGCAATTAGGTTGGATTGAGCGATTCATAAACCTAAGACATCTTTTTAGATCCTTTACTTAAAATATAAGTAATCTATCTTTGTTTTCTTTAGAAATCAACCTGTGAATTATATATACGGTGGAAATATATATAGATGTATATGAGTTGTGGAAATATGTGTATTATGTCTATTATTGATTCGGTTACATGGAAGGGGATGCTAGAATGTGGTAGAAAAACTTAGATTCAATGCTAAGCCATTTTGGACATTTAACTCAAATTCGTGGCATGGTCAAAGAATAATAGTCTCTTTAAATTAGGCATGATATCCCTCGACACATGAACCCATTTCAGAATAATAGGCTCGACCAACACATACTTAACATTCTTCTTAATTTGCACATGCGAGGAATCCATTTTCCATGGTGCAATGTACCCTGGTAGCATCTTTGTAGATATACAACTAGGAGCTTTGACATCATGGGTAGCTTTAGTGCGTCATTTTGGGTTGGTTTATCAACCCCCAATTATCTTTTTCTAGGGAGGATTAATCGAAATAGATGGTGATGGCAGGCTATCCACAATAAATACCCGAGTGATATTAGTACTAGACACATTTATTTCCATGGATGCAACTCACAACATTCAAAACTTAGCTTTGGGAAACTATTACAGTTCTGACTTGCTCAGTACTCTTCAATAGTTCAACACAATGAGTTCAAATGGTGAACGAACTTCCTTTTTCGTCTAAATCGTGCATGCAACTTTCTTGTCTCATCACGTCACCAATGAATGTGATGAGATATTGGCAATGATTATCAAGGTCGCAGGCAATATGTTCACACACTCAAGTATTTTGATTTGTTTATGACCATTTCCCACTAACCCTGCTAGTACTTCCAGCATAAAAGGAGTTATTTAATGGGCATTAATTGTAGACTTGACAAATGAGAATGCTTAAGAATTGAGCTCTCACATAATCCCAACTGCGACAATATAAAAAATTTGACCAATAGATAGGCTAATACCTAGAAATACTACACCAATTGAATGGATTCGACAAACTCATACACATATATAGGACTATGATGCACAATAATGCGACCAACATAGATATGTAGAATATTTTAACGCACAAAAAAATTTGACAAGGAAATCAAATGTGCAGTTTCGAAAATATTTTTCTTACTCCTATATACAAATTTAATCGAGGGAAATGCATCGACTGTCCTTATAATGTCTTAGATAACTTCCATTCACTAATTATGTAGAAGCATTGATATCATTGACATGACTTCTCATCCCTCTGTACTTTTCTCCAACATAAGGATTTCCTTTTCCAATCCGAATCTCTAACATTCTCTAGTAGTGCGACCAAACTGAGATGGACTACTTATGAACAACCCACCAACTCGTCGGGCCAGCCTTAAGGCCAGAAATCCATGTTCTTCTAGAACCTTAACTTCAAATTCAACAAAAAAATGTATCCAAATTAGGTAATCCTTCATATGTAGGAAAATCACATACCTTGGTGCCAACCCATCGTAAAGACTTTGTGATATGAGTAGAGTTCCGCATAAAAACTTCATGTAGATGATTCTTCCAGTTTTCTAGGGCTTCTCTTGAATAAGATGAATATGAGCTGACACTTTACCAACTCGAATTCCCATCGGCTGTGAGATTAATATAATCATGTAGTCAAGAAGAGATGTTATAGATATTATCTAGGTAGGCCTCATGATATTCTTTATGGATAGGCTCCACATACGTTTTCCTTCCAACATATCCAATGGTGAAACTAATCTCATCTATGAGTACTCAACTGATAGAATCCTCTTCTTGAACTTGAAGATGGTATGATTTTCAATGGCCTAGTCAATACTGACGAGTGATGGGTATCAATTACTTTCATCAACAATTCTATCACTTCAAAATATGCATAATTTCAAAGCCTCTCCACTTCGATATTTACTCTAGGTAGTCGACCAACTGGAATAACCTTTAACTGATTCGTCGACATAAGTTGGAGTAGGGACCATACTATTTGGTCTTCCCCATACTTTCCCATGTTTTCTTTGTTAGAATCTTAAAATCTAAGACCAAGTTTAATATAATGAAATCCATATCATAATCTCCAATTTGATCTTTCATACACAACTTTCGTCCAGTATTCATTCTTCTATGAATGTGATTTACAATTTTTTCTTGTCGAGGATCTTCTTTAGGTTCTTCTAATATACTATAAAACCATTGCGACTCATTCTCATCTTTAACTAAATCCAAACAAAGTTTTAAGAAACTCTTCAGAGTACTTACCTTTCTTGTCGATTTCTCTAGTAGAGATCAATCGAATTGAGGCGACATATCATATACTGGTCCTCAATTAAATACATGAAGACCATTCCAAGTTCAGGATCCATTATCCCATCCTATGGATTCATCCCCTTCCTCAAAGAACACCACTTCTCTTTATGGACATGAAAGGGAATCCGACATTGTACTATTGCTTGAATCCTTGAATCTTGCATATGACTCACTTTATATTCTCCCATCACAACTTCTTCTCTGGCCATAATAGAGATAGTTGGTGGCTTCTCTCTAGGTTCAGTGGTAAGCTATGCTTCTTCATGAACTGATATTCAGGGTGCCCATATCACAATTGAAGGTGTAAGATACCCCATACATGCTATATCTAGTGGTTTGAAGACTCTTACATGGTGTGTAAGCTTGAGAAGTAAGGTTTTGGCTTGGAGTCTCTTGTTTCACTCCCTTCACGATAGTCAAGTACATGAGAACTACCATGATTTATATGACCTCTCAATGGAACCCTAGTATCAATTCAAATACCAAAGAATCCTTGTAGAGGGATCATGCTTCTTTTTAACTAGTCGTTTATGGAACTTGATATTGAGAAATTTAAATTAGGTTTTGGGGCCCTCCCCCCCTTGAACTGTTAATATTTTAATGAGTATCATGTGATGTTGTAACACTGGTAGCACTCATCGTGTTTAATATTTTGAACAACCTCCTAGACTTCCTTCTTTCAGTCCTCAACAACTTCAAGAGGGGTACTAGAAACTAGCCTAGCTTCTAGTTCTTCATTTTTGGGTCGGAAGCTAGTAATGGCTTCCCTTAAATTTAGTATATTGGCCTCTGGGACCACGTCCGACATAATTGTCCCTTTTGGCAGTTCGCGATAGTAATATTCAATAGCATTTTCTAATATTTTCTTGTCTTTCCGTAGTTTCTCTTTCTATTGTTGAAGTTTTGCAGACTCTGTCTCCAAAGAAGATACTTGACTTTAAAATTAATTCATTTTATCATACACCAAATTCTCCCCTATCTTGACATCATCTACATCCTTTTTTTGAATATTGTATAAGATGAACATTAGGAGAACATTAATGTCCAATTTATATATCACATATTATGGATTGTGGCATTCAACTCTACATTTCCTAGATCCAGTGTTGTAGGTACTATCTGCACTCTCTTCTCCTTTGATGAAGTGGTGACCTATGCAGGTCAACAATAAGATTTTCTAGCCTCTAACTGCCTCAATCCTTGTTGCTTAGTAGTCTCTAATGGACTGATTCCAATACAAACCTCCTTAACAACCTTACCGAGCACATGTAGGATATCAGTGACTTCCTTGAAAAACTGTGTTTCAGTCATTGTCCAACTTTTACTTTTCTTTTGCAATTCCAACCTTCCTATCAAAGAACTTATTGGACTCATCATATGTTAACCCTCGGATAGTGGTGTCTTTGAAAATTTTTTGCTTCTTCTTCTCTTTCCTTACCAGCCCAATAGCCTTTCTTTTGGACAAGAAGGTACGTATAGCACTCATCTGGTTTTGTTGGGGTTGCATTTGACTCTTGGTTATGATCGGGGAGGGATATGGGAAGGCCGCCTTCATCTTGATATGTGCTATACGTACCTTCTTGTCGAGGTTCATCCTCAACAAAGATTTGATAATATTCAATAGAAGGTTTCCATTTTTTCTGGCTCTTCCTGAACAATGGGATCCATGTCTTCTTTGGTCAACTTAAATTGTGTTGTTAAATTTTCTTCTCAATGTTCATCATCATTGGAAGGCAAATTTGTTGGGTCCCCACTGCAAATGTCAAGAAATTTCAATATTTTTCCATGGTGGAAGCCTTCATGTCATGAAAATTTCACTACATCGGTGCACAGTCCTTCAACATGCATAAAAAAATTGACATTGTTTTCTAGCTACCTCTGATGGTTGACAGTGAACCGCAAGTTATGATAAGGAGCCCCTCGAAAAAAGAAATTGACATCCATGCCCTGATAATTTGGTGGTTTTCCCATGAAACAAAGGAAATCAAAATTAAAAACTAAGAATACACAAATTAATTACCTTCTTTGTGGGAATCGATAGCGTTAGCTAACAACTCATTTAGAAGGAATGTCATCCAGTTTTGATGTATGATTTTAACACACTTCTCTGTCATAGCTATAACTTCCACAATACATTCAACCTGATCATTATTAAAAATTTGATGGAGAGTTCCTTCACCAAAAACCTGACAGTTTTATCATTGATAGAGGCTATGTCGAAGCCCCTCTTATCCTTTGTTAGACTATACTTCTCTCTCATTCTTGTAGTGAAGTGTTTTTCTTGCTCCTTTTCTATGAAGAACTGTGTAGGGTCCACCCCTGCCTTGGGAAACCCCGTGATGCTAGAAATAAAGTGGACATTAATAGAGACTTTAGTGTCCAACAAAATAAACCCACCATGGAAGAAAACAAACAATTAATTCAACAAAGTATTAATTTGTTTGTTCAACCCCAAATCCCATTCCATAGGGACCAAACTAATTGTCCTATGTTGGCAGTAGGGAAATTTAGGAAGAATTTTGCCATAATTCTTGCTCAAAAGGATGAATATTTCGGTCTCAAGGAGAGAATAAGATGCAATGGCAGTTGCTGTGACTAAAGGAGCCACACCAAAAGAAGAATAAATCAAGTCGGAAACTAGAGTTCAACTAATTTTGGGGAAATAGTTAGTTAGACAAAAAGATTTATTTTATTGATAAATCATGATTGTATTTTGGGCTAATAGTGCCTATTTTAAGTTGTAATAGAATGGATTAAAATAGAAAGAAATGCTATTTACTAAAATTTGAGAGTCAATCAACGGTTTAATCAAGAATTATAAAAGCATAAAAGCTTATAAAATCATGAACCCAAGTTGTGTTGGTGGGGATCGATCATAGAGAGAGTTTCTTAGTTAGAGAAATGATCTAGGTTGTGTGAAGCTCGAAGATTCAAAGAAGAGAATAGATATAGAGAGAGAGAGAGCATGAGAAGAGAGAAGAATGTATGAGTTGTAAAGAAGATATGAAGAAGAGTCTGCAAGCCAAGTGTTGAAACCAAAGGTGCTAAACTAGTTCTCATGCTAGATGAAGAGAACCTTTGTGATTTTTTCTGGATGGGTTTGCATGTTATATCTTGTCGATTTGAATATATCGCATGACCTATATTATGAATAAATATATATCTATACTTGTCGCACATATAATAGGTTGAATATGTGCTAATGCTTTATGTTAATTACTACGAGTTGTGGCAATGGATGAGTAGATAGTTACCTTGAAATAATGAATGAAAACATAAGTATAATTCTAGGTTTCGGTCGAGTGATCTGATAGAAATGTAAGGGAGAAATCCTTGAGATAACTACAGAAACCTGGTTCTGGTAGTCCCCATAAGATATATTGGGTGAGACCTCATCTACATCACAGGTGTTACTGACGCAATCCTACTCTGTTGGGCTGATATCTTGGTATTTGTTGACGAACAAGGAATCTGAACCTAGGTAGACTGAAAGTATGCCAACTAATGGTTTCATTGCTGAGACCTGAATCGTTCTGGCGTGGTTATGTTTTGGCACCTGACGAAGCCAGATATTCAAGATTGGGTTGATTATAAGGCACTCAAGTTTGTACAGGAAGAGGGTAAATGATCATGACTGAGTCCAACAGAGTGGTTGGAGTGATACCTTTACACATAAATCCATGATTTTTTCTTTAGTGAATTTCCCAATTTTTTGCACTAGTGGTTGTTAAATCTTGCAACATAGAAGAAAACATTTCAAGGTGTAGAACCAGCAGAGTGGAGTCCTGAGCTGATCCAATCACTGAAAAGTTTTATAAATCTTATATCTAGGGTTTTCAGCTTCTCCGTTGACAATATTTTGGAAGGATATATTACAAAAATCACAATTAATAATATAACATCGTATGACTAATACATAATATCAAAATTATGATTGTTTTTCATTGCTATTTCCACGTTTTGTCGTCTCAATTATGACAATAATAGTCACGACGTTTAGTGGCACTTATTTTGTGGATTTAATGACAAAATTTATAAGCCGTCGATATAGAACTGAAACTGGCCGCCACGTGTCTCTTGTACGGTGGCCTTAAAATCATTTTTTTAGAATCCATTTTCTATGTTTCATCACTCTATCGACAAAGTTTTCATCCCAATAATGACATAAATATGTTCAAAACCTGCTAGACAAAATCTAGCTTCCACGTAAAACCATGGAACACTTTCGACGAACGTTTGTCTCTCTATCGACGAATTCTAGAATTTGAACATAAATTTATTCCATGCAAAACCATGGAACGCCAATATCTATCGACAAAATTTGTGACGGTTTTTCGTTGTTATTTCCATGTATGGTCATCTCAATTGTGACAATAACAGTAGCGATGTTTCATGGAACTTATTTCATCTCTATAATGATGAATGTTATAATCCGTCAATATAAAGATGAAAATTTTCTCCCACGTGTCTTCTATACAGTGGGCTTGAAATTGATTTTTTTAATTCTTTTTTCTACGTTTTGTCGCTCTATCAACGAAAGTATCGTCCCTGTAACGATGAAAATATGCCCAAAACCTGCTAGACCAAATTTTGATTCCACGCAAAACCGTGAAACAGTTTCGACAAATGTTTGTCTCTCTATCGATGAATTCTGGAATATGAACATAAATTTCCTCCATGCAGAACCGTGGAAAGCCAATCTCTATCGACAAAATATACAAGTTGAACGACAATTGTTCCATAAAACTACGTTGTTATACAGAATGTATTCATGGAAAGCCACCTGGGGTTTTGACAGTTTTGTAATACCCACGAAGAAAGTTTGTCAATATTGCGATGAAACCTGGAGGTTTAAAACAAATTAAAAAATCATAGAAAGGCATATTCCTTTCCATGGTTTTGGATCTTCAATAAGTTCTTGTGATTAATGTGCAGTCTCGTGGACCTTTTAATTTTATTTTAGACCAAATTTAATCAGTGCTACAGAGCATATTTCCAGAAGGTAATTCCGAGCCACAAACTAGGGCAAACCTAGCATGTGATTTGATGTTTTAGGGATGATTATAATACATGTAAATGTCCTAAATTTTTAGATCTTATAACTAGAAAATGAAATATGAATTGAGATTTAAAATGGCATAAAATATGTGACTAGTGCCTAACAAATCCAAGCTAGGTAGATGAGGTCAATTGAGGTTCTCATGGAAGCTTTAGTGAAATAATTTTACATTCCTCCTTCCTTCCATCATCATTTTGGGTGAAGATGGAGAATTCTACATGCCAGGACCCAGGATACTTGTGCATAGAAAATCATGCATGCTTCTTTGCTACAACACAAAGATGAAGGTTGCAAAAACATATTTTCAAGTTTTTCAAACTTGAATCCCAATTCTACCTACTTATTTAGAGCGGGTTATTTTTTCCCATGTGGTTTTTCCCCGGTAACTTGTATTAAGAAGTTACTTTGATTTAGCTGTAATGGGTGACCTATGGTCTTAGTTACCAGGGACAATAATTTTTCCAAGTTAGCATTCGGGGGGTGTGTTAGGATTGTATTCCTCCCTTGTCCAATTTGGTCAATCATGTCTAAATTAGGAGTCTTTTGAGTCTATATTTAGACACTAGCATCATTGGGCCCGCATGGCCTGATTGGGCCATATGTCCTGGTTACTAGAGTATGGGGAACAATAGTTGAGGCTAACTACCATTGACTTCACTTTCATGCATCAATTTAGGATCCTCCTAGACCAATCCCTATAAGTTGGGAGCGACTGGGAGTGTTGGAACGAAGCTCCTTAAGTTGAGTTCAGTTAGTGACTAGTTAAGCCTATTTAGGATTCAGTTACATAGAGTTACATTCAGTTAGCACCATTCATTGATTGATTGAATGTGGGAAGGTGCAATTTATAACCTACTAGATTTCATTAGGATAGTTAACTGATTCTAATTGATCGATGCACTGATTGAGGCAACTAGGGCTAATTAGTTGAGCTCCGATAACGATTTAGACATGTCCAGTTATCCATGCAGTTAGGTAGAGTCAATCAATTCGAATTCTTCTCTCATGCATTCGAATTGACTGGTTATTAATACCAGTGTATTACATTATAATTAATTATCCAATTAGTTTTGATTAATGAAAGCATTCACAATTGCAAGACATTTTTCCACTATTTCATTCTTTAATTTTTGAGTAAAATTGTCTGATCTATCTTGTGAGTTGTGTGTTTATCCATGGATCTATGTGCTCAATTTTATACAAGGGCCATACATCATATCACTTTTCATGTTATTTTAGAGCATATTTATTCTTAGAACTCATTCAAGAAGTGATTAACCATCAAATAAA
This sequence comes from Pseudotsuga menziesii, assembly GCA_001517045.1. Taxonomy (NCBI): domain Eukaryota; kingdom Viridiplantae; phylum Streptophyta; class Pinopsida; order Pinales; family Pinaceae; genus Pseudotsuga; species Pseudotsuga menziesii. The sequence goes on from LPNX010173437.1 coordinate 208,548, forward strand.
ATGATTCATACAATAATCCTCATGCATACCTGCTCATTAATCCACAATAACTTAATCTGTTTCAGTCCTATAATAATCATGTGATGTCCAGCAGAGAAAATCCTTCATGAATCACTTAACATACGAGCATCCCTGTTAGTAAATTCACTAGAATGAGTTGATTAGAACCCATCAATTTGAATACACAACCACAATACATTAACTAGTATTTATCAAGCCAAAGACAATTTCCATTTAGTGTGCTTCAAAAGAACTAGATGTCCCCAAGAGGCAACAGGGGTGAAACCTATGGCTCTAATACCATATGTAACATACCTCAAATTCCAGAAATAAAAAAATATCTATAACCATATATCATTGGAGATATTAATAAAATACCTAACTGCTATGAGGCATTACAAACAAATAAAGAGTTTAAAGCATAACCCTCGCCATATGAAATGATCATCATATGCTTAAAATCTTAGAAACCCTCTTTCCAAAAAGAATAGATTTTCAAACAAAAAATGAAAAATATAAGTTATTATTCTTCCACAAGAACCATTCCACAGTTTTTATTCTCCATTTTTCAATGCAAAATGTGGAATCCAAAATTTCATTAAATAAATCATTTACCTTATGCACCATTGATTCCTTGAAAAATCAACCATGATCATCAATCTTGACTTGATGAGGATTGTGGGTTGCGTAAAATCCAGATTCCATTAAATTAATCCTTGACTTTCTATACTCTACAAATGCGGATTGAGGGTTGAAGGTTGAGGAAACTCTAAATTCCGTCAACTTAATATTTTACTTCCCTCCTTCTGCATTCCGAAAATGCAGATTGCAGGTTGTGGGTCATGGAAACTCCAAAATATGTGAATTTAATGTCTCACTTCCTGAATTCCTCATTCTACATTCCACAAAGGTGGGTTACAGGTTGCGAGTTGTGAAAACTCCAAAATACGTGAAATTAATCTTTCACTTCCGGCCTTCCACATTTTGCACTCCACAAAGGAGGATTGCGGGTCACAGTATGTGAAAACTCCAAAATCCGTTACCTTAATATTTTATACTTTTAGTACCATTGATTTCTTGCGGCTTAAGTCCCCATTGTTGGTTTGATTCTTTGTGGATTCCATAGGGGAACCTTCATGACCAATATCAACCATTGATCTTCTTTTTGGATGCAATATTGAACCTCTATTTAAATCTTTGTGGATTCCATAATGAAACCTTCTCGACTATTATCAGCCGTTTGTCTTCCTTGCGAATGAAATCTTGACTATTGATATACTTCTTTGTAGATTGATGTTTAACTTGTGGATTGCAGAAATCGGGTTTCCTTACAATTTTTTGAAACTAAACCTCTGCAACTTTTGTGAACCGTTGATCTCGTTGCATATTTGATCTGGACCGTTGATGTTCTAAATCGGTGGATCAACATTTAACTTTGTTGATTCAAGGGTTTGTAGTTTGATTTCATCTTCTCTATTTATAATTTTAATAGTCAAGCCCTGACTACACTAAGTTGATTAGTGACTCAGACAACCAATCTTTAAGGTTTCCTTTGTGTAAAACACAATAATTTTCATTTGTCGCCAATGCATAGTAGAGATCTAGGCTATAAAAACATTACAAATTCATTCCACATTCAATAAGCATAAATAGGTTGAGCAGAAATGATACGAACAAATAATGCCTCGTTAAATGTAGGAATACATAGTACATTTTAAAAAGGAACAGAGGATTCAATCCATTATATATAGAATCATGAGTTCAAAATTCTTCAAGTATGAGATTTGAAACTATATCCACAACAACCAGTTCTACCAACTTATGCTAAGAATGAGTTATTAATCGCTATAGTAATATCATTCTACAGACCTAATATACATAAGAGAAAGAGGGATATTTGTTCTACAGAAATGCATAACCCTACTTCTTGTAGATGTAACTATACTAGGGATGATTTTAGGTGTGAAATTTACTCCATTAGTGAAATTAATGGAGTTTCAAATTTTCCTTGGGCGAATTTATTATATTAAATTTTTTTTAGGGTTAATATTAAATATCCCATTTTTTATTTTCAAAAAAAAATTAAAAACATAGTTAGCCCAACGATATTTGGTTGGAAATTATTGCAAAAACCATTTTCGCCCTTTGAAATTTGCTTTGGATCCAGCTTTCGCCCGCGATTTCCACCATGGGTTTCAGATAGAGGTCCTATTCGCCAGCGATTTCCAGCATGCGTTTCAGATGGACGTGATGTTTGTCAGCGATTTCTAGCATGGTTTTAAGATGAAGTTCATGTTTGCCCTTAATTTCAGGAAATGGTCGTTTGTTAGTCCTATTCAACCTCCATTTGGTTTCAGACCCCCTGTACGTCCTTGAAATCAAGAAATCAGATTTTTTGGACCCTCATTTGCCTCAATTTGACTTCTAAATCTCTTGTTCCTCCTGTATTTGGCATTCTTCGAAGTCCCATTCACCTCGATTTTGGGTATTTATCGTGTCTAGACTCTATAAACCCAATTGGCTTATGAATGATGGGTTTTCTCAGTTTATGCACAATTATTTAAGAGCAAAGAACATCTATGGTGACCACAATGAATTCAAGAAGAATTTGTACTGGATTTATGTGCCAACAAAGTTTGAATTCAGTCTCTGTTGCATCTGGATTGTTTGTGTTAGTCTTCACATGACTCTAAGTCTTTGAGTTACAGGTTTGTCTCTCTCAATTCATATTTTGGGTGCTCAATGTGATCGAATTTCACATTTGAAATTAAATTATTTTGGCTTACTGAGCTAGGGTTATTGTTGCTACTAAGTTGATTTCTTGGGTTTTTTCAGATGTTGGAATAGGCCCTATGACCTAGGAATAACTCTCCTACATCTTATTCTCGTAGGTCATGACCTCTCTAGACAAATTCATGATTTCACCCTGGTACTCTCAATGAGATTATACTCTTGAATAATAATCTATCAACCTGAATGCCATCTAATTTTGGTTTGCTAAAAAATCTGATTGTCTTTGATGAGAGCTCCAATAAACTGGCCGGGCCTCTTCCAAACAACATTGGGCAAATGGTCATCTTGGAAAAATTGGATGCTACCCACAATATGTTAATATCCAAGACATTCCAAGGCATCTGTGCATTTCCCAATTTGGATAATTTTACTTACTCCTATAACTTCTTTACCATAGAGGTACCCAATTTCCTGGCCCTTCCCAGGAGAACCGCTACCTTCAATAATGAGATAAATTGTATCCCTAGCAAGTATGAGCAGAGAAAAATCCATCAATGTTTAGCTTCCTTGTCTCGGCCTAGTGTAGATAAAAATGTTAGAGGCAAGAATCTCAAGTATTGGGCTCAACTTCAAAAGTATAGATTCACATGAAAAATGGATGGTGGATGCACCACATTCTCTATGGTATTTTTTAGTTAGAAGCTTAAGATACAATTTGGTATTTATGGATTTCAAAATTTAGATCTATTTTTTCACTCTTTTAGTATTTGTGTCTCATGTTAAAAAATTCCACTATTAAATTCATTAATATGCTAATTTCTATTGTAGTTTTCTTGTTCTCATTCCCAAGTAGAATAAGAAGATTGAGATAAATAAATGATAATTTATACTACAGTTTTCTTGTTCTGATTCCCAAGTAGAATAATAAGAATAAGATAGATATAACATATAGATGGACGCAATAATACCTTACAAAACTGTAGGAGTTAACGTTCAACTAATGTCCCAATTGTATTGTACACCAATGTTGCTTCACAAGAAATACTTAAAAGGTAAAATTGCAATAATTCCATATTTTTTATTGAAAATTTATGTGTTGTCCTTCAAGCTAGTTCATGGTTACTTGCACATTGTGCAAGTTGTCATTTTTTGAACAACAAAAGATGATTTTTAATCATTTCACAAGAATTTTACAAGGCCTGTGGCCATAATTATGCGGCAATCAGAACTGATCTGCTTAAACCATTTTGTTTTCTATTTTTTTCCATTTTAATTTCTGAACCTCTAATGTGCAATAGATTTTTCCTCATTGTACCATGGTAAGTTATTTCAATACTGATGTATTTACTTAACTTGGTAGAGTTACAAGAGGTAAGCTTCATAACTCAAAATGACCTTAAAATTGACCATAATGTAAGTAAATCCTGTGTTGTCTATCCCATAACACCAAAATTGTACACCATACCCAAACATTAATAAATAACAAAATGGAAAGAGTCTACATACGAAAATCTTGTAGGTCTGTGAGTTGGACTCTACATATTGGAATTTGCATATTGGAATTGTTGAAGGCTAAGCATTGGGAAGGTAATTTTTTGTTCAATTATCACCTTCTCAGTTATCCCCATTCATGTCTTAATTGTCCATATTTTATACCCTTGCTTCCTTTAACATCCCACCTTTGATGTGATTTGGAGTTAATTTTGTTAATGAGTGCTATGAAACTGCCACTTCTTTCATAGGACCTGAGCTAGGCATTGTTACGGTCTTCCTCTTTGTTGGTCTCATGTTGCCTTGTTTCAAGGCACACAGATTAAGTCTTTGGTAAAGAGTTTCATTTTGAAAAATTGGCTACTTGGGCACTTCTCAAACTGGCATTAGAGTTCTTTGGTAGATGAACTGCATGGTGTATCCTTTTGTTGAGGTCTCAGATTTGTAACAATTATTAGTGTAAGTGTGAAATTGATGGTAATTAGGAGAATCCAATGAGGAAGTATGGGATTGTGTCACTAATACATGAGCTGAGCACAAAAAAAAAAATCTAATAAGGAACTATTGATAGCATTGGGGGAGGATGATATTGCTAAGATTCTATTGGATATTTCAAAAAGCTGAGAGTATTACTGCAGGATGAGTTAATATGAATATCTTGTGCTTGATAGGTTCCCTCATTTGCAAGAAAATTGGTTTATGAGTTAAAATTTCTATGGACTTGTGTAAAACATATTGTTTTAAGTTAGAGGTCAATGATTTAGATTTGGTAATGATTTTTGACATGTTAAAATGCATGTGGGGAGGTCACCCCATTCATAATGTCAATGATAAGATTGGAGTCCCATGCATTTAGGATGTCTCAAATATCTAATTTGGATATTAGTTTTACACCTTTGCATAAAATGAGTGCTTTTCTAATATTGTTCGTGGTTTTCCCATGCCCTCTAGGCTCATGCAAATTTAGTCTTGTCTTTCCTCTTGGTCTGTAATGAGTATCTTTCTCTAGCTCTACCTGGTTTCTTTTTGTTGTCCCTTCAAAGAGTAAGATACTACCAGAGAGAGTGGTTTGAACTAGGGGAAGAATCTCAGAAGGGGAGTTTGAATATTGAGTTCACTCCTTGAGACCTTATCATTTCACCCATTGCAAATACTTAACTATATTGAGTTTCCTTTATAGAATATGATCTTATTCGTCATGTTTCAGTAATGGCTCTGTGTGTGAAAATATGGTTTGTAGTCTGGTACTCTAAGAAGAAATTTGCATGTCCTTTAGCCCTGGCCCATTAGTCACCTCCTTTCAAGTTTGTTGGAAAGCCATAAATGAAGAACTGTAGTGCAGATCTTGGAGAATGCATGCCCTTATGATGGTTTTGTAATTATTCGGATTTGAGTGACCAAGCTTGGGTAAACTAGAACAAACAACATTATTAAAAAAATCAACGGTGTGAGAGTTGAGGGAGTGAACACCATGTTTGAGGAAGTTGGTTTGGATGTTGCTCAACTCTATTCTGGTGATGACCTCATGCAAAGAAGTAAGGTATTTTTATTAATAAATAAGTATTAAGAGTATGCCATTGTTGAAATTGTTATAAATGTTGATTTACCTCAATCGTCTGTTTCTTGTTAATAGAAACATTGCTTTCTATCTTATGTTGTTCACAGAGGTTCAAAGGCTTTGAGTGGCTGCTTTGCATTTTTGTAATACTGAATCACAACAAAATTTCTAGCACTTATTAAAGTACCCATGAATCATGTGATTAAATTGCCCATAAACCTATGGCATCATTCACAATATGTTCTCTCATAAATATTAAGGTGTTAAATAATTTTTTATATATCTGTAGATTGTTATAGTTAGTTAAAAAATTGGGTAGCTTTGATCTTGTAATTTTAATACTGAATATGCACTATAACATGCTATTATTGGTATAATTTCTATCATAGTTATGGATAGTCTGACAAATTCTTTGATGATAATGCAAAGAGAGGACATTGGTAATGTCCCAGTAAAGGTTTCACATAGTAAGGAAAGCACTACTTGGCTTGTGTTGAGTTGGAAGTTGAATGTCGGTACTATGCAGCATGGCATACAAAGCACAAAAATTGCTATTGCCTTCACATTATGTTAGGACTGTAGTGGAGAGTTTGTACCTTATCTTGAACAACAAATATTTGCATCCCTTCCATTGCAATATTATGGTTTGAAATTTATTTTTCAAGGGGATTTCACACATCAATCATCTAGGGAGGAGGTCGAGACTCGATGGTTGTAGTGATAGTGCTTGGAACAAATAGTAAATTTTAGAATTTATAGAGTTTGTCAATGTTGTAGAGCTTTTTAGGTCTCTTCATCGTTATCAATTAAATCCTTGAAAAGTTCTCACTTTATATGAGTTTTGTCCCATTGGTCAGAAAAAACTATTTTAGTTCCATGAAAGATAATTTTTGAGTTATAGGTTTTTCCCTGCTCCCTCTAAAAATATCCACATAGAATGGAATTCACCCTAAAGAAAATTAAAATGATATGGATGTTCAAAATTATCTACACTCCACAAATTTCTTTGATCAAAAAGTCAGCAATTCTTATTTGAATGCATGGCCAGAAAGCATACCTGGCCTTTACATTATTTCTAACCAACCTTCACTAATATCACCGCCTATTAGTTGAGATAGATCTGAAGAGTGTTCTTTCTTGGGTTTCAATCTTATGCATTTGATAGGAACATGTGATCTTCTATCACAACAATATCAATATTCAAGGAAGCTTACTATGAACAGATCAAAGAGCAAATTTTCTTCTGGGTTTATTACTAACTTTACAATACCATCTCACTTTTCAAATGGTAACAACCTTGGCTCAATAGCAGTTCATTACGTTCATTTTTTTTCATGATAAATAATGTTGTTTTAATTATCACATTGTACACTAATGAATGGAATGTCTCATGATTGTTTGCAGTATATTATCTAGAAGGTGCTGCTAAACATATTTACAGACGATTTTGTGTATTTTGTGCATTATATCATTTTCATATGGACGTTCATTTTTCTCAAGATTTAATGTTTCATTCATTACATTTTAGTGGCACTAAATGGAATATTCTTCGATTTCTTAGCTAAGATAGATTCATATATTTGTTGTTTAATGAATTTCGAATATTTATAAAGTGGCTCCACCCTAGAGGATCTGTCTTGGCATTGTGTTCTGCCTCGAGTTTCCCATTCCCTTCTTGAATTTACTCCATTGACTTTCATCCAAAACCTTCATGTGACAAGATTCTGTGATGAGTGGTGTATTCATATGGAGCGTTATAACTTGTATCATCTCAAAAAACTAATGAATGTTTTCCTCCCTCACATACATCCCTTGCATGTGGCTTGTGCCACCTTCTTCCACCAAGTGATGGCCATGAATGCCAACAAGTGTTACAAGAAGTAGCATGTCCCATTTTGTCCCCAAAATACCTTCTAGGTTTTTTGACCATGTCGTTATTGTTGAGTGTGTTATATGATAGCAACAAACCTCATATTGCTAAGGATATCATGGAGGGTTGTAGTTTCTTCATGATCCCAGTGATTGCTTCAAAATATGTTGGAGGGTTGTAGTTTCTTTGTAATGTTGTTAAGTGTCATATGACTGAGATTTGATATGATGAACAAGTTACGCTTGTTGGTTGATTTCTTTATAGAAAATTACACATGAGGTTATTACATCATGTACAACCCAATAGTAAACCTTGGAATCCTACAAAATTGGCTCATCAAAGGGATAAAATAACAGAAAGGGCATTATTCCTTCTGGAGGAGCCAATCTTATTGTAATGACCCATATCAATGTTTATTATTAAGTACTTTTATTAAATTAAACATATACTAATTATTTTACCATTTTAACATTTGTGTAAAACATTAAATAAACAATATTGGGTAATGTCTCACATGGGGTTAGGTTTTTGTAAACACGTACAATTCAAGATTCATTAATACATAACACATGTCAAACAAATCTGAACTACATTGCCCAAGATCGAATAAAATAAATTAATTTATGAAAGAGGCGGTGGAAGAAGGAAGGCGGTGGAAGAAGGAAGGAAAGGAGGTATAAGGGGGAGGATTTTCTGGATTTTGGGGGGAGAAAAACACTCGGGAAGAAGTTTTTTTTTATGAAAGAACGAAAGTGATGGAGTAGAGAGGGAAGATAGCTGGAGGAGGTGGTTAACTCCAGGGGGCAAAAGAGAGAGGGAAGTTGCTATCCAGTTTATCGGTACATGGGATCGGGGGCTAGGAAACCCGTCGGTTTCCTAGGGCCAGCAGGTTTCCTGGTCGGCAAGGTGGAACATCCGAGTTGGCATTAAGCCTCCTATAGGCTCGGGTGAGGGTAAGGCAAGGCTAAAGGTGCAGGAACCACGGACAACCTTCAGCGCTAAATCTTAAGTATTTTTCGGTGAACTATCTCTTTATTGTATAGCAAGGGGTGGCAGATGTATTCCAGGCTCTGGATACTAGCTCGTGAGAGGTCCCCATGGCAAAAAACAGGATAATGCAATGGAATTTCCATGACATATGAGAACAAGGATACACCTAGAAACTGTAAGATTTACCAGATCCTTCCCATACAATTGTCCCCTTGTGCTAGCACCTTCAAAAGAGCTTGTTGAATCAGTTGTATTTTGCATGGTGCAGGTGGCAGTTTGTTAATATTCAAACTAGAGTTCAGAAAAATGCTGTTGAGAAAGTCACTAAAATTACCAAGACATACATTGCCATTTTTTTCAGCAGTGCGCTGACTTGTCGAGGATGGAATCCTTGTACCTCCTGAGGAGGAAATTTGTGCTCTTATAGCTGAAAAAGTAATTGAATTGCAAGAGATATATCTAGAAAAGAGAAATCAGCTTACGAAGAGGCCACAAACAGTGGATGAGCAGCTTCACAATAAAGAAACAAGTGGAAACTTATCTGCACTCACAAATTATTGCTATTAGGCTAGTATTCCAATTGGAGATGGTTATGTGGTCAAGTTACTCAGACAACAATAATTGTTGCATAATGTGGAGGACCCAAAGCAGCCTAATAATGAGCCCCTATACATAGAACCTGATTGGGAAATTATATGATCTTGGTTTTTTGATAAGCCACCAACGAAAGAGGCTCTTGTAATAGTTCAAAACATGCATGAGGGATTCAAGACCATGTATTTTGATGGTGCATGCTCCCGATTTGGTTCAGCTGTTGGGGTAATTTTTGTTTCACTAGTTATAACTCCTTTTCATATTCATTTTTGTTAAAATTTGATGCAGCTAACAATGTGACTGAATATGAGGCCTTGGTTTTGGGTTTGAAACAAGTAAAGGATCTCAATATTAAAACATTAAAAAGTCAAAGGAGATTCATAATTTAAGACTTGATTGTGAATCAAGTACGGAAATAGTGTGAAGCAAATATTCTCATTTGAAGCAATACTGACATGTTGTATCATGTATGGTATGAGATCAAGGCATTTGATGATTTTGACATAGTTTCTATCCCACAAAATGAAAATCATTAATCAACAAGTAGATGCTATGATAGGTGCAAATGTGGGATTTGAACCATGCACAACAGAGTCCTTTTCAATGTACCATGTCGAGGTCAGGTTTCCACCATCCATTCCTGACAACTTCGAAAACTAGCATCTATTTGAAGATTATAGGCATTGTGAATTTTTTGAATAGTGTAAACGCAAGTGCCTCTCACTAGATTGATCAAGGATAAGAAAACAGTGACCCGGAGCAATAAATGGTACAACTGAAAAGTAATAAAATCCCTAGATGTTTGGTACCTTTGGAAAAAAACTTGATGATTATGTTGCTTTTAAAGGTTCAAAGGTCATTGATAAGGATGAGCAAGTCATTGAACTCAATATGGGTTCTAAGGAAAGTCCAAGACAAGTGAAGATTGCTCAAGTATGCACTCTATAATGGAAAAATATTGAGGAGTTTATCTGTGATTATAAATGTTTTTTTGCATGGTCATATGATGAGCTGAAAACCTACAGTATTGAGGTTATGAAGCATAAAAATCCTTTGAAAGAACAAGCCAAACATTTCAAGAAGACACAAAGGGGCACGAATACCATGTTGGCTCCCATCATACAAAAAGAGTTGCAGAAGTTGTTCAAAGTAGAAATCATCACTCCTGGTTATTACTCATAGTGGGCATCCAATGTTATAGCAGTCCATAAGAATGATAAGATTAGAATTTGCAATATTTTGAAATCTGAACCTTGCATCCTTGAGAGATAACTATATTTTGCCAAGCATGGAATACATGTTACAGTTACAAGTGTTGGAATGATGTCCATGTTGGATGGATTCTCACGGTACAAGTAGGTGCTCGTTGATGAAAATGACTGATACAAGACAACATTCACCATCCTTGTGGAACGTATTCCCATCTCTGTGTGCCTTTTGGATTGTTAAATCCTGGGACCAGATTCCAAAGAGCCATATGATTCTCTCATTTCCTTAATAAAGTTATCATGGTTTACCAATATGATTTGATAGTTTATTCCAAGTGCAGGGGAGACCATTTCATGCACCTAAGCAAGATCTTTGACAAACATAGATCGTTTGGAATCTCACTTAACCCAAAGAATTATGTTTTTGGGGTAGTTGAAGGCAAATTATTGGGGCATATGGTCCGAAAGACAAGGTAAAAATAGATCCAGTAAGAGTGCAATCTTAAAAGAGATTCAGTTACCCAAAAGTAAGAAGGGTATCCAGTCCTTTGGGAGCATAAATTTCCTACTAATATTTGTGCCCAATTTCGTTGAAATCACTTACGCCATCTCAAGTATGCTAAAAAAGGGACATGAAAAGGGAGAAACTAGGGAAACAATGTAAATTGAACAACCTCTGGTTGGGCCCTTCCCAAATAAAGTGAAAAAGTAGGGAAGAACAGTTTTCATCTGACTAATCTCGATGGAGAAGAAAAACATTTTCCAGTCAATGCGTAATTACTAAAGTATTACTTTTAGTAACAACCCTAAAGGGCCACAAAAAAGAGAAACGAAAAAAAAGGAAAAAGGAAGAGAAAAAGAAAACGACGAGTTCTGTCTATTTGGGTAATGGTGTAGGCTAGTGGCAAATATTTATTTTTACTAGGAATTTTCTTCATTGCATTGATTTTAATTATATCTTAAATTTTACGATTTTTGCAAGTCTTTTCATTCTTAATAAGTTGTTCCGCATTCACATGAGCAGTCCCAAATTTGGGAGGTTGGTTTATCTTGTTTTTTGTCATAGGCTAGATTCTTTTGTCATTCTGAAAATTGGGCATGAATTAATCTTATTGATTCATAGAGTAAAATCAGAGTTGGGACACATTTATCATAGGTCAAAGTCTCGATAAGGCTTGGGATTTTTTTGTGTTTTAGTACAAGTATATTTCTGGGGAAAGTAAGGGTATGTATTTATCGGGATTTAGGAAAGTTTATGCATCAATCACAATCCCAGCATGTGTCTCCTAAGGTCAATTTTTCTTCATCGAAGACCTTATCCAACCTTAGGGATATGATACTAACAAGAGTGATTGACTTTTAAGAGAAAAACATCATTGAAGACCATTGGGATCTCAGCCTCCCACAGGAGAGTTTGTACCTTAGAGTGGTGGACACAAGTCTTACTTAATATTTGGTTATATAATTTTGTAACTCTGTCGAATTATTGTTGTATCAAGTTTTCCTCCATGTTACCGATTGGTGAAAAATATTTTTCATTTTATAAATATTTAGTCTAAGAAATATCTATTGTAAAAGTTCGATCAAAAGTGGTTAAGTCAAGTTAGTTGAAAAAAATCGGTCCAAGTAAACCCCTTTCGAAGTAAGTTTTCCATTTTTAAATGTCATCCTAGGTATGTAGATAGAGACAATTATAAACTTTCCCATTATGATGTTTGATTTACCACCATAGACACAAGTAACAAGTGATAGGCTAAAATATATAATTTTATATCCATTATTCATCCAAGATAGTTAGAATTAATATAAACAAAAAAAAATACTATTTAATAAACAAAAAAAATACAAAAACAAAAAACAAATATTATAAGTTTCTTATGAAATTATCTATCTATTAAACTAGTTAGTATACATTTATATAAATTTATTGGACTAGAGATAATATAAATCAACCAAAAATGGCATTAGAATAATCTTATATCAAATTAATAAATAAATAAATACTTTTTTGTTTTTTCATATCAGTTTTTGTTTTTTTGTTTATTAAATAGTATTTGTTTTATGCTTATATTAAGTTTAACCATATGGTATTAATAATGGATAAAAAATTATTTATTTTATTTTTTGTTTATCTTTACAAAACTAAGTGGTTAATTGTGCCTTTTAGCATTGATCCATCTCTTTACTTGTAGTAGTGATGGTCAAGAAGGTTAGTAGATACACACAATTAGGAAGTTTTCCATTTTTAAATGCCATTGATAAATAGAGGTTTGTTTTACTAGCACAACAAAAGTAAAGATAAGTAGACATAGAGAATTAGTAAGCTTTCCATTTTTAAATGTTATTGATAAATAGATGTTTATTTGACTAGCACAGCTACAAGTAATAAGTGATTTATCAATGTGGATAAACACAACCAACCACTTTGTTTTGTTTTGTGAAAATAAATGGTCTTTAAACAAAGGCTAAATTATATAATTTTATATCCATTATTCATACTTGTTAGAGGTAATATAAATAGAAAAAACAAATACATTTAATAAACATTTATAAACTATTTAATATACATTTATAAATTTAAATACATTTATATAAATTTATTGATGTTAACACATTATAAATCAATATTGGATATTGGATTATACTATGCTAGATAAGAATAGCATTAGAATAATGGAACTGGTTCGACATCAAATTAACAAATTAATAAACAAATAATTAATGGAACTCGTTCCATATCAAATTAACAAATTAAAAAATGATATTTATTAAGTTAGTATTCTGCTCGGCAAACTGGACCGTTGATTTTCTTTCTGAACCATAAGGTAATGCAATTCTCATGGAAAATGTGGGTGCAATGAAGTTGACATACCTCCTCTCCGAGTTCAAAATTTTCATAGCAACATGGGCAGCTTGAAGTGATGCTATTTTTATCACTGATATGCCCCTCTGCAATGCTTATGTGAGGCACATCCAATGGCTCCAGCAGGTTATCAACTTCGTCAAAATCCAAGCCTCCAATCGTTCAATCGAACAGCTTCTTCAACTTCTCTGAGACTTCCATTAACCTCCGTTAACAGTAGTTCAAATTCTCTTGTTTCTTCTGCCAATCCATATCCAAATTCTAATTCTGTTGTCTGTCCTCTATCCACTCGATAGACTTGTTCAAATTCTTCCAGAAGCACAAATTCTTCAAGTTCTCTCATCTCTTCATCCAAATCATCTTCGGATTCTCTTATAATCTCTTCTTCTTCTTCCAATCGAGGCTCTTCGATTTCTCTTCTCTCATCTCTTCATCCAAATCGTCTTCGGATTCTCTTATAATCTCTTCTTCTTCTTCCAATCGAGGCTCTTCTTCATTAGCAGGAGGCTCTTCGATTTCTCTTCTCTCACCATCCAATCCGTTTTCGAATTGAGAAAAAGGAGGAGCAGCGGCAGTCAAACTCGTTGTTCTCGATATTCTACCGCTGTTGCTCTCAGTTGATGTAGAAGTAGAACTACTACTTTCTCGAGAATCGCCTTCACCAATAAGCTGGTTTGGTCCGTCGATGTCCATGTCTGTATTTCCACCGGGTTCACTAACCGCAATGTTTAATTATTGAATTAGAGGTAAAACAAATTTGAAAGCCAGAAGAGAGCATGTCGTTGCCTTTATAGTAGACCGAACTCATTTAACCGAGTAGACTCTACTCTCACGGCTTTTCAGATATCATATTTTTATTATTATCCGGATAGATAGGCTATTAATTACATTTATAACATTTAGAGGGACCAAGAAGTGATTTTAGATTTTGGATTTGGTTAAATGGATTGATTAGTCTAAGTGGAACAATTGTACAATGAAAATTTAATTCATGGTCTTTCTATCAGTTTTTCTTTGTTTGTTTCTTAAATAATATTTGTTTTTTTAGATTAATTAAGTGTCTAGTTCTACCTCACACTTTATTTGTGGTTGTGTTAGTATCTTATTTCATGGTTTAATTATTGAATAAGGGGAAAACATTAATAGAAAAAGTATGTGCCTAAATTTACGCCTATCGGCGTATCCAGACACATTTTTAATTTAATGTGGTTGTTGCTAGTAACCGGTGCGCGCATAGACATATCTACAAAATATTAATAGAAATAATATTTTTATTTAATTATAATATATAATAAATAATATTAAATATAATAATTACCAGATTATTTAATTAATATAAAACATAATATACTTAAACTATTATTAATATAATGTTTTTCTGTATAGTATATATGAAAAAAAGTATTAATAGAAATAAAATTGTTTATTTAATTATAATATATAATAAATAATATTAATTATATTAATTACCATATTATTTAATTAATATAAAACATAATATACTTAAACTATTATGAATACAATGTTTTTGTGTATAGTATATATGAAAAAAATTCATATATACTATACAATGTTTTTTTATGTTTTATTTAATGTTTTAATGAATATAAAACATTAAATAAAACATAAAAAAGTAAAATATTATTAATACAATGTTTTTCCCTATAATATATATGAAAAATTTATCACGAAGTTAAGTACATCCAATATTATCTATTTTATATCTTAAGCATACTTCTTTATTTAATACCTTCACAAGTACTTATTTTAATATCGATTTGCAATTAATTACATGATATCATTGAAATAATTTGTCACAATTTTACAATTAGTAAGACATATCACAATGTGACAAAACCCTTGCTTAATGTCGCTAATGCAACTTAACTATGGTAAACGTCATAATACAACAAAACGCTTATTAATGTCACAATGGGACAAAACCCTTGATTAATGTCGCTAATGCAACAAAACTATGATAAACGTCACAATACGACAAAACGCTTATTAACGTCACAATGTGACAAAACCCTTGTTTAATGTCGATACTGTAACATAATTGGGATAAACGTCAGAATGCGACAGAACGCTTATTAAACGCCCACTCTCGCAATATTAATGTGTCACATCTTTGGTTGCGTTGACATATACCAACCAAACATTGTAAGAAACCATGATTTAATGTCGTAATGTGATATAAGCCTTGATAATGTTGCACTGAAACGTAAACCTTGATAAACAACATAATACGACATAACATTAGGATATCTAACATAAACTGTGTTAAACGTCACAATGCGACATAACGCTTATTAAACATCCACTATCACGTTATTAATGTGTTTTCTCTATGGTTGTGTTCACACATACCAACCAAACACTGTAATAAACCATGGCTTAACGTTGGAATGTGATATAACCCGAAATGTAAACCTTGAAAAGCATTACAATGCAACATACATTGA
>LPNX010173437.1:226121-260154 GCA_001517045.1 Pseudotsuga menziesii
CAAATATCACAATGTGACACAACCCTTGATGAATGTCGACAATGTAACATAACATGTGACAAACGTCACAATGCGACATAATTTCCATGTTGCATTATGGCTATGTTGAGTAATGTGGTAGTGTGACAATATGTAATTCATTGTAATGTTGCACAATGATTCAGTGTAGTGAATTTATTGCATTGTTTCTGTATTTTGTAGATATGTCTATGCGCGCACCGGTTACTAGCAACAACCACATTAAATTAATAATTTGTCTAAATACGTCGATAGGTGTAAATTTAAGCACATACTATAGGGGAAAACATTATTATAAAAAGTATGTGCCTAAATTTACGCCTATCGACGTATTCAGGCACATTATTAATTTAATGTGGTTGTTGCTAGTAACGGGTGCGCGCATAGACATATGTACAAAGTATTAATAGAAATAATATTGTTATTTTAATTATAATATATAATAAATAATATTTAATATATTTATTACCATATTATTTAATTATTATAAAACATAATACACTTAAAATATTATTAATACAATGTTTTTCTGTATAGTATATATGAAAAATATATCATGAAGTTAATTATATCCAATATTTATTATTCACATGTTATAAACTAACCTAATAACAGATATCATCACAAATTCATAATGTAACCTAGCCATAATGTTCCATACCATGTTATTGATGTACCAAGTGAGCATATGTTCATTATTATTAGAATGAAGATGATCAACGTCACAATGTGACATAACCAACGTTTTTCCCTAGAGTATGTATTGTGTCGCAATCTTGGATTTTGATGTTCATTGCTGCTTATGGTGTCTTGTGACATGCGGTGTATAGAAAGTCATCATAAATTACAAGATCGTTAGTTATGTTGTTTTCATTTGAACAAGGCGTGAATGTAAATTATGGAGCAAATATGGAATATCTTTGTTATTTCAAGTGGGAATAATTGTTATATAATCTGCAATGTTTGTACTATTAAGTATTATTAATATATATAATATTAAGTGGGAATAATTATTAAGTATTATTAATATATATAATATTAATTGAACTTATAAAAAACCATAATTAATTATAAATAATATAATACAATTATAATATTATATTCTAATGTATCTCTCTATATATAGTGATATTCACAATTAACGTGATAATAAAAAGAATAAAAAATAAATTTATTATAATAATTAATTATGAATCATTTTTAAAATTATTATAATTAATTACGATGTTTTAAATATTATTATTTATAATATACAATTTATTAAAAAATAGTATCGTTAAATAAAATAACATTGATAAAAGTATATTAATTAATTAATAATATAATAATAATTAATTAAAATAATGTCATTGAATTATAATGTTATATATTAATCAAATACTTATAATATAATTAATTATATTATATTATAATATGAATATGGTATTTAATTAAAATATTATAATTAAAGTAATAATAAAATATTATTGTTGTTATGGGTGTGGTTCATTGGTCATACTTGACCATGGTTTACTTTGGTGAATCACATGGCCATAGTTGATAATGCAACAAGAGATTTTCTAAACATCCAAAAACACATTATTAGTGTGTCCAATCTTGGGCATTATCGCAATGTTACATAACCCTTGACAAATATGAGAACATGACAAAACCCTTTATGAATGTCGGTATTGTAACATAATCCGTGATAAATGTCACAATGTGACATAACGCTTATTAAACGCCCACTATCACATTATTAATGTGTCACGTCCTTGGTTGTGTTGACATATACAAACCAAACACTGTAACAAACCATGGCTTAACATCGTAATGCGATATAATCCTCGATAACATCACACTGAAACATCAACATTGATAAACATCACAATGCGACATAACCCTTGACAAATATGACAATATGACATAACCCTTGACAAATATCACAATGTGACATAACCCTTGATGAATGTTGCTAATGTAACATAACTTTTGATAAACGTCACAATGCGACATAACGCTCATTAAACGCCCACTGTAAGAAACCATGTCTTAACGTCGTAATTTAATATAACCCTCGATAACGTCATAGTGAAACGTAAACCTTGATAAACATCACAATGCGACATAACCATTCACAAATATCACAATGTGCATAACCCTTGATGAATGTCGTTAATGTAACATAACTCGTGGTAAACGTCACAATGCGACATAAAGCTTATTAAACGCGAACTGTAACAAACCATGGCTTAATCGTAATGCGATATAACCCTCTATAACATCACAATGAAACGTCAACATTGATAAAAATCACAGTGCAACATAACCCTTGACAAATATCACAATGTGACATAACCCTTGATGAATGTCGCTAATGTAACATAACCCGTGATAAACGTGACAATGCGACATAACGCTTATTAAACGCCCACTGTAACAAACCATGGCTTAACGTCGTAATGTGATATAACCCTCGATAACATCACAGAGAAACGTAAACCTTGATAAACATCACAATGTGACATAACCCTTGATAAATATCACAATTTGGCCTAACCCTTGATAAATATCACAATTTGGTATAACCCTTGATGAATGTCGCTAATGTAACAAAACCCATGATAAATGTCACAATGCGACATAACGCTTATTAAATGCCCACTATCACATTATTAATGGCTTAATCATAATGCGATACAACCCTGAATAACATCATAGTGAAACGTAAACCTTGATAAACATCACAATGCGACATAACCCTTCACAAATATCACAATGTACATAACCCTTGATGAATGTCGATAATGTAACATAACTCGTGATAAACGTCACAGTGCGACATAAAGCTTATTAAACACCAACTATAACAAACCATGGCTTAATCGTAATGCGATATAACCCTCGATAACATCACACGGAAACGTCAACATTGATAAACATCACAATGTGACATAACCCTTGACAAATATGACAATGTGACATAATCCTTGACAAATATCACAATGTGACATAACCCTTGATGAATGTCGCTAATGTAACATAACCCGTGATAAACGTCACAATGCGACATAAAGCTTATTAAACGTCCACTGTAACAAACCATGGCTTAACGTCGTAATGTGATATAACCCTTGATAACATCATAGGGAAACGTAAACCTTGATAAACATCACAATGTGACATAACCCTTGATAAATATCATAATTTGGCCTAACCCTTGATAAATATCACAATTTGGCATAACCCTTGATGAATGTCGCTAATGTAACATAACCCGTGATAAATGTCACAATGCGACATAACGCTTATTAAATTCCCACTATCACATTATTAATGGCTTAATCGTAATGCGATACAACCCTCGATAACATCACACTGAAACGTAAACACTCATAAACATCACAATGTGACATAACACTTGATAAATATCACAATTTGACATAACCCTTGATGAATGTCGCTAATGTAACATAACCCGTGATAAACGTCACAATGCGACATAACACTTATTAAATGCCCACTATCACATTATTGATGTGTCACATCTTTGGTTGTGTTGACATATACCAACCAGACATTATAACAAACCATAATATTTTAAGTGTATTATGTTTTATAATAATTAAATAATATGGTAATAAATATATTACATGTTATTTATTATATATTATAATTAAAATAACAATATTATTTCTATTAATACTTTGTAGATATGTCTATAACGCCCACTGTAACAAACCATGGCTTAACGTCGTAATGTGATATAACCCTCGATAACGTCATAGTGAAACATAAACCTTAATAAACATCACAATGCGGCATAACCCTTCACAAATATCACAATGTGCATAACCCTTGATGAATGTCGCTAATGTAACATAACATGTGATAAACGTCACAATGCAACATAAAGCTTATTAAATGCCAACTGTAACAAACCATGGCTTAATCGTAATGCGATATAACCCTAGATAACATCACACTGAAACGTCAACATTGATAAACATCACAATGCGACATAACCCTTGACAAATATGACAATGTGACATAACCCTTCACAAATATCACAACGTGACATAACCCTTTATGAATGTCGCTAATGTAACATAACCCGTGATAAACATCACAATGCGACATAACGCTTACTAAACGCCCACTGTAACAAAGCATGGCTTAACGTCGTAATGTGATATATAACGCTCGATAACATCATAGTGAAACATAAGCCTTGATAAACATCACAATGTGACATAACCCTTGATGAATGTCGCTAATGTAACATAACGTGTGATAAATGTCACAATGCGACATAATGCTTATTAAATGCCCACTATCACATTATTAATGGCTTAATCGTAATGCGATACAACCCTCGATAACATCACACTGAAACATCAACATTGATAAACATCACAATGCGACACAACCCTTGACAAATATGACAATGTGACACAACCCTTGACAAATATCACAATGTGACGTAACCCTTGATGAATGTCGCTAATGTAACATAACCTGTGATAAACGTCACAATGCGACATAATGCTTATTAAACGCCCACTGTAACAAACCATGGCTTAATGTCGTAATGTGATATAACCCTTGATAACGTCATAGTGAAACGTAAACCTTGATAAACATCACAATGCGACAAAACCCTTGACAAATATCACAATGTGACATAACCCTTGATGAATGTCGCTAATGTAACATAACCCGTGATAAACGTCAGAATGCGACATAACGCTTATTAAACTCCCACTATAACAAACCATGTCTTAACGTCGTAATGTGATATAACCCTCGATAACATCACAGTGAAATGTAAACCTTGGTAAACATCACAATGTGACATAACCCTTGATAAATATCACAATTTGACATAACCCTTGATGAATGTCGCTATTGTAACATAACCCATGATAAACGTCACTATGCGACATAACACTTATTAAATGCCCACTATCACATTATTAATGTGTCACATCTTTGGTTGTGTTGACATATACCAACCAGACATTATAACAAACCATGGCTTAACATCGTAATGCGATATAACCCTCGATAACATCATAGTGAAAAGTCAACATTGATAAACAAACCATGGCTTAACATCGTAATGCGATATAACCCTCGATAACATCACAGTGAAACGTCAACATTGATAAACATCACAATGTGACATAACCCTTGAAAAATATCACAATGTGACATAACCCTTCATAAATGTCGCTAATGTAACATAACTTGTGATAGACGTCACAATGCGACATAATGCTTATTAAATGCCCACTGTAAAAAACCATGGCTTGACGTCGTAATGTGATATAACCCTCGATAACGTCGCAGTGAAACATAAATGTCACAATGCGACATAATGCTTATTAAATGCCCACTATCACATTATTAATGGCTTAATCGTAATGCGATACAACCCTCGATAACATCACACTGAAACGTCAGCATTGATAAACATCACAATGTGACACAACCCTTGACAAATATGACAATGTGACATAACCCTTGACAAATATCACAATGTGACGAAACCCTTGATGAATGTCGCTAATGTAACATAACCTGTGATAAACGTCACAATGCGACATAATGCTTATTAAACGCCCACTATAACAAACCATGGCTTAATGTCGTAATGTGATATAACCCTTGATAACATCATAGTGAAATGTAAACCTTGATAAACATCACAATGCGACATAACCCTTGACAAATATCACAATGTGACATAACCATTGATGAATGTCGCTAATGTAACATAACCCATGATAAATGTCACAATGCGACATAACGCTTATTAAACGGCCATTATAACAAACCATGGCTTAACGTCGTAATGTGATATAACCCTCGATAACATCACAGTGAAACGTAAACCTTGATAAACATCACAATGTGACATAACCCTTGATAAATATCAAAATTTGACATAACCCTTGATGAATGTCGCTAATGTAACATAACCCATGATAAACGTCACTATGCGACATAACACTTATTAAATGCCCACTATCACATTATTAATGTGTCACATCTTTGGTTGTGTTGACATATACCAACCAAACATTATAACAAACCATGGCTTAACATCGTAATGTGATATAACCCTCGATAACATCATAGTTAAACGTTAACATTGATAAACAAACCATGGCTTAACATCGTAATGCGATATAACCCTCGATA
The DNA here is from genome assembly GCA_001517045.1 of Pseudotsuga menziesii. Taxonomy (NCBI): domain Eukaryota; kingdom Viridiplantae; phylum Streptophyta; class Pinopsida; order Pinales; family Pinaceae; genus Pseudotsuga; species Pseudotsuga menziesii. The sequence goes on from LPNX010173437.1 coordinate 232,326, forward strand.
ACATCATAGTGAAATGTCAACATTGACAAACATCACAATGTGACATAACCCTCAAAAAATATCACAATGTGACATAACCCTTCATAAATGTCGCTAATGTAACATAACCTATGATATACGTCACAATGCGACATAATGCTTATTAAACGCGCACTATAACAAACCATGGCTTAACGTCGTAATGTGATATAACCCTTGATAACGTCACAGTGAAACATAAACCTTGATAAACATCACAATGCAACATAACCCTTGACAAATATCACAATGTGACATAACCATTGATGAATGTCGCTAATGTAACATAACCCATGATAAACGTCACAATGCGACATAACGCTTATTAAACGCCCATTGTAACAAACCATGGCTTAATGTCGTAATGTGATATAACCCTCGATAACATCACAGTGAAACGTAAACCTTGATAAACATCAGAATGCGACATAACCTTTGACAAATATCACAATGTGACATAACCCTTGATGAATGTCACTAATGTAACATAACCCATGATAAACGTCACAATGCGACATAATGCTTATTAAATGCCCACTATCGCATTATTAATGTGTCACATCTTTGGTTGTGTTGACATACCAACCAAGCAGTGTAACAAACCATGACTTAACGTCGTAATGTGATATAACATGAACTCTAACATCACAGTGAAACGTAAACCTTGACAAACATCACAACGCGACATAACATTCTACATTACTGGTTTAAACCATTTCTTTTGTCAAACGATTATATATATATATCAACAACATTATTACAACATGATGGTGAATAATGTGAGATAAGCATTGAGGAATGATGAATTTTAATATCCATGAATAAATGTTTCAATCGTTGCGATGAATGTCCCAATGCAATAAAACCATTAAGGAATGCACTATTGAGGAATGTCGCAATCCAACATAATGTAAGGGTCAATGAATGTTGCAATGCAACAAAGCCATTAAAGAATGTACCATGGATGAATGTCACAATGCAATATAATCCTTAATAAAAACAAAATTCAACATAATCCATAATGAATGACAAAATGCAACATAACCATAATGAAGAACAATATGAACAAAACTCTTACGCTTATTTGTCTTCTGTAACATGGATTCAATGATGCCTCACCAAATTTATAGACACACCTTACATGACCAACAATTAAAGGTTATGCATGCAACACAAGGTCTTACAACCATATATCTTGTACACCATGCCATAACATGTTATCTATCACACATACATGGATTTACACAAGAACAAGAAATATGTGAAATCCTTCTAGGCAATTTTTTGCAACATTCACTACGGGAATCCCTTAATTCATGCTTCTCCAAGAGTTGTTCCTCTGCTCCTTTTAAACCATTTTTTTTAAATTCAACATACATGCACCATGCATTATAAGTAACTATGTAACTATAGATACATCACACATCTAATCTCGTAGATCATTCACTCTCCTATAAAGCAATTTCATAGTCTAGGTCATTTGTCTTAGCTTAATCTCTCTTTTATATCACAAATCTCCAAGTTGCATGGCCATAGTTGCATGCAACAATCACAACATATAACACATCACTCATATGCACAAGGTCCTTCCATTATACATCACTCATATGCACAAGGTCCTTCCATTATCGCTAAAAATTGCTGGGGAGACAATTATAACCTCTAACTCTAGAAGGGATTTCATAAGCAAAAGCATACCCTACCATTCATAATCCATAGGCCTATCTTGAGAGAGATAAGCTTATATGTTTATGTTAGCCTTGCACATATTATATTATAATAAATATAATGCCTACACTAATACAAATAAAAATAAAAATAATACCAATTTTATAATGCAAGGTTACATGTAATATGGTAAAAACTCCATTTTCAAATACTCTTCATTTTTTCCTATGTACATTGATTATAATACAAAACATCATCATTATGAAAGTTTCTAGATGTAAATGTTTTTTTTTTATATATTTAAATCAAAATGAAATAATAACATTTATTTTCATTTATATTATACTATGCATACATATAATGCAACTTCTTTATATAGCTTTTCATCCTAAATATAATCTCCTACAACCACTTTGTCTATTACATGTCTCCACATGCTAAATCATAAGCATTGCTTCACAATGATAATTGTATTTCCAACACATCAAACCTCTTACATTTCTCCATACTAAATCATTGACAATTTCATACAACTACAATTCCAATTTTTTTAGGTACCAAAATTTAGAAGTATTCACATATGTTTTCTATCCATAAAAAATCAACATTCTTAAATACTCTTTTTATAAATTAATATTTATAATTTTGATTTTTTTTTAAGTTTTATAATTAAACTTTAAACAAATTAAAATTCAAATTATACAATTTCTAAACAAAATAAAACTCAAATTATACAATTTTTCTAACTAAAATTAATATTTATATATATAATTTTAATTTTTTAAAATTTACAACCAAGCTCCAAACAAAATAAAGCAAAAAAAAAAAACTTAAATAAGCATGTATGCATAAATCAGTCTTAAATAAAGATGAGTATAGACTCATTTGACTCATTTGACATACATAAATCAGTATGTACATAAATCATGAGTATGCATAAATCAGTCTATACATAAATCATGAGTATGCATAAAAGACTTAAATAAGCATGTATACATAAATCAATAAACTTAAATAAACATACATAAATAAATAAAAATAATTAAAATGTGGTTTCCCAAATATATATAATATGGCGTCAAATGTGACAAATGATGGTAGCTGCGTTGCATTCGTTCTTCCCAGCTAATATAACTCACTGGTCATAGACATCGATATTAAAACGGGTAAAATTGAGTAGTTTTTGTGCAAAGCTAAAAACAAATAATTCACCGCAAAATGTTGATAAGGAGGATTTCCCCAACCAGGATCATGATCGACGGTGTTAAAATGGTGACAGCTCCGTAATCCTCCTTGTCCTTAGTGTCTGGGTTTTGAACCGCGGATCTTGTAGATTCGATGGACAGAAAGGCGATGACTGAGAGTCTCCTGCTGCAGCAAGCACTTGTGACATTCAATACTGAAGCTTTTGAAAGTGGCTATAAAAGGTGACTGCTTCCACTTTATCTTTGATCTTCCTCCATCGATGGCCCAGATTTTGTTGATATTTTCGAAATTTTCTTTGCATTTCTTTGCACTTCTGCTATACCCAAGCTCGCCAAGCTTCCTGCAAATAGCACAGAACAACCAACGATATCCATAAGATAAAATTGTCTGAAACGTCTCAAGCATAGGAAACAAACTTGAAAGCAACGCAGCAACTGATTTGCTTATCGATTACTGAAATAGACATGAATCATCCCAAATTAAAAGGTATTCACGTGCAAGCCACAACGAGAAGATTATTCAGCATAGTATACTAAGTACTTGAGAGAACATGGCGCCCATGAAATATCGTGAAATATCATATCAGATTCGACGGGAAGCTTTCCTTCCAGTTCCCCAAAAGCCATATTTGAAAGCATGAACCTGTTAGATACTTTAATGGAAGAAATGACCCAATAATATAGGAACTCTCACAGATTGGATTCTTCCATCAAAGATCGTACAGTCACGTACTCTGGAATATAGCGCAAATATATTGATATTTTCTCTGGTGTTATTAGCCTTTGGAACAATAGCTGGAGAAGCTTATAGATGAGATCCATATCAAGTTGAGGGAGTAGAGAACTACTCATAAAAACACCTGAATAATATAGTTACATAGCTGGTTAAGTTAAAAAACGACGAGCAATAACAGTATACAGAAATCAAACAGACGTGGCCTAACCAAAAAATAAAGAAACAACCTTAACCTAAACGGTGCCGAAACTGTGAATTTCAAAAGGATACCTAAACAGCCTTAAACCTAAATGGTGGCGAAACTGTGAACTTCAAAAGGATACCTAAACAGCCTTAAACCTAAACTGTGGTAAAACTGTTAAAAATGGTTTTTTCTCCCGGATCCTGTTGGATTACTAAGTTTCAAGATTCTACAGGATTGCAAGACCACCTTAGGAAGCAAATAAATAGCTCAAAACAACACATAATGAAAGAGACTTAGATAAAGCTGCATATGGAGGGAAATACCTAGCTCAACTACATAAAATGCAGCAGACTTAGATAAAACTGGATATGGGATATTGTATATCATGAGAGCCAAATTAACTTAGTAGTATTTGCACTACCAGATAGTTTCATTTGGACCAAGTGCGATCTAAGCTCCTGGGACAGGCTGAAAACCAAACCTGGGTGGGATCTAAACTCTTGGGATATGTGAACAAAATTTTGGGTAATTAATTAGGAGAAAATCCTATTAATCTATCATACAGTACAGCTCAATTCGGATCCAAGGAGTTTTAAAATATGAAGTTTCTTATTATCGTCCACTTATACAACAATCGGCCCTGAAAGCAGAAGAGAAGAGAAGATTCTTTATGGATTTCGATGTCCTATCCTGCAAGGACAGCCTGCAGTAACAGCAAATTCATTGAATTACAAAGAAAAGTATATACGCAGAGCATTGAATTCCAATGAAAAGTATATACACAGAGCAGTGCACTGTTGAATAATATAAGTCATAGCAATTAAGGTCTGAGACATTGCAGTACATGGGGAAAATAGAAGAAATAGTATTACCGTGAGACGTTTTCTCATAGTGGTCCTTTGATATTCGAGTCCCTGAAATTGGAGTCCATTCCAGAATGGATCCTGAGGAGAGCCAGTGTCTCTTCGCGAGGCCATCTGTTAACACCCCCGCCACCTCTTTCACCCTCATCTCCAACCCCATCATCGTCTGTAAGATTCTAAGCAGGATTAACCTGGTGCCGTCCTTGCAAATGACGACCAGCTGTAGCCTCTCTCAGGCTGCCATAAGCCTTATTACTGTTGAGGTCACGGGAACGATTCTGCTCAGAAGATTCTGGTCCCTGCAACCCAAGTTGTTGCTGCTGCAGGACCTAATTTTGAAAGCCGGCCTGCTGATGAGCCTGGGCCTATGCCTGTGCCTATGCCTGGGCCTGGGACTGATTAATCTGTAGAGGGTTCTTAAGGCTATCGCAGAACTGATATTAAGAAACTGATATCGCAGGTGGAGCTCTGTGTGGCAATCCCTAGCAGATATTGCATATGATTTAAGAAACTGTTACTGCATGCAGAAACGTGGCACTGGTTTACATAACAGACTCCTCCACCTCTCCTACGAACTCCTAAATCGGCGATCCCACCTCTCCTACGAACTCCTAAATCGGCGATCCGCTCATGTAACAGACTCCTAAAAAGGGGCTAGTTAAGCTATAAACTGATAGTTAAAAGATCAGACGATTCAGAAGATCTTGAGCATCCACTTGGCGGGATTTGCTGGATCTTGATGATCCGCTCAAGCAAGTCCATCCCCCAAAATACCACTGATAGACGCCTATCGGCGTAATTATCGGGATAGATAGGCTATTAATTACATTTATAACATTTAAAGGGGCTAAGAAATGATTTTAGATTTTGGATTTGGTTAAATGGATTGATTAATCTAAGTGGAGCAATTGTACAATGAAAATTTAATTCATGGTCTTTCTATCAGTTTTTCTTTGTTTGTTTCTTGAATAATATTTGTTTTTTTAGATTAATTAAGTGTCTAGTTCTACCTCACACTTTATTTGTGGTTGTGTTAGTATCTTATTTCATGGTTTAATTATTGAATAAGAGATAAAACAAATTTGAAACCATGCCTTTGCCTTTATAGTAGACCAGACTCATTTAAAGGGGCCTACCCCATTCTCACCTCACCATGTTGTTGTTTTTTTTTTCAATGTTTAAATTGAATATTGTTAATGTGCTCCATGAAACCCAAAATATGACATATTAATGTCTATGGGAATAATTAATCCATATATATATATTTCTTAAAGTTGTCAATGTATCTCAAAGTCAACTCTACATATCTTTTCGATGCTTGACTACTAAAGCTAACATCATCTTTTTGGATCCTTGGATCGCAAGTGTAATTAGGTTGGATTGAGCGATTCATAAAACTAAGACATCTTTTTAGATCCTTTACTTAAAATATAAGTAATCTATCTTTATTTTCTTTAGAAATCAACCTGTGAATTATATATACGGTGGAAATATATATATAGATGTATATGAGTTGTGGAAATATGTGTATTATGTCTATTATTGATTCCGTTACATGGAAGGGGATGCTAGAATGTGGTAGGAAAAATTAGATTCAATGCTAAGCCATTTTGGACATTTAACTCAAATTCGTGGCATGGTCAAAGAATAATAGTTTCTTTAAATTAGGCATGATATCCCCCAACACATGAACCCATTTCAGAATAATAGGCTTGACCAACACATACTTAACATTCTTCTTAATTTGCACATGCGAGGAATCCATTTTCCATGGTGCAATGTACCCTGGTAGCATCTTTGTAGATATACAACTAGGAGGTTTGACATCATGGGTAGCTTTAGTGCGTCATTTTGGGTTGGTTTATCAACCCCCAATTATCTTTTTCTAGGGAGGATTAATCGAAATAGATGGTGATGGCAGGCTATCCATAATAAATACCCGAGTGATATTAGTACTAGACACATTTATTTCCATGGATGCAACTCACAACATTCAAAACTTAGCTTTGGGAAACTATTATAATTCTGACTTGCTCAGTACTCTTCAATAGTTCAACACAATGAGTTCAAATGGTGAACGAACTTCCATTTTCGATTAACTCATGCATGCAAGTTTCTTGTCTCATCACGTCACCAATGAATGTGATGAGATATTGGCAATCATTATCAAGGTGGCAGGAAATATGTTCACACACTCAAGTATTTTGAGTTGTTTATGACCATTTCCCACTAACCCTGCTGGTACTTCCACCATAAAAGGAGTTATTTAATGGGCATTAATTGTAGACTTGACAAATGAGAATGATTAAGAATTGAGCTCTGACATAATCCCTACTGCGACAGTTTAAAAAATTTGACCAATAGATAGGCTAGTACCTAGAAATACTACACCAATTGAATGGATTCGACAAACTCATACACATATATAGGACTGTGATGCACAATAATGCGACCAACATAGATATGTAGAATATTTTAAAGCACAAAAAAATTTGACAAGGAAATCAAATGTGCGGTTTCAAAAATATTTTTCTTATTCCTATATACAAATTTAATCGAGGGAAATGCATCAAATGTCCTTATAATGTCTTATATAACTTCCATTCACTAATTATGTAGAAGCATTGATATCATTGACATGACTTCTCATCCCTGTGTACTTTTCTCCAACATAAGGATTTCCTTTTCCAATCCGAATCTCTAACATTCTCTAGCAGTGCGACCAAACTGAGATGTACTGCTTATGAACAACCCACCAACTCGGTGGGCCAGCCTTAAGGCTAGAAATCCATGTTCTTCTATAACCTTAACTTCAAATTCAACAAAAAAATATATCCAAATTAGGTAATCCTTCATATGTAGGAAAATCACATACCTTGGTGCCAACCCATCGTAGAGACTTTGTGATATGAGTAGAGTTCCGCATAAAAACTTCATGTAGATGATTCTTCTGGTTTTCTAGGGCTTCTCCTGAATAAGATAAACATGAGCTTACACGTTACCAACTCAAATTCCCATCGGCTGTGAGATTAATATAATCATGTAGTCAAGAAGAGATGTTATAGATATTATCTAGGTAGGCCTCATGATATTCTTTATGGATAGGCTCCACATACGTTTTCCTTCCAACATATCCAATGGTGAAACTAATCTCATCTATGAGTACTCAACTGACAAAATCCTCTTCGTGAACTTGAAGATGGTATGATTTTTAATGGCCTAGTCAATACTGACGAGTGATGGGTATCAATTACTTTCATCAACAATTCTATCACTTCAAAATATGCATAATTTCAAAGCCCCTCCACTTCGATATTTACTCTAGGTAGTCGACCAACTGGAATAACCTTTAACTGATTCGTCAACATAAGTTGGAGTAGGGACCATACTATTTGGTCTTCCGCATACTTTCCCATGTTTTCTTTGTTATAATCTTAAAATATAAGACCAAGTTTAATATAATGAAATCCATATCATAATCTCCAATTTGATCTTTCATACACAACTTTCGTCCAGTATTCATTCTTCTATGAATGTGATTTACAATTTTTTCTTGTTGAAGATCTTCTTTAGGTTCTTCTAATATACTATAAAACCATTGCGACTAATTCTCATCTTTAACTAAATTCAAACAAAGTTTTAAGAAACTCTTCAGAGTACTTACCTTTCTTGTCGATTTCTCTAGTAGAGATCAATCGAATTGAGGTGACATATCATATACTGGTCCTTCATCAAATACATGAAGACCATTCCAAGCTCAGGATCCATTATCCCATCCTATGAATTCATACCCTTCCTCAAAGAACACCACTTCTCTTTATGGACATGAAAGGGAATCCAACATTGTACTATTGCTTGAATCCTTGAATCTTGCATATGACTCACTTTATATTCTCCCATCACAACTCCTTCTCTGGTCATAATAGAGATAGTTGGTGGCTTCTCTCTAGGTTCAGTGGTAAGCTACGCTTCTTCATGAACTGATATTCAGGGTGCCCATATCACAATTGAAGGTGTAAGATACCCCATACATGCTATATCTAGTGGTTTGAAGACTCTTACATGGTGCATATGCTTGAGAAGCAAGGTTTTGGGTTGGAGTCTCTTGTTTCACTCCCTTGACTATAGTCAAGTACATGAGAACTACCATGATTTATATGACCTCTCAATGGAACCCTAGTATCAATTCAAATACCAAAGAATCCTTGTAGAGGGATCATGCTTCTTTTTTACTTGTCGTTTATGGAACTTGATATTGAGAAAGTTAAATTAGGTTTTGGGGCCCTCCCCCCCTTGAACTGTTAATATTTAATGAGTATCATGTGATGTTGTACCACTGGTAGCACTCATCGTGTTTAATATTTTGAACAACCTCCTAGACTTCCTTCTTTCATTCCTCAACAACTTCAAGAGGGGTACTAGAAACTGGCCTAGCTTCTATTTCTTCATTTTTGGGTCGGAAGCTAGTAATGGCTTCCCTTAAATTTAGTATATTGGCCTCTGGGACCACATCCGACATAATTGTCCCTTTTGACAGTTCGTGACAGTAATATTAAATAGCATTTTCTAATATTTTCTTGTCTTTCCGTAGTTTCTCTTTCTATTGTTGAAGTTTTGCAGACTCTGTCTCCAAAGAAGATACTTGACTTTTAAATTAATTCATTTTATCATACACCAAATTCTCCCCTGTCTTGACATCATCTACATCCTTTTTTTGAATATTGTATAAGATGAACATTACGAGAACATTAATGTCCAATTTATATATCACATATTATGGATTGTGGCATTCAACTCTACATTTCCTAGATCCAGTGTTGTAGGGACTATCTGCACTCTCTTCTCCTTTGATGAAGTGGTGACCTATGTAGGTCAACAATAAGATTTTCTAGCCTCTAACTACCTCAATCCTTGTTGATTAGTAGTCTCTAATGGACTGATTCCAATACAAACCTCCTTAACAACCTTACCGAGCACATGTAGGATATCAGTGACTTCCTTGAAGAACTGTGTTTCAGTCATTGTCCAACTTTTACTTTTCTTTTGAAATTCCAACCTTCCTATAAAAGAACTTATTGGACTCATCATATTTTAACCCTCGCATAGTGGTGTCTTTGAAATTTTTTTGCTTCTTCTTCTCTTTCCTCACCAGCCCAATAGCCTTTCTTTTGGACAAGAAGGTACGTATAGCACATATCCGGTTTTGTTGGGGTTTCATTTGACTCTTGGTTATGATCAGGGTGGGAAATGGGAAGGACGCCTTCATCTTGATATGTGCTATATGTACCTTCTTGTCGAGGTTCATCCTCAACAAAGATTTGATAATATTCAATAGAAGGTTTCCATTTTTTCTGGTTGTTCCTGAACAATGGGATCCATGTCTTCTTTGGTTAACTTAAATTGTGTTGTTAAATTTTATTCTCAATGTTCGTCGTCATTGGAAGGAAAATTTTTTGGGTCCCCACTGTAAATGTCAAGAAATTTCAATATTTTTCCACGGTGGAAGCCTTAATGTCATGAAAATTTCACTACATCGGTGCGCAGTCCTTCAGCATGCATAAAAAATTGACATTGTTGTCTAGCTACCTTTGATGGTTGAGAGTGAAACACAAGTTATGATAAGGAGCCCCTTGAAAAAAGAAATGGAAATACATGCCCTGATAATTTGGTGGTTTTCCCATGAAACAAAGGAAATCAAAATTTAAAACTAAGAATACACAAATTAATTACCTTCTTCGTGGGAATTGATAGCGTTAGCTAACAACTCATTTTGAAGGAATGTCATCCAGTTTTGATGTATGATTTTAACACACTTCTCTGTCATAGCTATAACTTCCACAATACATTCAACCTGATCATTATTAAAAATTTGATGGAGAGTTCCTTCACCAAAAACCTGACAGTTTTATCATTGATAGAGGCTGTGTCGAAGCCCCTCTTATCCTTTGTTAGACTATACTTCTCTCTCATTCTTGTATTGAAGTGTTTGTCTTGCTCCTTTCCTATGAAGAACTGTGTAGGGTCCACCCTTGCCTTGGGAAACCCGGTGATGCTAGAAATAAAGTGGACATTAATAGAGACTTTAGTGTCCAACAAAATAAACCCACCATGGAAGAAAACAAACAATTGATTCAACAAAGTATTAATTGGTCTGTGCAACCCCAAATCCCATTCCATAGGGACCAAACTAATTGTCCTATGTTGGCAGTAGGGAAATTTAGGAATATTTTTGCCATAATTCTTGCTCAAAAAGATGAATATTTCGGTCGCAAGGACAAAATAAGATGCAATGGCAGTCGCTGTGACTAAAGGAGCCATGCCAAAAGAAGAATAAATCAAGTCGGAAACTAGAGTTCAACTAATTTTGGGGAAATAGTTAGTTAGACAAAAAGATTTATTTTATTAATAAAGCATGATTGTATTTTGGGCTGATAGTGCCTATTTTAAGTTGTAATTGAATGGATTAAAATAGAAAAAAATGCTATTTAGTAAAAGTTCAGAGTCAATCAACGGTTGAATCAAGAATTATAAAAGCATAAAAGCTTATAAAATCATGAACCCAAGTTGTGTTGGTGGGGATCGATCATAGAGGGAGTTTCGTAGTTAGAGAAATGATCTAGGTTTTGTGCAGCTCGATGATTCAAAGAAGAGAGTAGATATATATAGAGAGAGAGAGAGCATGAGAGGAGAGAGGAATGTATGAGTTGTAAAGAATATATGAAGAAGAGTCTGCAAGCCGAGTGTTGAAACCAAAGGTGCTAAACTAGTTCTCATCCTAGATGAAGAGCACCTTTGTGATTTTTTCTGGATGGGTTTCCACGTTATATCTTGTCGATTTGAATATATCGCACGACCTATATTATGAATAAATATATATGTATACTTGTCGCACATCTAATAGGTTGAATATGTGCTAATGCTTTATGTTAATTACTACGAGTTGTGGCAATGGATCAATAGATAGTTACCTTGAAATAATGAATGAAAACATAAGTATAATTCTAGGTTTCGGTCGAGTGATCTGATAGAAATGTAAGGGAGAAATACTTGAGATAACAGTAGAAACCTGGTTCTAGTAGTCCCCATAAGATATATTGGGTGATACCTCATCTACATCGTAGGTGTTACCGACGCAATCCTACTCTGTTGGGATGATATCTTGGTATTTGTTGACGAACAAGGAATCTGAACCTAGGCAGACTAAAAGTATGCCAACTAATGGCTTCATTGCTGAGACCTGAATCGTTCTAGCGAGGTTATGTTTTGGCACCTGACGAAGCCAGATATTCAAGATTGGGTTGATTATAAGGCGCTCAAGTTTGTACAGGAAGAGGGTAAATGATCATGACTGAGTCCGACAGATTGGTTGGAGTGATACCTTTACACATATATCCATGATTTTTTCTTTAGCGAATTTCCCATTTTTTTGCACCAGTGGTTGTTAAATCTTGCAACATAGAAGAAAACATTTCAAGGTGTAGAACCAGCAGAGTGGAGACCTGAGCTTATCCAATGACTAAAAAGTGTTATAAATCCTATATCTAGTGTTTTCAGCTTCTCCGTTGACAATATTTTGGAAGGATATATTACAAAAATCACAATTAATACTATAACATCGTATGACTAATACAAATATAAAAATTATGATTGTTTTTCATTGCTATTTCCATGTTTTGTCGTCTCAATTATGACAATAATAGTCACGACATTTAGTGGCACTTATTTTGTGGATTTAACGACAAAATTTATAAGCCGTCGATATAGAACTGAAACTGGCCGCCACGTGTCTCTTATACGGTGGCCTTAAAATCATTTTTTTAGAATCCATTCTCTACGTTTCGTCACTCTATCGACAACGTTTTCATCCCAATAATGACATAAATATGGCGAAAACCTGCTAGACAAAATATAGCTTCCACGTAAAACCAATGGAACACTTTCAACGAACATTTGTCTCTCTATCGACGAATTCTAGAATTTGAACATAAATTTATTCCACGCAAAACCATGGAATGCCAATATCTATCGATGAAATTTGTGACGGTTTTTCGTTGTTATTTCCATGTTTGGTAATATCAATTGCGACAATAACAGTCGCGATGTTTCATGGCACTTATTTCATCTCTATAATGATGAATGTTATAATCCGTCAATATAAAGATGAAAAATTTCTCCCATGTGTCTTCTATACAGTGGCCTTGAAATTGATTTTTTTAATTCATTTTCTACGTTTTGTCACTCTATCAACGAAAGTATTGTCCCTGTAAAGATGAAAATATGCCCAAAACCTACTAGACAAAATTTTCATTCCACGCAAAACCGTGAAACAGTTTCAACAAATGTTTGTCTCTCTATCGATGAATTCTGGAATCTGAACATAAATTTCCTCCATGCAGAACCGTGGAAAGCCAATCTCTATCGACAAAATATACAAGTTGAACGATAATTGTTCCACAAAATTGCGTTGTTATAGAGACTGTATTCATGGAAAGCCACCCGGGGTTTTGACATTTTTGTAATACCCACGAAGAAATTTTGTCGATATTGCGATGAAACCTGGAGGTTTAAAAAAATTAAAAAATCATGGAAAGGCACATTCCTTTCCATGGTTTTGGATCTTCAATAAGTTCTTGTGATTAATGTGCAGTCTTGTGGACCTTTTAATTTTATTTTAGACCAAATTTAATCAGCGCTACATAGCATATTTCCAGAAGGTAATTCCGAGCCACAAACTGGGGCAAACCTAGCATGTGATTTGATGTTTTAGGGATGATTATAATACATGTAAATGTCCTAAATTTTTAGATCTTATAACTAGAAAATGAAATATGAATTGAGATTTAAAATGGCATAAAAGATGTTATTAGTGCCTAACAAATCCAAGTTAGGTTAGGTATATGAGGTCAATTGAGGATCTCATGGAAGCTATAGTGAAATAATTTTACATTCCTCCTTCCCTCCATCATCATTTTGGGAGAAGATGGAGAATTCTACATGCCAGGACCGAGGATACTTGTGCACAGAAAATCATGCGTGCTTCTTCGCTACAACACAAAGATGAAGTTTGAATCCTCATTCTACCTACTTAGTTAGAGCGGGGGATTTTTTCCCATGTGGTTTTTCCCCGGTAACTTGTATTAAGAAGTTACTTTGATTTAGTTGTAATGGGTGACCTATGGTCTTAGTTACCAGGGACAATAATTTGTCCAAGTTAGCATTCGGGGGGTGTGTTAGGATTGTATTCCTCCCTTTTCCAAGTTGGTCAATCATGTCTAAATTAGGAGTCTTTTCAGTCTATATTTAGTCACTAGCATCATTGGGCCCGCATGGCCTGATTGGGCCACATGTCCTAGTTACTAGAGTATGGGGAACACTCGTTGAGGCTAACTACCATTGACTTCACTTTCGTGCATCAATTTAGGATCCTCCTAGACCAATCCCTATAAGTTGGGAGCGATCGGGAGTGTTGGAATGAACCTCCTTAAGTTGAGTTCAGTTAGTGACTATTTAAGCCTATTTAGGAGTCAGTTACATACAGTTACATTAAGTTAGCGACATTCATTGATTGATTGAATGTGGGAAGGTGCAATTTCTCACCTACTAGATTTCATTAGGATAGTTAACTGATTCTAATTGATCGATGCACTGATTGAGGCAACTAGGGCTAACTAGTTGAGCTCCAATAAAGATTTAGACATGTTCAGTTATCCATGCAATTAGGTAGAGTCAATCAATTCGAATTCTTCTCTCATGCATTCCAATTGACTGGTTATTAATACCAGTGTATTACATTATAATTAATTATCCAATTAGTTTTGATTAATGAAAGCATTCACAATTGCAAGACATTTTTCCACTATTTCATTCTTTAATTTTTGAGTAAAATTGTCTGATCTATCTTGTGAGTTGTGTGTTGGTCCATGGCTCTATGTGCTCAATTTTATACAAGGGCCATACATCATATCACTTTTCATGTTATTTTAGAGCATATTTCTTCTTAGAACTCATTCAAGAAGCGATTAATCATCAACTAAAATGATTCATACAATAATCCTCATGCATACCTGCTCATTAATACATAATACCTTAATCTGTTTCAGTCCTATAATAATGATGTAATGTCCAACAGAGACAATCCTTCATGAATCACTTAACATACGAGCATCCCTGTTAGTAAATTCACTAGAATGAGTTGATTAGAACCCATCAATTTGAATACACAACCACAATACATTAACTAGTATTTATCAAGCCAAAGACGATTGCGATTTAGTGTGCTTCAAAAGAACTAGATGTCCCCAAGAGGCGACAGGGGTGAAACCTATGGCTCTAATACCATATGTAACACACCTCAAATTCAAGAAATAAAAAAATATCTATAACCATATATCATTGGAGATATTAATAAAATACCTAACTGCTATGAGGCATTACAAACAAATAAAGAGTTTAAAGCATAACCCTAGCCATATGAAATGATCATCATATGCTTAAAATCTTAGAAACCCTCTTTCCAAAAAGAATATATTTTCAAACAAAAAATGAAAAAGATAAGTTATTATTCTTCCACAAGAACCATTCCGCAGTTTTGATTCTGCATTTTGCAATGCAAAATGTGGAATCCAAAATTTCATTAAATAAATCGTGTACCTTATGCACCATTGATTCCTTGAAAAATCAACCATGATCGTCGATCTTGACTTGATGAGGATTGTGGGTTGCGGAAAATCCAAATTCCATTAAATTAATCCTTGACTTTCTATACTCTGCAAATGCGGATTGAGGGTTGAAGGTTGAGGAAACTCTAAATTCCGTCAACTTAATATTTTACTTCCCTCCTTCTGCATTCCGCAAATGTAGATTGCAGGTTGTGGGTCATGGAAACTCCAAAATATGTGAATTTAATGTCTCACTTCCTGAATTCCTCATTCTACATTCCACAAAGGTGGGTTACAACTTGCAAGTTGTGAAAACTCCAAAATACGTGAACTTAATCTTTCACTTCCGTCCGTCTGCATTTTGCACTCCACAAAGGAGGACTGCGGGTCGCAGTATGTGAAAACTCCAAAATCCGTTGACTTAATATTTTATACTTTCAGTACCGTTGATTTCTTGCGGCTTAAGTCCCCATTGTTGGTTTGATTCTTTGTGGATTCCATAGGGGAACCTTCATGACCAATATCAACCATTGATCTTCTTTGTGGATGCAATCTCGAGCCTCTATCTAAATCTTTGTGGATTCCACAATGAAACCTTCTCGACCATTATCAGCCGTTTGTCTTCCTTGCGGATGAAATATTGACTATTGATATACTTCTTTGTAGATCGATGTTTAACCTTGTGGATTGCAGAAAGCGGGTTTCCTTACAATTTTTTGAAACTAAACCTCCGCAACTTTTGTGAACCGTTGATATCGTTGCATATTTGATCTGGACCGTTGATCTTCTAAATCGGTTGATCAACATTTAACTTTACTGATTCAAGGGTTTGTAGTTTGATTTCATCTTCTCTGTTTATAATTTTAATAGTCAAGCCCTGGCTGTACTAAGTTGATTAGTGATTCAGACAACCAATCTTGAAGGTTTCCTTTGTGTAAAACACAATAATTTTCATTTGTGGCCAATGCATAGTAGATATCTAGGCTATAAAAACATTACAAATTCATTCCACATTCAATAAGCATAAATAGGTTGAGCAGAAACGATACGAACAAATAATGCCCCGTTAAATGTAGGAATACACAGTACATTTTAAAAAGGAACATAGGATTCAATCCTTTATATACAGAATCATGAGTTCTAAATTCTTCAAGTATGAGATTTGAAACTATATCCACAACAACCAATTCTACCAACTTATGCTAAGAACGAGTTATTAATCGCTATAGTAATATCATTGTACAGACCTAATATACATAAGAGAAAGAGGGATATTTGTTCTACAGAAATGCATAACCCTACTTCTTGTAGATGTAACTATACCAAGGATGATTTTAGGTGCGAAATTTACTCCATTGGCGAAATTAATGGAGTTTCAAATTTTCCTTCGGCGAATTTATTGTATTAAATTTTTTTTAGGGTTAATATTAAATATCCCATTTTTTATTTTAAAAAAAAAATTAAAAACATAGTTAGCCCAACGATATTTGGTTGGAAATTATTGCAAAAACCATTTTCGCCCTTTGAAATTTGCTTTGGATCCAGCTTTCGCCCGTGATTTCCACCATGGGTTTCAGATAGAGGTCCTATTCGCCAGCAATTTCCAGCATGCGTTTCAGATGGATGTGATGTTTGTCAGCGATTTCCAGCATGGGTTTAATATGAAGTTCATGTTTGCCCTTAATTTCAGGAAATGGTCGTTTGTTAGTCCTATTCAACCTCCATTTGGTTTCAGAGCCCCTGTTCGTCCTTGAAATCAAGAAATCAGAGTTTTTGGACCCTCATTTGCCTCGATTTGGTTTCTAAATCTCTTGTTCCTCCTATATTTGGCATTCTTCGAAGTCCCATTCACCTCGATTTTGGGTATTTATCATTTATAGACTCTATAGCCCCATTGGTCTTATGAATGATGGGTTTGCTCAGTTTATGCACAATTATTTAAGACCAAAGAACATCTATGGTGACCACAATGAATTCAAGAAGAATTTGTACTGGATTTATGTGCCAACGAAGTTCGAATTCAGTCTCTGTTGCATCTGGATTATGTGTGTTAGTCTTCACACGACTCTAAGTCTTTGAGTTATAGGTTAGTCTCTCTCAATTCATATTTTGGGTGCTCAATGTGATCGAATTTCACAGTTGAAATTAAATTATTTTGGAATACTCAGCTAGGTTTATTGTTTCTATTAAGTTGATTTCTTTGGTTTTTTTTGGATGCTGGAATAGGACCTATGACCTAGGAATAACTCTCCTACATCTTATTCTAGTAGGTCATGACCTCTCTAGACAAATTCATGATTTCACCCTGGTACTCTCAATGAGATTATACTCTTGAATAATAATGTGTCAGCGTGAATGCCATCTAATTTTGGGTTGCTGAAAAATCTGATTGTCCTCGATGAGAGCTCCAATAAACTTGTTTGGCCTCTTCCAAACAACATTGGGAAAATGGTCATCTTGGAACAATTGGATGCTTCCCACAATATGTTAATATCCAAGATCTTCCAAGGCATCTGTGCATTTCCCAATTTGGATAATTTTACTTACTCCTATAACTTCTTTACCATAGAGGCACCCAATTTCCTGGCCCTTCCTAGGAGAAGCGCTACCTTCAATAATGAGATAAATTGTATCCCTAGCAAGTATGAGCAGAGAAAACTCCATCAATGTTTAGCTTCCTTGTCTCGGCCTGGTGTAGATAAAAATGTTAGAGGCAAGAATCTCAAGTATTGGGATCAACTTCAAAAGTATAGATTCACATAAAAAATGGATGGTGGATGCACCACATTCTCTATGGTATTTTTTAGTTATAAGCTTAAGATACAATTTAGTATTTATCGATTTCAAAATTTAGATCTATATTTTCACTCTTTTAGTATTTGCGTCTCATTTTAAAAAATTCCACTATTAAATTCATTAATATGCTAATTTCTATTGTAGTTTACTTGTTCTCGTTCCCAAGTAGAATAAGAAGATTGAGATAAATAAATGCTAATTTATACTGCAGTTTTCTCCTTCTCATTCCCAAGTAGAATAATAAGAATAAGATAGATATAACATATAGATCGACGCAATAATACCTTACAAAACTGTAGGAGTTAACGTTCAACTAATGTCCCAATTGTATTGTACACCAATGTTGCTTCACAAGAAATACTTAAAAGGTAAAATTGCAATAATTCCATATTTTTTATTGAAAATTTATGTGTTGTCCTTCATGCTAGTTCATGGTTACTTGCCCATTGTGCAAGTTGTCATTTTTTTAACAACAAAAGATGATTTTTAATAATTTCACAAGAATTTTACAAGGCCTGTGGCCATAATTATGGGGCAATCAGAACTGATCTGCTCAAACCATTTTGTTTTCTATTTTTTTCCATTTTAATTTCTGAACCTCTAATGTGCAATATATTTTTCCTCATTGTACCATGGTAGGTTATTTCAATACTGATGTATTTACTTAACTTGGTAGAGTTACAAGAGGTAAGCTTCACAACTCAAAATGACCTTAAGATTGACCATAATGTAAGTAAATCCTGTGTTGTCTATCCCATAACACCAAAATTGTACACCATAGCCAAACATTAATAAATAACAAAATGGAAAGAGTCTACATACCAAAATCTTGTACTCCTGTGAGTTGGAATCTACATATTGAAGTTTGCATATTGGAATTGTTGAAGGCTAAGCATTGGGAAGGTATTTTTTTGTTCAATTATCACCTTCTCAGTTATCCCCATTCATGTCTTAATTGTCCATATTTTATACCCTTGCTTCCTTTAACATCCCACCTTTGACGTGATTTGGAGTTAATTTTTTTAATGAGTGCTATGAAGCTGCCACTTATTTCATAGGACCTGAGCTAGGCATTGTTACGGTCTTCCTCTTTGTTGGTATCCTGTTGCCTTGTTTCAAGGCACACAGATTAAGTCTTTGGTAGAGAGTTTAATTTTGAAAAATTGGCTACTTGGGCACTTCTCAAACTGGCATTAGAGTTCTTTGGTAGATGAACTGCATGGTGTATCCTTTTGTTGAGGTCTCAGATTTGTAACAATTAGTAGTGTAAGTGTGAAATTGATGGTAATTAGGAGAATCCAATGAGGAAGTATGGGGCTATGTCACTAATACATGAGCTGAGCACAAAAAAACAAAAATCTAATAAGGAACTACTCATAGAATTGGGGGAGAATGATATTGCTAAGATTCTATTGGATATTTCAAAAAGCTGAGAGTATTACTGCAGGATGAGTCCATATGAATATCTTGTGCTTGATAGGTGCCCTCATTTGCAAGCAAATTGGTTTATGAGTTAAAATTTCTATGGACTTGTGTAAAACATATTGTTTTAAGTTAGAGGTCAATGATTTAGATTTGGTAATGATTTTTGACATGTTAAAATGCATGTGGGGAGGACGCCCCATTCATAATGTCAATGATAAGATTGGAGTCCCATGCATTTATGATGTCTCAAATATCTAATTTGGATATTAGTTTTACGCCTTTGCATAAAATGAGTGCTTCTCTAATATTGTTCATGGTTTTCCAATGCCCTCTAGGCTCATGTAAATTTAGTCTTGTCTTTCCTCTTGGTCTGTAATGAGTATCTTTCTCTAGCTCTACCTGGTTTCTTTTTGTTGTCCCTTCAAAGAGTAAGATACTACCAGAGAGAGTGGTTTGAACTAGGGGAAGGATCTCAGAAGGGGACTTTGAATATTGAGTTCACTCCTTGAGACCTTATCATTTCACCCATTGCAAATACTTAACTATATTGAGTTTCCTTTATAGAAGATGATCTTATTCCTCGTGTTTCAGTAATGGCTCTGTGTGTGAAAATATGGTTTGTAGTCTGGTACTCCAAGAAGAAATTTTCATGTCCTTTAGCCCTGGCCCCTTAGTCACCTCCTTTCAAGTTTGTTGGAAATCCATAAATGAAGAACTGTAGTGCAGATCTTGGAAAATGCATGCCCTTATGATGGTTTTCTAATTATTCGGATTTGAGTGACCAAGCTTGGGTAAACTAGAACAAACAACATTATTAAACAAATCAATGGTGTGAGAGTTGAGGGAGTGAACACCATGTTTGAGGAAGTTGGTTTGGATGTTGCTCATCTCTATTCTGGTGATGACCTCATGCAAAGAAGTAAGGTATTTTTATTAATAAATAAGTATTAAGAGTATGCCATTGCTCAAACTATTATAAATGTTGATTTACCTCAATCGTATGTTTCTTGTTAATAGAAACATTGCTTTCTATCTTCTGTTGTTCACAGAGGTTCAAAGGCATTGAGTGGCTGCTTTGCATTTTTGTAATACTGAATCACAACAAAATTTCTAGCAGTTATTAAAGTACCCATGAATCATGTGATTAAATTGCCCATAAACCTGTGGCATCATTCAGAATATGTGCTCTCATAAATATTAAGGTGTTAAATAAATTTTTATATATCTGTAGATTGTTATAGTTAGTTAAAAAATTGGGTAGCTTTGATCTTGTAATTTTAATACTGAATATGCACTATAATATATTATGATTGGTATAATTTCTATCATAGTTATGGATAGTCTGACAAATTCTTTGATGATAATGCGAAGAGAGGACATTGGTAATGTCCCAGTAAAGGTTTCACATAGTAAGGAAAGCACTACTTGGCTTGTGGTGAGTTGGAAGTTGAATGTCGGTACTATGCAGCATGGCATACAAAGCACAAAAATTGCTATTGCCTTCACATTATGTGAGGACTGTAGTGGATAATTTGTACCTTATCGTGAACAACCACTATTTGCATCCCTTCCATTGCAACATTATGGTTTGAAATTTATTTTTCAAGGGGATTTCACACTGCAATCATCCAAGGAGGAGGTTGAGACTCGATGGTTGTAGTGATAGTGCTTGGAACCAATAGTAACTTTCAGAATTCATAGAGTTTGTCAATGTTGTAGAGAGTTTTAGGTCTCTTCATCGTTATCAATTAAATCCTTGAAAATTTATCACTTTATATGAGTTTTGTCCCATTGGTCAGAAAAAACTATTTTAGTTCCATGAAAGATAATTTTTGAGTTATAGGTTTTTCCCTGCTCCCTCTAAAAATATCCACATAGAATGGAATTCACCCTAAAGAAAATTAAAATTATATGGATGTTCAAAATGGTCTACACTCCACAAAATTCTTTGATCCAAAAGTCAGCAATTCTTATTTGAATGCATGGCCAGAAAGCATACCTGGCCTTTGCATTATATCTAGCCAACCTTCACTAATATCACCGCCTATTAGTTGAGATAGATCTGAAGAGTGTTCTTTCTTGGGTTTCAATCTTATGCATTTGATAGGAACATGTTATCTTCTATCACAACAATATCAATATTCAAGGAAGCTTACTATGAACAGATGAAAAAGCAAAGTTTCTTCTGGGTTTATTACTAACTTTACAATACCATCACACTTTTCAAATGGTAAGAACCTTGGCTCAATAGCAATTCATTACGTTCATTTTTTTTCATGATAAATAATGTTCTTTTAACTATCACATTTTCCACTAATGAATGGAATGTCTCATGATTGTTTGCAGTGGATTATCCAGAAAGTGCTGCTAAACATATTTACAGACGATTTTGTGTATTTTGTGCATTGTATCATTTTCATATGGACGCTCATTTTTCTCAAGATTTAATGTTTCATTCATTACATTTTAGTGGCACTGAATGGAATATTCTTTGATTTCTTAGCTAATATTGATTCATATATTTGTTTTTTAACGAATTTCTAATATTTATAAAGTGGCTCCACCCTAGAGGGTCTGTCTTGGCATTGTGTTTTGCCTCGAGTTTCCCATTCCCTTCTTGAATTTACTCCATTGACTTTGCATCCAAAACCTTCATGTGACAATATTCTGTGATGAGTGGTGTATTCATATTGAGCATTATAACTTGTATCATCTCAAAAAAACTGATGAATGTTGTCCTCCCTCACATACATACCTTGCATGTGGCTTGTGCCACCTTCTCCCACCAAGTGATGGCCATGAATGCCAACAAATGGTGCTACAAGAAGTAGCATGTGCCATTTTGTCCCCAAAATACCATCTGGGTTTTTTCACCATGTCGTTATTGTTGAGTGTGTTATATGATATCAACAAACCTCATATTGCTAAGGATATCATGGAGGGTTGTAGTTTCTTCATGATCCCAGTGATTGCTTCAAAATATGCTGGAGGGTTGTAGTTTCTTTGTAATGTTGTTAAGTGTCATATGACTAAGATTTGATATGATGAACAAGTTATGCTTGTTGGTTGATTTCTTTATAGCTAATTACACATGAGGTTATTATATCATGTACAACCCAATAGTAAAGCTTGGAATCCTACAAAATTGGCTCATCAAAGGGATAAAATAACAGAAACGGCATTATTCCTTCTGGAGGAGCCAATCTTATTGTAATACCCCATATTAATGTTTATTATTAAGTACTTTCATCAAATTAAACATATACTAATTATTTTACCATTTTTACCATTTGCGTAAAACATTAAATAAACAATATTGAACTATACTAATTATTTTACCATTTTACCATTTGTGTAAAACATTAAATAAACAATATTGAACTATACTAATTATTTTACCATTTTACCATTTGTGTAAAACATTAAATAAACAATATTGGGTAGTGTCCCACAAGGGGTTAGGTTTTTGTAAACACGTACAATTCAAGATTCATTAATACATAACACATGTCAAACAAATCTGAACTACACTGCCCAAGATTGAATAAAATAAATTAATTTATGAAAGAGGCAGTGGAAGAAGGAAGGCGGTGGAAGAAGGAAGGAAAGGAGGTATAAGGGGGAGGATTTTCTGGATTTTGGGGGGAGAAAAACACTCGGGAAAAAGTTTTTTTTGACGGAAGAAGGAAAGTGATGGAGAAGAGAGGGAAGATAGCTGGAGGAGGGGGTTAACTCCAGGGGGGGAAGAGAGAGGGAAGTTGCTATCCAGTTTATCGGTACGTGGGCTCGGGGGCTAGGAAACTCGTCGGTTTCCTAGGGCCAGCAGGTTTACTGGTCGGCAAGGTGGAACATTTGAGTTGGCATTAAGGATCCTATAGGCTCGGGCGAGGGAAAGGCAAGGCTAGAGGTGTAGGAACCAGGGACAAACTTCATCGCTAAAGCTCAGGTATTTTTCGGAGAACTATCTCTTTATTGTATAGCAAGGGGTGGCAGATGTATTCTAGGCTCTGGATACAATCTCGTGAGAGGTCCCCATGGAAAAAAATAGGATAATGAAATGGAATTTCCATGACATATGAGAACAAGGATACACCTACAAACTGTAAGATTTACCAGATCCTTCCCATACAATTCTCCCCTTGTGCTAGCACCTTCAAAAGAGCTTGTTGAATGAGTTGTATTTTGCATGGTGCAGGTGGCAGTTTGTTAATATTCAAACTAGAGTTCAGAGAAATGCTGTTGAGAAAGTCACATTAACATAGCATAAAACCAAAGGAATATCACTAAAATTACCAAGACATACATTGACATTTTTTTCAGCAGTGCGCTGACTTGTTGAGGATGGAATCATTGAACCTCCTTAGGAGGAAATTTGTGCTATTATAGCTGAAAAAGTAATTGAATTACAAGAGATATATCCAGAAAAGAGAAATCGGCTTAGGAAGAGGCCACAAATAGTGGATGAGCAGCTTCACAATAAAGAAACAAGTGGAAACTTATCTGCACTCACAAATTATTGCTATTAGGCTAGTATTCCAATTGGAGATGGTTATGTGGTCAAGTCACTCAGAGAAGAATAACTGTTGCATAATGTGGAGGACCCAAAGCAGCCTAATAATGAGCCCCTATACATAGAACCTGATTGGGAAATTATATGATCTTGGTTTTTTTATAAGCCACCAATGAAAAAGGCTATTGTAATAGTTCAAAACATGCATGAGGGATTCAAGACGATTTTTTTTTATGGTGCAGGTGTTGGTGTAATTTTTGTTTCACGAGTTATAACTCCTTTCCATATTCATTTTTCTTAAAATTTGATGCAGTTAACAATGTGACTGAATATGAGGCCTTGCTTTTGGGTTTGAAACAAGTAAAGGATCTCAATATTAAAACATTAAAAAGTCAAAGGAGATTCAGAATTTCAGACTTGATTGTGAATCAAGTACGGAACCAATGTGAAGCAAAATATTCTCATTTGAAGCAATACTCACATGTTGTATGATGTATGGTATGAGATCAAGGCATTTGATGATTTTGACATAGTTTCTATCCCACAAAATGAAAATCATTAATCAACAAGTAGATGCTATGATAGGTTCAAATGTGGGATTTGAACCATGCACAATAGAGTCCTTTTCAAAGTACCGTGTGGAGGCCAGGTTTCGACCATCCATTCCTCACAACTTTGAAAACTAGCATCTATTTGAAGATTATAGGCATTGTGAATTTTTTGAATAGTGTAAATGCAAGTGCCTCTCACTAGATTGATCAGGGATAAGAAAACAATGACCCAGATCTTTGGTACCACTCAAAAGTAATAAAATCCCTAGATGTTTGGTACCTTTGGAAAAAAACATGATGATTATGTTGCTTTTAAAGGTTAAAAGGTCGCTAATAAGGATGAGCAAGTCATTGAACTCAATATGCTTTCTAAGGAAAGTCCAAAACTAGTGAATATTGCTCAAGTATGCACTCTATAATGGAAAAATATTGAGGAGTTTATCTGTGATTATAAATGTGTTTTTGCATGGTCATATGATGAGCTGAAAACCTACAGTACTAAGGTTATGAAGCATAAAAATCCTTTGAAAGAACAAGCCAAACCTTTCAAGAAGACACAAAGGGACATGAATCCCATGTTGGCTCCCATCATACAAAAAGAGTTGCAGAAGTTGTTCAAAGTAGAAATCATCACTCCTAGTTATTACTCATAGTAGGCATCCAATGTTATAGCAGTCCATAAGAATGATAAGATTAGAATTTGCAATATTTTGAAATTTGAACCTTGCATCCTTGAAAGATAACTATATTTTGCCAAGCATGGAATACGCGTTACAGTTACAAGTGTTGGAATGATGTCCATGTTGGATGGATTCTCAGGGTACAACCAGGTGCTGGTTGATGAAAATGACCGATACAAGACAACACTCACCATCCTTGTGGAACGTATTCCCATCTCTGTGTGCCTTTTGGATTGTTAAATGCTGGGACCAGATTCCAAAGAGCCATATGATTCTCTCATTTCCTTAATAAAGTTATCATGGTTTACCAAGATGATTTGATGGTTTATTCCAAGTGCATGGGAGACCATTTCATGCACCTAAGCAAGATCTTTGACAAACATAGATCGTTTGGAATCTCACTTAACCCAAAGAAGTATGTTTTTTGGGTAGTCGAAGGCAAATTATTGGGGCATATGGTCCGAAAGACAATGTAAAATAGATCCAGCAAGAGTCCACAAAAAAGAGAAACGAAAAAAAAGGAAAAAGGAAGAGAAAAAGAAAACGACGAGTTCTGTCTATTTGGGTAATGGTGTAGGCTAGTGGAAAATATTTATTTTTACTAGGAATTTTCTTCATTGCATTGATTTCAATTATATCTTAAATTTTACAATTTTTGCAAGTCTTTTCATTTTTAATAAGTTGTTCCGCATTCACATGAGAAATCCCAAATTTGGGAGGTTGGTTTATCTTGTTTTTTGTCATAGGCTAGATTCTTTTCTCATTCTGAAAATTGGGCATGCATTAATCTTATTGATTCATAGAGTAAAATCAGAGTTGGGACACATTTATCTTAGGTCAAAGTCTCGATAAGGCCTGGGATTTTTTTGTTGTTTTAGTACAAGTATATTTCTGGGGAAAGTAAGGGTCTGTATTTGTTGGGATTTAGGAAAGTTTATGCATCAATCACAATCCCAACATGTGTCTCCTAAGGTCAATTTTTCTGCATCGAAGAACTTATCCAACCTTAGGGATATGATACTAACAAGAGTGATTGACTTTTAAGAGTAAAACATCATTGAATACCATTGGGATCTCAGCATCCCACAGGAGAGTTTGTACCTTAGACTGGTGGACACAAGTCTTACTTAATATTTGGTTATATAATTTTGTAACTCTGTCGAATTATTGTTGTATCAAGTTTTCCTCCATGTTACCGATTGGTGAAAAATATTTTTCATTTTATAAATCTTTAGTCTAAGAAATATCTATTGTAAAAGTTCGATCAAAAGTGGTTAACTCAAGTAAGTTGAAAAAAAATTGGTCCAACTAAACCCCTTTCGAAGTAAGTTTTCCATTTTTAAATGCCTTCCTAGGTATGTAGATAGAGACAATTATAAACTTTCACATTATGATGTTTGATTTACTAGCATAGACACAAGTAACAAGCGATAGGCTAAAATATATAATTTTATATCCATTAGTCATCCAAGATAGTTAGAATTAATATAAACAAAAAAATACTATTTAATAAACAAAAAAAATACAAAAACAAAAAACAAATATTATAAGTTTCTTATGAAATTATCTATTTGTTAAACTAGTTAATATACATTTATATAAATTTATTGGACTAGAGATAATATAAATCAACCAAAAATGGCATTAGAATAATCTTATATCAAATAAATAAATAAATAAATAATTTTTTCGTTTTTTCATATCAGTTTTTGTTTTTTTGTTTATTAAATAATATTTGTTTTACTTATATTAAGTTTAACCATATGGTATTAATAATGGATATAAAATTATTTATTTTATTTTTTGTTTATCTTTACAAAATTAAGTCGTTAATTGTACCTTTTAGCATTGATCCATCTCTTTACTTGTAGGAGTGATGGTCAAGAAGGTTAGTAGATACACATAATTAGGAAGTTTTCCATTTTTAAATGCCATTGATAAATAGAGGTTTGTTTTACTAGCACAGCAAAAGTAAAGGTAAGTAGACATAGAGAATTAGTAAGCTTTCCATTTTTAAATGTTATTGATAAATAGAGGTTTATTTGACTAGCACAGCTACAAGTAATAAGTGATTTATCAATATGGATAAACACAACCAACCACTTTGTTTTGTTTTGTGAAAATAAATGGTCTTTAAACAAAGGCTAAATTATATAATTTTATATCCTTTATTCATACTTGTTAGAGGTAATATAAACCAAAAAAACAAATACTATTTAATAAACATTTATAAACTATTTAATATACATTTATAAATTTAAATACATTTATATAAATTTATTGATGTTAACACATTATAAATCAATATTGGATATTGGATTATACTATACTAGATAAGAATAGCATTAGAATAATGGAACTGATTCGACATCAAATTAACAAATTAATAAACAAATAATTAATGAAACTTGTTCCATATCAAATTAGCAAATTAAAAAAATGATATTTATTAAGTTAGTATTCTGCTCGGCAAATTGGACAGTTGGTTTTCTTTCTGAACCATAAGGTAATGCAATTCTCATGGAAAATGTGGGT
>LPNX010173494.1:6692-18409 GCA_001517045.1 Pseudotsuga menziesii
AAGGAAAAGAGCCATGAAATCACCTATCAAAATCAAGAAAGAAAACCATAAGTTAAGTATTTACAAATTTTTAATGGGGTCCCTTTATTTTGTTCAAAAATTAAAGGGAGTTGTTGGGGTGCCAACACCCATCTGCTAAGACGATCTCATTCGAGATTAAATATAACTACAATTTGGCCATGGTTGGATTTGAATATAAAAAAAAAAAATTGACATAATCTGAAGGACAGAGGGTCTCATAATGAGCCAGTCTGTTCAGGATCATAGATTTGCGCTCAGTAACATTGTCACTTCTAGTCACCAAGCCGAGACAATGGCCCTTGGAAAAAACGCTAAGGGATAAAAGGTCTCATTACGAGCCGGTTTATTTACTGTAGTGCATATTGGTGACTGACATGGTTACTACTTGGTTACCAAGCCAGAACCATGGACTTCAGAATTATAAAAAATAATAATAATAATAATAATAATAATAATAAATGATGGTAACAATTTAACCTAACTAGAATTGTCTATCTATAACTGGCAGATGGGATATTGGCATTCTTTGGGCTTTGAAGCAACCCTGTCGAGGCTATGGATGCCTGCTGGAAGCAGGGCCATGCTTGTGGTATTGAGACTTTATTCTTCAAAACCAAGTCACCTACTGTTTTACTTCATTTGGACTGATTTTTGTGAGAAATCTGATCCTTATCAAATAAATAATTTAAAGTGTAAATTTTTGGTAAGCTTTAGGAATATGAAATTTCTGAATCTGTTCAAGATGCTAAAATTTGATTCTTACAGTGATATGCATGGGGGATCTAATTTATTTGATCACATGGTTTTAGGTCAAGGAAACAGAGATAACTGTTCCACCCAGTCAGTCGCCATCTGTTTTCCCCCTACCCAACAGCCTCAAAAGTTCTATTAAACAAAATAAAACTTTGAGTTTAAAATAAATTTCATCAAACAAAATAAAATTTTGTTTGATGAAATATTTAAATTTCTTACATTCAGTAACGAAAGCAGGAGTCACTGAAATGGTGAAATTACATTAGCTACTGAAACGGTGGAATTCCATTGTTTTTATAACCTTGCGAACCATGGCTAGTTAGCAAAATTACTATATTAAAACCATTGTTTTAAATGGGTTTGCATCTCAAATTAAGGGGTAAGTGTTTTTGTTTATCTACCTTTCACCATACCCTAGTCATGAGCCTTATTCGAACATTTATCATTTGATATTTTTAGTTTTAATTGCTAATGTAATAAGGTTGTGAAAATTGGAATGGTCGACCTTTGCACGTTTTGGCACCTTATCAAAAGTCCATGCAAATTTTTATCTACAAGGTTTATCCTCTAATATTCGAATTATACATAACCCAATTATAAGTATTCGGTCTCGATTTTTATAATATGCTCCATACATAACTTATATTCTTCCATGTAAGGGTTGGGGTTGATATAATGGGTTATGTCATGTGTTTCACGTAGTATGTTCACCATTTTTGAATATTGAAATCATTATATAGTAAGGTCAATGTTTTAAAACCCAAGGTTCATTCCTTATGGTTGGTGTAATTCGCATCACCATTCCCAAAGCCGATACACTTGATTGAAGGCTGATATGTCATCATTATACTCGTACATAAATCTGTAATGACATTTAATTGCAGTACGAGCTCAACGTCATGTCTTCCTACTTGTTGAACACCTGTGCTCTATGTATTGTGTGGTTTTATTATGATCGAGCCGAATAAATCATGGCAAGGTGAGGTTCTCCTGGATTCTTCGCCACCTCTTTCCATTTTTGTGATGACCTCTCTGTGTAATCATTCCTGTTCGCTCAAACCACGTTTACAGGGTTCTTGTCTGAGTTTACTCATGTCGCATTTCGTTTATGAAAGAGTCGGGTTTCATTGTTTGTGGTTTTTGCTTGGTTTGCATCCTGAATGCTCGCTCTCCAGCATTTTGTCTTGTTGCGATCTGTTGTATCTCCTCTGTGTGCAACTGCGTGCATTCGCACTCACAGCAATGGCCCCGGTTGTTAGGGTCGAACCTAATGACATGAAACTTCTTGACGGGAACCCAGAGCTCCTAGCCAAGGTAGAAGCAATTGGGTGGCTTCCATTTTTTCGTAAGTTCGCAGACTCGAACCCTGAGGTTACTAGGATATTTGCCCTCTCACTGGTTGATGCTAGAGTTAAGATGGCCGACCTTCAGTTCAGAGTTGATGAGCGCTCAGTCTCCTTGGCCATGGGCCTACCATTAACAAGTGAACATTGGTTCAAATCCAAGCAGATGAAAGCTACTGAATGGAGGCAGATGTTAAAGAACCCTTGCCAGGACATGTCCTTCAAGGCCGGTGTGTCGCGAAAATATTTCAAAAAAGAATGGCGACTGGTTTTGGATGTCATTCACAGGTATGTGACTTGTGAGGATCGTCTTTCCTCTGCATATGTTTATCACCTTAGATTGATGACTGTTTTTCTTGGTCTACCTATCAATTTACCCTATTATTTAGTTCAAAGCATGACCAAGATGTCTTTGGCCATCAAAACGGGTCCTAAGAATATCATCTGGAGTCTCTTTCACCATGGTCTTGTTAGGATGTTGGTGGAGAGGGAGCTGTCTAAACGAAATCAGTCATGGGATTATTTTCTTGAGCAGAATGGTTTTACGACATTTTTCCATTGTCAATTCGATTGTGCAGAGGAGTGTGCAAGGCATCAGCAGCCTTGTGAAGTCCCGACTTCACCTATACATGAGCCTATGCCAAACCCTAATGATTGTACAAACCCTAGCATCCACGAAGATTTTGCTCCCACTCCTGCACAAAGTCCTGGTTCTCCCATGTGTTCCAAGCGAAGGAGGAAATCCCTAAACCTTTCCCCGAGAACGCCAAACCGTAATGACAAATCCTGTAGACAGATGAGCAAGAAGCCAAATGTTAAGGTTACAAGTAGATTTACTAGGGGCATGGCATCCAGAGCCAATGCTATTAAGTCTACTATGGAGAATGATAGCGACATAGAAACGATGGTATTAGATGATGAAGAGAATGGGCCTGTCTCGCATAAGGGTCCTGATATGGATCCTGAATCTATCAGTCGCCCGATAGCACACAGTCCTTATGTTTCTAATAAGAATCCCCAAATTGACTCTGTGCTCGATCCTCCAATTAAGGGAAAATATATTGAAGGGAATCTACCTACTCCTTATTGAATTGGTGAAGCAACTCACCCACGGTTTGTTAATTGTTTGCTTGACAAGATACATGAAATGGAGGTAGAAATAACAGAGATGGTGGCACGTAGTGATGCTGTGAAATCTGAAAATGTGAAGTTGCAGGAGAGATCCGATTCAGCTGATAAATGCATCTTGCGTCTGAAGAGACACAAGAACAAGTTAATTCAGAGAGTTATGAGACTGCAACATGAGAATCGTAAAAATGAGGAAAGAGTACGTGAGCTAAACGCTTAGGTCACTTTGATGCAACTTAAAGGTCACTCATAGGTTCCATTTTCACAAAATCCGGCGACTGGTGTGAATATACAGGTTTTCAATACTCCTGTTAAATCATAGTATTTCGGGGATACTCACTTCTCTACATATGTCTAAAAGTATTTCAAGTTTGAAGTTTGTTAGTAAAAGAAGCAAATGATAATGAAGTGATTTTTGTTTTCCAGGTATTCTTTTAAGTTAGTTGGTGGATTATGACATTTATTTTATTTACCCTCGTGTTTGTACTAATTCCTACTGTGTGATTTTGCAAATGATTTGCTTGGTTTTCTAGATGCGTTGTTCCTGGATTTTGGTGATCGCTCGTTTTTAGGATGATCTATGGAGAATTATAAATGAATTAGTCGAAATCGTTTTCAATTATGGACATCTTGTCTCCCAGGTGTCACTCAATTACTAGTGTCTTTATCATTCTATGATTTAGCACTATAAGTCGAATCTTTTCAAGTTTGGGATATCACAACGTATATAGAAAATGACAATTTCATTTGTCATTTTACTATTTTTGAATGAAATTGGTTAATATTACGATGATGTAGTTTCCTGTTTTCTAGAACTATCTCTAGATGAGATTGAATGTATTTAGGGAGACATGCTTTTACTGTAAAGGGGTTGATGGTTTGGGAGAGAGAAAAAACAGGATCACTTTATCATTTCCTATAGCTAAAGACAATTTCTTGTTAGCAATTGCAACATCTTTTGACTGGTGTTATTTATAAATCTATTTGTAGTATTTTTACTATGGAAGTGTATTTATAGTATCGTATGATCTTGTTATTTCTTTTCACAGTCTTTATGTTTTGTTATATTTCTTTAAAGAAATGTGCAAATGCATCATGTTTAACTGTCGATTTATGTTGGTTTAACTTGCAAATTCATGTCATATAGTAAATTTGATGTTATCATTATAATGTATGCGATATACTTGTTCTATGTGTTGTCTTGTTTAAATCTCAGAATTTCTTCTGAAGTTTTCAGGATTCTCAGCACATTATCATTATTTGCAAGTTGATTCTAGGGTTAAATAATATCATGCTCCTGATCAGGATAGGATATGTAGGATATATAAGTGGTAGTTTTTATTTAATTTATAGAAACTATATTCAATCATATTTTTACACTTACACTCTGCCAAGTTACCTTTCAGTCTTGTTATGAATTTACATGTGTCTATAGTGTAATTTATGTAATTGGTTTGAATTTGTTAATATTTTCTTAACTATTGATTTTTGTGCTCATAGGTTAATTGGTTTAACTAGATTAATTTTGAGTTATCAGTTGTGTAAAATATCAACTAACTTAGTAATTATCTTCAACAGTTTTCTTTGTATATTCATAGGTGTAGTATAGATTTAGTTAACAAACATTAACTTCATTTTTCCTTTGAGTCTTCCTCCTATAGCTGGGAGTAATTTAGGGAAGGCAACGGGGCCTTAATCCCGTTAGAGACAGCTACCTAATGACTGAGAGCAGGTTTGAAATCTTTTGGATCGGGTTGTCTCTTAGTTGACTATTGTGCCAATTCGGCCCGTCAACACATCCACAATGTTTGGCACATACCTAAGCAGACTTAGAAACTTATTGTTCAATTCTTTCATATTCATTGTACCTAATTTTAGCTAATAGAATTCTTTAGCCCTTTCTTCATAGTACTGTTCTGATCAAAATTTCTTTTTGAAGTATTTCTTGAGTGTACTCCAATTTATGTTCTTCTCTCTTATACCTTTCACTATTTTTAAGTCTTGCCACCATATATCAGCTTTCCTTGTAAGATTATAAATAGCCATCCTAGCCATTAATTGGTTAGAATAGTTATAAATCTGGAAGTACTTCTTCATCCCGGATAACCAGGATTCCGCTTCCTCCCCCTTTTCAGTTTCTCCATTAAATGTTGGCAACTTGATCTTCTTAAACTCCCCAGAGATTTCTTCATAAGGTTTATATTTTCTTTTCTTAGTATGGTGGTTATCCTCACTACTGTCACTAGTATAATGAGCGTTACGTTGATCACCATATACTTCGGAAGATGAGCTACTTTCATTTTTAATCTATTTAGTCTTTTTATACTTATGTTGATAACTTATATCTTTAGAATCAGCTCTTTTACCCTTTCCCTTAGCATGAAATATTTCTATTAAGATCTGATTCGAGTCCTCCCGAGCTCTCAGAATCCTCTCATTTTCTTTCTTAACAGATTCCATTTCTGATTTTAATTCTTTTACTGTTTGTAATAGTTTGGAAGAATTAGTGGTTATATCTTCTTGTATAGGTTCTCTGTGTAGATGATCTTGTTCATTATAAGGAGATTCCTCTTCTGCATATTCTTCTAATCTTTCCATACCTGTCATTAACTCAGAAATAATTTTCTTTGTCTATATCATTCAAAGAAAACAACATAAGCATAATGATTTAAATTTATTGTTCCATATAAGCAAGTTGAGCTTCATCAAAGCCTAGTGTTTGAACCTTGTGCTCTTATACCACATGTAATAACCCAAAATTTCATAAAAATTTAAAATTTCTAAAGTGACATAAAATGTCTTAAATCGCAGTTTAGTAACTGCTAAAGGTTAGCGGAAAATGAAACAATTTAACAAATTTTAAGAATTAGTTCCAAATACAGAAAAAATAATACAACTTTAATTTTTATAAGTTATAGAAAAAGGACTTGCATTTAGTTGCTGCTAGTTGTACTGATGATTTACTTTTGTTAAGTAGGTGAGAAGCCATGTTTGAAATTGGGGCTTACTTAGCGTTCTGCTAACTCAAATGGACTGTTGGTTCTTACAGGTTCAGCAGGTAAGCGTATGATCAAGTAGGAGTTTATTTTAAATTATGTCAAAAATTACTTCTTTAGCATGTTAATGATTTTAGTATATAAATTGATTATTAAGCTGCAAGTCTCCGATGAGGTAAGGTAAATTCCTTTCGTTGTTTTGGATCCATGACAGTATTTATATTTAAGCCATAATGACTTTTATCCTTAACATAATTAATGCTATTTACAAGAATGAGTTCTTCCAAGGTTTCTTTCTGTCGTAAGATGATTATCTTTTATAAACGATAGTACCCAGTCAATTATAGATTTACGTAGTGAGCATAGAGCTCATGATCTTGGTGTATCATTACTTCGACTGTTTCATGATCTTACTGCTATTTTATGTTTATAACTCAAGTGTACTGCTCTTTAAGTATGAACATAACCTTCTATTTTTCGTTGGTAAAATTTACAACGGGTTATTGGTTTTTTTTTATGAGAAACTCTTGCAATAAGGTTTGTCTTCGGTCTCCCTAAAGACTCCTTCATTTATCAGCATCGATTTTTTATGTGGAAAAGTTAAAGGCTTTTCCAGTTTATAAAATAAATCATAATAAAATTATATCAATACTCTATTTTTCCTTTACTAGCCATGAAACAGTACCAAACTTGTTTGATTTGCTGCAATTATGATTATCTTCTTACACAGCTAGTAGAAAAGCTGTATTCTTAATCTCTAGATTATAACCATGATACAAGTGTTATTTGCAATATTACAAAACTATGTTGATTTATGATTTAACAATATCAAGCTATACCCATCACCCTAACTTATAACGTAAGGTAGTTGTATCTACCTATCAACTACTATATGTAATCGAAACTAATGGCAATATACATTATAAGATTTTCTCCTATAATATACTGATTCCAAAGCATGGTATAATATTATCGATGGAAACGTTGACATGATGAGCAATCATATGAAATATTATAATATGGTCGATAGCATGATTTGTATTATTGGCAATGATATGTTTTATAATCAAATGTGCAGCGTTGACAATAGAACTTGACCCACACTTGGTTAAATTTTTTGGAAGGGCACGTGGAAAAGCCTCCTCCATGCATTGGTTGACTTAAAATGAATGAAAACCTACTCCTTTTCATTTTGCTCTGAGGGTTTAACCTCTTTCAGGCTACGCTGTGAGTCCTTACAGCCATGGGAGGCTTGCAACTTCCTTAAACTTTGGCACTGTAGCCTACATTACTATGCATTGTGGTTTATGGTATCGTAGTTTATGTTTTGGTTTCTCATGTGAGTAAGGAAAACACTATATGAGTGACTAGAGGCTTCTTCAAGTGGCTCAAAGCCTGTAAGCAATTCACCCTTGTGACTGCTCATTCCTTGCCTTGGCATTGTGGAGCTTGAGATTGTCTCTTCGCTGCCTCTATCACAGAGTTGGCTTAAGGGTTTTTCTTGCTTCTCGATTTTGTGCATTAGAGTTGGGTGGCCGTATCTTATCAGCTCTAATTTCTTCTTGGTCACAGGTATACACTTTTACCTTTCCCGAATTTTCTTTTGTCAAATTATTTACTAATTTAGGGTTTTAGTAATTTATGACTTAGAGATTAATATCATTTGGATTATAATCTTCCAGGCTCCCACTGACAGCTCCACACTTTGTGTGGAAAGAAAGCTTGTGCATTTGATAACTTCATGGGCTTCCAACTGGTAAGCCTCGGTCTCGTCGTGGGTTCTCTCTGCTTGCGGTTTGGGCTATTGGATGAAGGTTCCTATGGTTGAAAACATGGCTTCGGATTCTCCGTTGGTTAAGATATTTAGTTTGTTGATTATTACCCATGTTTTATTTGAAAACCCTTGCGATACTTTGCTGGGTAACACAGGCTCTTGAAGCCGTGATGTATAAGTGGTTTTGCTAAAAAAAATTCAGCCTTACGGCTTAATGATGTAATTCTGTTGTTTAAGATTATAAAGATCCTCCCCTGTGCTCAGATATGTTAAGTGCCCTCTGTCTCGTTTGCTTCAATTTTTCTTTTACATTTGAACTTAAAGAAAATGAAGACTGTGAACTGGGTTTTACTTATCCTGTCAATAATGTATTTTATTTACAATTAATATAAAATACTTACTTATAATTGGTTTATTTAGCACGCTTGGGTTTCAACCCATCGATTCTACAGCCTATAAGCCTACCTTTGATTAAGTATTTATATTGCAAATGGTTAATAATTACTGGTTTATTTTTTCTCAGGATTGACATATACATTGTATTTATTAATACTCTGTAATTATAATTATTTTCAAGCACTGTTGTGAAATACTAATTTAAATTCTAGGACTTTACTTTGATCATGTTGTTTAACCCTATAGTTTAAAATAAATCCTTGTTTATATTTACAACATTAATAACTATGTTTCAAAATAGGATAAGGAAATATTATATGACTTACAGTTATAAGTATGATGCTAACTCTATAAGAAAATAAGAAATCCTAAACAGTTCTGCTTCTAAATCTTAATTAATAAATACTTAGGGTTTAGTATAGCATACTCGAAACTAGGGTAATGTTGACTCTCAGTAACTTTTTGTAAAATAAAAGGATTATAAAAGAATCCTTAGGTCTTGGATAAGACACACTCTGGTCTGTAAAGTTAATATTTATAAACTGTTTTATTATTTCCTTTTCGCATGTTTTCTTAAATATTAGCTGCTTACTTTACTTCTGTTAACTATAATATCTTATATTTTATCAGTATACTAATACTGGAAATAATATTTACTATTTTCTTTTATACCTATGTTTCTATTTAGCTGGTTAAAGTAAATAAGTGCAGACAAAACATAGCACTTCTATTTAGTGAAATTCATAAACATTGAAGTAAAATCTATCTACTGTTACATTCCAATAAAAGAATCATTTCATTTACCTAAGAAATCCAACTATGCTAGAGTACAACCTAAGTTCAGGTGTGGAAAAACACAGCTTGGAGATTTTAATTCTATCTGTTTCACTTTTACATATCATTTCTATTTCTACTATAATCTATAATTTCATTGAATATAACATTACATAGCTACTTTTCATTCATAAACCCTAAACACTAACATGCTTGTAGTAGATAAACTAAGAATTATTTAATTGAAGACAAATAAAGAAAATAGAACCTATTGAGGACAAGATGACAACAACTTAAGGAGATTGTTCCTCCCAACCAAACTCCTAGAGAGCACTCAAACAATGCTTCCTCAGGACCCACGAGCTTGTTCCTGGTCTTCTTGGCTGAGAACTGGGTGCAAAATGCAACTGTAAGACCTCTATCACCTCATTGGTACAATTACCTTAGTAATTAAAAATCTGCTCTCAGCAGTATGATCTTGTTGGCCTGATTTTATGAATTAGAGCCAATAAGGAGGTTTAGTCCACACAATCAGCTTAGAGCAGCGTCCGGTGTGTTTGGATTAACAAAACCTCGCAGGTTATGGTAATGCTACTAGCTAGTTTGTCTCTTAAGGAGAACTTAAAACCAGCAAAATCTAACCTATTCTAATATTTATCCTACCTAATTACCTGAAATATCCTAAGGTTGCTTTCTTAAGGAAAGACTTCAATTTTTTGGGAAGTTTTCTAAATATGAAAACTTATGTATAGTATGCAAAATTATTTAACAGTGCTAATTAAAAATAATAAAGTAAAATTCAAAACTAATTTGATCTATCTATCCTATTTAACCCTATCTCAGCTGAGAGCAAATTTGAAACTATATTAATTATTAATCAATAACAGAAAAACTGAAATATGATCTAAACAAACATATTTAAATCATAAATAAAGTTACTCTGCTATGTAATAATAGAAATGAAATTTACCCTATAAACACATAGTCAATTTCAACTTCCAAAACTGATTAATAATTAACTGTCAAGACAGTCATTTGAATTTGAAATAGTGCTTATTTAAAATTCACCGTTAACATACAAATGAAATTTGAAATAAACAGAAAAGTATATCATTAAAACTGATTTTTATAGTGAACACACTAATAAACAAAACCATAATGAAATATTTATTCAACAACTAACTTGAGATGATAAAGTGAGAAAAATATTTAAACATCAATGTGTCACAGCACACAGAGTTCATTTATAAACAGAAGACAACAAACTGAAATATATGTATATATATATAAATCCAAAATGAAATACCAGTCACAGTATCATTTGCAGATGTCCAGTATCATTCATATAAAGCTTCAGCTTCGAGTATGATGTAGTACTAGTAACAAAATATATTTCACGTGAGTTTTCTTCACCACTCCATCCTCTCGAGTTCATCAAAACTCATAACTTATATACTACTAAGAGTTGGTTTTTTGCAATAAAAGATGCTTGCTACATTATAGGAACTACTAACCAAAAGGGCATCTAATTACACCTATTACTAGAAATAGAAATCGACTGGCCTGAGTCGAGGTATCATAGAAAGTTCTTGACCATTGATAAAATTCCATCTGGTAACAAATCAGCCATATCCCCATGCCATCATATAATCACGTCCTGCATTTCTGGAAAAAGGCGATGATGAGACTTCCTGCATTAAATTCAATCAACGCATCATATTAAAATGAGTTTAACACAGCTAACAGAAATATTAAAAAAATTATAAATGCATGCCTGTTAAATATCCGATTTTACAGGCATGCAAAATCAAAGTAACCATTACCTGTTATGCTGTGACATAAGAGAAAAGAAAACTATTAAGCCTCATTATGAAGAGTGACTACTCTTCTAGCTTCGGCCAGTTTAGCCTTCAACCTGATAATTTTAACATTTTGTTTTTCAATTCGCTCCAGTAGCAGCTGATTTGTGTTTAGTATTGATTTCTTGGATTTCTTGTGTTGATTTTTCTTCATGTTCGCCTTCTTCCATCTATCAATCCATTCTAGCAATTCTTTCCTGAAAGTTTTATTTTCTTCCTCCAATAAGGCTGTGCTGGACAGACACTGTTTAAGCTTCCCTTTAAATTCTATGATTTTATCTTGATATACATTACCTAACACCTGTTGTAGAGTTTCGTCCTCTTTAGTTACACGAGGAGAACGAGGACTGTCATAATGCTGATTGTGCAATGGTTCAAGATCAACAGTGTTAACGTTTAATTCTGGTTGATTGCCCTCAACCTCACCTGATTGCACATCACTTCCCTGCGCAGTAGCAGAATTCCCTACATGCATTGTGTTAGGGACAGGCATCGGAATATCATCCTCAATATTCATGACTGTCGGTTCAGTAGCTGTAGATTTGGAAGTCTGTTGATCGGACCTATATCCTGTAGTTGAATGAAGATTATGCATGCTTCTAGTAACTCTACGTGAAAACGATAAGTTTTCATAGTTCAACCCTTCCTTGTCACAACAAACCTGAGCCAAATG
>LPNX010173521.1:0-11856 GCA_001517045.1 Pseudotsuga menziesii
TATATATATATATATTACATATTTTTCTGCACTAAGTCAAGTACATACTTACACTCTTCTATGCAAATAGTTACTAGATAGCAATAAGCACGGAGCACGGAGTGTTTGAATGCTCTAGCAGGGGCTTTGTTAGTAGTTGGATCTCAAGCAATTAAAATCCAACAACCACCAAAACAACTAAACAATAGCTGTAACATTTAATGTTACATTACAGGATGCTTATTATTTCAAGTGAAAAATGTAGTACCCACCCTATACAACATTTATGGCTATACATAGAGTAGATAAGGGGTAAGTAACATTTTTTACCCCTGTTTAGGTAACTTGATTCTTCATATTTAACTTATATGTCCTGGTAGTGGCTCACAATCCATGTATAGATATGGCACCATTTAATTTAATAATACATGTCTAAAAAGATGGAAACAATATTTAAAATATTTAACTTATGTGTCCTCACAGTGACTCACAATCCATGTATAGACATGGCACCATTTAATTTAATAATGCGTGTCCCAAAAAAAATGGAAACATAAAGTCCCCAACAATCATTCAAGCGTGTCCATGGAAGAGGCGGATTCTAGAGATAGAAAAGTAAGGACGATGTGGGAAGAAACCAACTCCAAAAGCGTGTCAAATATGGAAATGGCCGACCACAAAAACAATGGCTAAACGTCATGATTCTATATAGAGGACGGGTATATATATAGCTGCCACACAATTTGGTTTGTTCTCATCCATAAATCATTTCCTTTATTTTCATTCAAGCTCGCATATTGTCTGATCTGGTTTGTACTCATCCATAAATCATTTCCTTTATTTTCGTTCAAGCTCGCATATTGTCTGATCTGAAAGAGATAGGAAGTCGAAGGTGGTTGGAAAAGAGAAGAATACTCTACTTATACGTTCTTTGTTTCAAAGTTTTACATGGCAAACGACGGGCATGCAGGTGAAGGTGTCTATAATGTTAATGATGCAGAAAATAACTCATATCCGGGAAGCAGTGCATACCCGAATATCGAAAATAGTAATACGATGATACAGGATCAACATCAAGGCCTAGGCCCATATGGATATAATCAGTCCGCATGGTACCCTGGTGCCGCGGGTAATATATTGTATTTGCAGCCAGATTACTCGTATCCCAGTCCACCGCCTGCAACCACTATGAACATCAATATGAATGGCTATTATTTCAACGAATATGATGGTTATTACTATTATTATCATCCACCCACTGATGGCTTTTATCCATTGCAACCACAACCACAATTCCATGTACAACCCCAAACACAATTCCATGTACAACCCCAACCCGTATTCGACGCAAGAAGAAGAGGAAACTTTAGCGATGCACATTCCACTGGAAGGAATAGTAATAGTCTTCAAGAAGCAGGAAGAGGGCGAGGCAGAGGCAGAGTGTCGAGGGACAATAATTATATTAAAAATACATCATTGCCCCAAGTTATGGGCAACATCGGAGAACTATTGATGAGAATTAGAATCAATGAGGGCGGAAGTCCCAGCCAACTTGAAGGCCAAGGCCGTGTAGAACAGGTAGAGCATGCAAATGCAGATGTAGTTAGCAGAGACTATTCGAATGCCAAGTTTTTTGTTATAAAGTCTAATAGTAAGGAGAACGTGGTAAGTAGTATTAAACACAGCATGTGGACGAGCACCCACAGGGGAAATAGAATACTAAATGCAGCTTACAGAGAATCGGGTCATGCGCACAGTGTAAATGCTATTTTCTTATTCTTCTCGGTAATCTTATAACTTTCCTTATGAATACTTATTTTTTTCATAAATTGGTCCAATATCGAATTGCTTGTATATTGCATTAACATAATCAAATTATGAATCTAAAAGCGCTAAATCTGGGTGCGAGAACATGCAGGTGACAGTAACAGGGAATTTCTGTGGCGTGGCTGAAATGGATGGGCCCGTAGATTTTGAAGCGTCGGCAGGTTGCTGGGATCGCGATTGGAAAGGAAAATTTCCGGTGAAATGGCACACAACAAAGGATGTGCCCAACAGTCGATTCCAGCATATAACTTTTAATACTGCTGAAAACCCTAACCAAATATCGATTATATTTTGTCCAGAAACCCAACAGGTACTTAAATATTGTTCGTTCCACTTTTTTAAAAGTATTTTGCTTCTACTCATCGAATTAGATTAGAAAATGGACGGATGCAGGCTGGTTCTAGAGTAGAGTATAAGATTAGATTACAATATTGATGAATGACTCTGTGATTAATGATATGTCTATTGGGAATACACTTGCATTCAGGTGGAATTCGAGAAAGGTGTGGAAATGCTGAACATATTTGACAAATATGTTTCGACAACATCTCTATTTCGACAATTATAGTGAAGGATCTGGGTTATTTGGTTTTTAAGGCTCGGACTCTTTTAAGTTTAGATCTTTCTTTGCCTTTTTGGGCTTTGGATTCTTTTATGTTTGGTTTGCTATGTCTATAGAATTCTGAAATTTGGAATGTTTTAGATTTTGGTTTTTGAAAAGTTAGAGCTAAAGAGATAAATACAAAAGACAAAAGGTATGAAATGGCTATTCAAGTTAGGTATGTGCACTAGTTGTGAAGTGTTCCATTTTTTATCACTTTCGCGCAGTTGGGATAAGCATCGAATTAGGCAATAATTCAGGTTTTCTAATCTGAACACTTTGGATAAAACTTTGTTCAAGGCATTTATATTACAAATTCTCTTCATGACCAAATGTTGATGTCAAAAGAGGCAAATATTCCCAGTTAAGGTGGACTGCATTTCTTTAATTGTTTCTTTTTATAATTGCAACCATGTTGTTAACAAGCTATAGTTATTGGCTTAGAGAATGGGGAATTTCATTCATTTTTTTGGTGCCCAAGAAAGCATTCAAGTGTAAATTATGTCATTTTTCGGATCTGTGTAAGCTCAATTTTGTATTTTTTCTATATTCATTAATCTTCATCTTTTAATTCGGTTTGTCATGATAATCAAAAGTCAATTCTACCATAAATGCTTATGTTGCTGATTTGCCCCAATCACTTGTTTTAAATGTCACTGACAGTGCAATGTTAAGTGCTTTGTGTTTACATCTAATGTCAAATGCCAATGACAATGCAATGCTAATAAGAAATACCAGTATGAGAAGAGAATCGGTGCTTTGCATCGCTAGGAATCCAATATAAATTTTAAGCTACAATTATATGGACATACAGAAAGACCTACCAACGTTTTTGGATTATCTAATTACCTTCTTTGTATGTCCCTGGGGCTATCTAATTGCTACAGTAATCTGACACAGATCTTGTAATGTTTGTGGATGTAACTTTTGTCCATATTATGTGGGCTATTAATATGAGAGAGATCTTGTTGGCGATTAATATGAGGGAGATGTTGTAATGCTTGTTTAGTCATAAA
Source organism: Pseudotsuga menziesii (assembly GCA_001517045.1). Lineage (NCBI taxonomy): Eukaryota > Viridiplantae > Streptophyta > Pinopsida > Pinales > Pinaceae > Pseudotsuga > Pseudotsuga menziesii. The sequence goes on from LPNX010173521.1 coordinate 3,424, forward strand.
TTGTAAAGTTTGTAACAAAAGAAAAATCCAGAATCTACTGCAAAAGAAGTCCCAAAGAATAGGAAACCAAGGAAGAGGGAATCTGAATAGGTAATCTCCTAGCCATTCACCATCTCCAGCTCCAAGATTAATTGCAAAATGTTTCCTGAATTTTAATTGCAAAACTATGCCTGAGTTTTAAGAATCTCTGTATTTTTACTAGACCAAGCATTTAAAATATGCCTCAGTTAAAATCCTACCCTGGAAACATGCCCAGGTTTCACCCAAGCTCTGTGTTACTTTCACTATGCCATCTCTCTGGGTGTCTGCAAATGCCTGCCTTCCCAAGAACATCCCTCCAAATGTGCCCCTTTCCAGTGGCATGAAACATTTGGATCAACGTTTTCCAGACTCCAAATGGCCTCGTGGACTCTCATTTCTGCGTTTAACGTTTTTTGAATCCAGGACATGTTTGACGTTCAAACCCAGGACAATTAGGTAATTTTGATGGTCCAATGCCTACCAAGGATAATATTTGTTCAATTTTTCTTGATATGAACAGTTCAGTCAAAGCTGCACTAATTCAGGTAGGATAATGTTTTTTCATGTTTTCTTGATATGAACAGTTCAGACAAAGTTTTGTTTGGCACTATTTCGGGTTCGCTTGATCTGAACGTTGAAGCTTTGTTTGGCACTAATTCATGTTTTCCTTGATCTGAACACTTTTGACTACTTTATTTGGCACTAATTCAGGTTTTCTGATCTGAACACTCTGGACAAATCTTTGTTTGGCATTTATATTACAAATGCTCTTCATGACTAAATGTTGTTGCTTTTGCATAGGTGGGGAGAATAATAATAGAAGGATGTTGAAACAATATTTTTTTATTGGCTTGAATCTGCCACATGTTTTTGGAAATATTATGGATGAATCCATGGTGATGGATAACACTTTTCAATGAATGAGGTGATGAAGATTTGGTAATTTGCATATTGTTTAGAATGAATGTTATGCAAAGAGTAGAGATCGAAGAAAGTTATCAACTCCTTAATAATGAAGAACATAGACGAATATCTCCTTCCTATATGTAGGAGGAAAATATGTCCAATAAAAACTACTAGACCCCAGCTGACATCAATAATATGTAATGCACCATAATATAGTGGGTAATGTGCCATCATTAAGGGCTTAACATTCCCATCCCCTTCAAATTTCCTCAATGGTAAAGTAGTTATTGATGTTGTTGTATAAAGGAAACGTCTTCCAATGTCAAATATTTTGCGGGTAGGTTGTTCCATTTAATGCTATACTTTAGAATTGATTGATTTCAATGCTATCTTGTTCTTGTTTCAATGATAGTGATTCTCTCAGGATCCAATATTCAAGGTTCTTCATCAAATTGGGAAGAAGATTCATGGTTTATTCATGATATGGAAGCTACACATGAGGCATATTTTATTGAATCTTTTGATATCATTTGGGAAAGAGTTTGCAAATATATATTTTCCATGGTTGATTATGATTTTAGATCGGAGTATGCTTGCATAAAAACACATTCATATGATCCCCCTCTATCATCAACTTATGACCATTCAAGGGACTCTCCACATGATCTTTGTCTACAACACTTTGATGCATTGATGCATGATCTTGGCATCGGCAACATATTCACAAAGTCTATCACTAAGAAGTTGTTCTTTAAAATCATTCAAGTGAAGAAGAAGACTTGTTGAAGACTTTTTTTATCATCTCTATCATGTCCATTTTTGAGTGAACGTTTTGTCCCATGAGGTTTTCCTCCTTACCTCGGTTACACGGACTATTAAATTTTGTTCTAAAAGGTGACTTGTGCCTTAGTTTCCAAGGCCTTAGTAAATCATTTTGTATAATTTGTACTAAGTTAGACTTAAGGGAGGGTGTTAGAGCATTAATCTACCTTAGTACCATGGTCATCTACCCATGATACATTTTCATTTTCCTTGTGCTTATGTTGCATGGTCTAATTTAGGCTATACTGGTCAATATTGGTCTAATAGGTTATTTCTAGCTCATTAATTGACAGTTGAGGTGCTCTACTTTGATCATTTTGTCATCTAGGTGCCTATACTAATTGCAAACCACTTCCATCTTTGACTAGGGGCGCTAGTGTACGAATGTGGTTGTTTTAAAGCAGTGGCGACTGTGCTAGCTTTGAATGGGTGAGATAGTGCACAAAATTGTGCATATTTATTAAGTCTATCAACGCCCACCAAGATTACACTCTTTCCTTTATACCTTTGCAAAGCTATGATAAAATCCATTGAGACCTCTGTCCACCATTGGCTTGGAATGGAAATTTATTGTAGAAGTCCTAGGGTCTTAATTGTTTCCACTTTATTTTCTTGGAAAACTAAACATTATGTCACAAATTTTTGAACATCACATTTAAGATCATCCCAAAATCTTCCACAAAATTTTACTTCCACTTTCTTTAGATGATTTTAAATTCATATCCCAAAATCTTTGTCAACCATTTTTTTGCTCTTCTGAAGATAGTCTTTGTTCCAAGAAATATTTCAGTTTATCATGATCAATTTTAACCTTGAAATGTATTCCTATGAGGTAGGTGCACCATTGCTTTATGGCATGTATAATTTCTATCATTTCCTTCTCATAAATTGGTTTGTGTATATTCTTCCCACTGATTGGTTGAGTTTCAAAAGAAAGGGGGCTTCCATCTTGAATTAGAACAAACTAATGCGATTTCACGATGCATCTCATTCCACGACAAAGGTTTTTGTGAAATCAGGTGTAGGCAATACTAGATCTATGCACATTTCCTGTTTGGCTATGTTGAATTATTAGAGAAGAGTAAGAAATTTGGCTATGTTGAATTATTCCATCCTTTAACATTTTTGTGACCATATGCTGAGTTTCAATTTTCTAGGCTTGGGATATCTACAAGTCCTGATATTGGGAGGAAAACTTCCCAGAACCAAGTGAATAGCATGTTCATGATATCAAGTAGGTTGGAGAGCTGTGGGAATATTATCAAATACATTGGAATGATTCTTGAGGACCTGCTGTAGATATAGAGAGATGCATGATTTAGGTGTTTGAACATCTACAGAGAAAATTTGTGCAATTACACCATGTTGTTCTTTCTATATAAGCTTGGTCATGCCATTATATTTGATTATATTACCAAGTGTCCCTGTGATACCTCTTAACTCAAACTCTTTTCCTCTCTCAAAACATTTCAAGAAAAACTATCGATAATTAAAGAATATTGTTCCCTGGGATTGTTGCCACTGGACCCCTAGGACCACATCAACCTTGCCCATTGGAATAAAAATTATGAGACTATTTAGGACATACACTCTCATAGAGAAATCTATCTTATGGCATTTTCTTGAGCAATTTATAGTTCCTCCATCCACAACCATGACCTGAAACTCCAATGTTGTATATATAAATAGATTTAAATCATGTGCTATCTTGCAATGAATAAAATTGTGAGCACTAATAGAATCAATTAGTAATATTAACTCTTTCTTCTTGATATATACTTCTATAATTCTATTTTGAGGAGTGGTAATTCCATCCAAATCATTACATGATATAGCAGGGAGGATTTCTTCTACTCTAATCCTTGGTGTTGGATCCTGGTGTAAATCCTATTTTTTTATTCTTCTTGTTCATTTTCTTCCTAGTCTTGTTCACAATCAATGTAAAATAGTTTCTTCTGAGTGAACTTGTGGCCCTTGATGTATATTCTATCAGAATTGTAAAAAATAATTTTTGTTATTTTTTCCTCTATTTTTCGCTGCATCAACATTGTAGGTTGTGGATGATTCAAGACCACACTTCCTTCTTTATAGTTGTAAGTTGCAGACTTCCTTGTTCCCATAATTGTGTTTTCAAATTTTCTTGCAACCCTAAATGCATGCTCCAAGGACTTAGGTTCCAAAAGGAGATCCTCATGTGATGTTATCCTTCAAAGTTCCAATAAAGAGATCCAATCTAAGACTTAGATTCTGAAACTGCTTGATGTGTTCTGTGTCTGGATCTTTTTGCTTGAGATTTACCAACTTGATAAATAAGGTGTTCCAATTTATATCTCGATAATGTGCAATAAATTCTTCTGTGAATATATAAAAAGAGATAATAGATTCCTTTTTACAAACACAAATCCATTGGTACCATACAAATTGATCAAGATCTAAATATAGGATGCAATAGTTACCTTTTGTGAAATCAACACCTAGTGTAGATCAAGGAATTGCTCCATCTAAAATATCCAAATTATTGAATCATTGCCATCAAAATTTCTCATGTCAATCTTGAGAATAAATTAGTTCCTTGGACCAAAGTTGAACCCATGATGATGTAGACAATCATCGAATTTTTGGGTCTCAAACTTTTTGTTCTCCAACTATTTTTCAATTTTTGGAATACATTACTGCAATAAGTCCCCTTTTTCCTCCTTATCCTCTTCTTGTGCAAATGAATCAAGATTAAAAATATGGTTTATATCATTCATCAGTTCCTTCAATTCTTGAATATATTCTTTACTGGCCATCTTATTTTCTAATTTAACTAAGTCATCCATTTTTACATTCCCTTTAATCATATTTTCCAATTTGGACACCCTAAAAGACATGTCTTCACTTTCATCGCTCGTGAGGGATGACTCTTAGGGTGGTTTGAGTGGAGTGTGATTTTTTCCAGTTCATTTTGCTATTTTTTTGAACAATAAAAATATATATATATATCACAACCTAGGGTTCACCACAAATAGATCCTTTTACTAAATTTATTCAAATTTGAAATGGATTACTTTTTTCAAACCTCAATTGGAAGATTGTTTTATGGCCGACTTGGAACTGAGATAAATTTGAAATTTAGGCTCCTAGGAGTGTAAAATTTTAGCATATTATATCTTGATGTGTCCTCCATCTGATGCCATATTTCTAACCTAATTCAAATTCTAAAGTAAGAAGTTGTTTCAATTCTACCAACACTTCTTATTTTTTGTATATCCAGAAGAGAGAACTTGTACAATATACCATGTGTCCAATATTTTGGTTATGATAGTAAGAAATATACCACATATAATATGGTTTGTCTTATTGTTTATTCAACATGTGTCTCTAAATTTGGATATTGGATTCTCCATATATGACCTTATTCCATAGAACATATGTTTTAGACTAGTTTTCGGACTAGTAAAAAACCCTAGATAACAAGGTCAATATATCTGAACCTCTGATGGCTCGAGATATGAATTTCTTACTAGAAATGGCTCTGAATTCTTAAAATACATTTTTTGAGTCACTCTATCTGAAGCCTTGTATACAACAATTATAGTGAAAATTCTAAGGTGACTCATTTTGAAGAAATCAGTCTCGAGGAAAGAGGTCTGATACCAAATGTTATGGCAACCAAGTCCCAAAAATAGCATAAAAATAGCAGAGATAGACTAGAAGAAAGTATTCAATGCCTTAATGATGAAGAAAAAATACGGATATATGTCCTCTAAAAGGGAAAAACCTCCTTACATAGTGTACTAAGTAAAAAGGAAAAGACATAATATGATGATTAAAATGAAAATATATCCTTCCTATATATAGGAGAGAAAGGTGTACAATAACAAGTAATAGACCCACTAATAGACCCAATCCAACATGAATAATATGTAATGCAACAAAATATAGGGGGTAATGCACCACTCTATAGTAGTTAATGTGACACAATTGATGTCTTAACATTGAATCTACCAAAACACATAATCTTTTTGAATTTAGATGCGCAACAGAAAAGAAACTTGTAGGGATTTGTCTTGTCTTCCTAATTCTATTTTTTAATTAAAAAATATACGAATATAATTTAATGTGTGGAAATTTTATTTAATTATATGTTTGTCCTTGTAAATTTAAGAAAAATTAAATGAATTGTGTTCCCATCAAATCAATCAATGTTCAATATCTAATTCTAAGATATATAAATATAATACACACACACACACACACACACACACACACACACACACACACACACACACACACACACACACACACATAAGAGGATGATATACATATAACATAGTAGATTCACATATTTATTTGCAAATTATGTTTTTTTTTCACGTTGACCCATTAACATTTAATTCACATTTTATACACCTTTGCGTTTATGTTAATCTTTTCAATTATTTACATAAATTGAGAAATGAAAAATATGATTTTCAAGGTGAAAGATCCGTGGAGATCCCACTTTTTATAATTTTTCAATTTGTATTTTGATGATGATGTTTCTTTAAGCATCTTAGAAATTATGGGAATTTTTTTAACTGTAAGTATAAATACTTATATACTTAAATACTTATATACTGCAAGTATAGATACTTATTAGTTAAGGTTAAAACACAGTAGTTTATATTGGCTCATAGTGATTGAGGGATAAGGTGTTTTAGTAGTCTACTTCCATTCATGGGGTCTTATGCGTTAGGGGTGTAGTGTATAAGGGGTGAGAGTAGTTAGTGTATGATGGGGTAGTAATATATTTGTGGACCATGATGTGTTAAGGCTAAGTGTGTTGGGGTAGGTAAATTTTCTAGATGTTTATTGCAATAATAAGGAAATTTCTTATTGAGGTGATATTGGTAAATGGATTTAGGGGTCTATTTTCATGTTTGGGATCCCATGGGTTAGGGGGATATGTGTAATTGAAATAAGGGGTCAATAATAATTGGATGGTTTGGGGGGACACACAAGAACTATCCTCAATGCACCTAACCTTAAAATAACCACCACATTGAACTAATAGGATATGGGTTCCCTATTAAACTCATATTTGGTGGATAAGTATCCCACATGGTGCATGATCCCTTAAGATACGATTAGTGTTATCATTCCAAAAATTGTGATCTTGAACCATCACGTGGGCTCCAAGGACCATCCTTGATGTACAAATCCTCGAATGGATGAGCATACCCCACTTGTAGAGTAAAGATTCCTTATGTAGGGTTTGTGTTTAATTCCTTTAGAGTAGTATCCATGAATCATGACCCATCGAGGTATTTTATTAGGACTTAGACCTTGTATTTTAAACTTGGTCCATATGTTGGCTCCAAGAACCATCCTTGGTATAAATTCCAAAACATTAAGTCACCACCAAATATTAGAACCTTTAGTCCAAATATTCCGTAGTGTCTTGTGTCCTAATATCATGCTAATGCCTCAATGTTTAGTGCATTATAGTGATGCCATACTCTTTATTAACATGTTTTCTATGCATTATCATTACATTTTTCCTATGTGGCATAAATCTAATTTACTTGTAGTGTAGATCAATTTAGAGGCTACGGTCTTTGGAAGATTTTGAAATGACACTAACAAACTAATTGGACTATTTAAGGATAGAGTGTAATCAACCGCTATAGGACCCTTCCATGTCTTGAGCTTCAAGAATATTTAGTTTTACTAGTTTTCAAAAAGATGATTCAAATCTTTTAGATAGTTTTGATGAAAACATAAGAGAAGAATTTGGGAACCCAGGTCTTGATAGAATTAATAGTAAAAGAACATGTAAGTAACATAATAAATTCCTTTCTTGAGAAAAAACAATGATTACATAAGCTTGAATCGTACATGGATTTATAAAACGTAAAAATAAATAAAAATAAATAAAAGTAAAAAAAATATATTGAGTTTTCAAGATGATAAAGACACAAAAACACATGAGAATATATTAAAAAAGTGTATCAAAATCATTCCCTTTGTTTGGAAAATTAATAAAACCCAATATTCAAGTTGATCATAGGGAAATTACAACAAATGTTGTGTCACCGAGGACTTCAATAAGTTCATTTATGACAACAATGTAAAAAGAAAATTATATTTCAAGAAGAACAATGTAAAAAAAAATTATATTTCAAGAAGAAAAATGTGGAGGGTTAATAAATTCAAGGCTTACATAAATGAAAATAATGAAGCTACTTATTGCGATGTTATTTGTAGGAAACCCTACTGAAATAAACTTTTAAAAGAAATTAGAAAGAAATCGGTAGATATTTTTGGAAATCTGTTTTCAATGCTATCGTGTTCTTGTTTCAATGATAGTGATTCTTTTAGGATCCAATATTCTAGTTTCTTCATCAAATTGGGAAGAAGATTCAAGGTTTTATACATGATATGGAAGCTACACATTAGGAATATTTTGTTGAATCTTTTGAAATTATTTGGGAAAGAGTTTGGAAAGATATATTTTCCATGGTTGATTATGATTTTAGATCAGAGTATGCTTGCATAAAAATAAATTCTTATGATGCCCCTCTATCATCAAATGATGACCATTAAAGTGACCCTTCACATGATCTTTGTCTACAACACTTTGATGCATTGATGCATGATCTTGGCGTACACAACATATTCACCAATTCCATTATTAAGAAGTTGTTCTTTCAACTCATT
>LPNX010173521.1:14725-140146 GCA_001517045.1 Pseudotsuga menziesii
ATCGTGTAAATAGATCTCATCTCTGCAAATGGATTGACACCATCTATTTCTAAATAAATCCTAATATTACGAGGTTCTTCTTTAAAATGAGCCCATTGTTCCTCCATAACTCTAAATGCAGAACCATCTATAGGCATTCAAATAATTTCAACTTGACTTCTATACCTTGCATGGTAATCCATAAATTGCTCTATGCTTTTGCATCTAAACAGTCATTGCAAACATGTAATAATGGGAATATAACGAAGAACCTTGCGAGGCACATTTTTTGTTACTTTATTTGTTTGATATCTTCTGATATGACATTCTAGACATTTTGTTGAAAATTCATGATGATTATAATATATAACACGGTCATCAGGGCATGCATGAATTGCTTCATATTGCATTCCAATTTTGTTCATCATGACGGATAATATTAATTCCGTGACAACAATATTGGGACAAAGTATAAACTCACAAGTGATTCAAGACAAATTAGACGTGAAATGATGTAACGATATTGCAATAGGAGGTTGCAGCTCTGTATAATCAATGAAAGAATGAATAATACAATATAATGTCATGCAGAATGCATGAATGCCAAGAAAATTTTAATTCATTGGGAGGTCATTCGAATTGTATGCATGGGTGTAGCTTGACTGACTATTAGATAATACTAGACACACTTAGTTAACCACTGAGCTAACCATAACTGACTCTCACTGAGTTCTAACTAAATCAAAGTGTAATAGACGATAGATTCTAACTAAATGTAACTCAGACACATGTCACTACATGTCAATCAGTACGTGGTAGAACATCATTAACTCCAATTAGCTCCAATCAAGTTAACTATAGTGATACTGCTCATCAGAAGTGGTTGGGGGCGCATTAAATCACTCCAGTTCATCCCAATCAGTCAAAAATAAACAATTGCATGATGGAGGTGCCTTTACAACTCAGCTTAACTGATTGTTAGGTGAAACAACAATCAATTAGCAATTAGGTGAACTTATGACACTCAGACCACCCCAGAGTTGCTCCCTGTTTGAAGGAGGAAGCCCAATTAGCCTCCCCAATTGAAGGAGAAGGCTTAGTTGGCCTCCTTGATTGAAGGAAGGAGTGGGTGTGCTAATGCTGATATCATAGTGTGCTCATATGATTCTAATTAAGTTAATTAAACTTAGGATAGTGGGAAATTAGGTCAAAATTGACCAAATAAAGTGTGTAAGTTGGATAATGACTCCAACACCCCCCCTTAAACTATACTCAAGAGGAGTAAAAATAAAATTCATGAAATTCTAGGGCCCCAAAAACAAAGGCCATAGGTCACCCTGTACAAAAATATAACTCTAACAATGCTCAAAATAAATTCTAAGTGAGGAAAGAGGGAAAACCTATTGAGAAGAACCCCCCCTCAATTTGAACACTGAAGAAGTAATCTAACCACCTTAATGAACTCACCCCCAACAATGAACAGAGGTAAGTGAAATTTTTCTCTGTAAAGCTCTTGGTGAATATATCTGCAATATTCTCATCTGTAGGGCAATATTGCAGAACAATGGTCCTATCATGCACCAACTCTGATGTAGTGCACATGTATCTCAACATGTTTGGTCCTATTCCTGGTAACTGGATCTGTGGAGATATTAATAGCACTTTTATTGTCACAAAATATGTCTGTGTACAAAGTCCTACCAATCTCAAACTTTGAAAGAATGCCTTGCAACCAAACAGCTTGGATGCAAGCATTCACTGCTCCCCTGTACTCAGCCTCTACTGAAGACAATGCAATGGCAGCCTTATTTTTGCTAGACCAACAAATGGGGTCACCCCCAAACATAAAGAAATGCCTGGAAGTGGACTTATGATCTATGGAATCCCTTTCCCAATCTGAATCTGTATAACCAACCAACTTTAGCTCAAAATATGTGGCATAGTGAATGTCGTAGGATCTTGTGCCTTGAATGTAGTAAAGGATCCTCTTGGATGCCTTCCAATGAAGGTCATGAGTCTGATGCATGTATATTGATAAAACATTCATAGCACAGCAAATATCATGCCGTGAATGTGTCAATTAAAGAAAGCTACCAATCAGCTGGCAGTAGATAGTGCAATCCATGGTTGGAGTGTTTTTTCCCTCTTCAAGGCCGATCCCTGAGAGGAAAGAGAATGGGTGAGACTTACATTCAGCCATGTTAAAATTGAATAACAGGTATGAAATTTATTTATACTGAGTTAGCATTATCCCATCAAAGTCTTGGGATATTTCAAGCCCCAGAAATTGCTTCAAGAGACCCAAATCGCTCATCGCAAATGCATCAAGAAGAGCAGTTTTAATGAAAGCAATGGAAGCAAGTGTGATTCATGTCATCAAAATATAAAACAATTATAGGTAAATTACCATAATAATTCTGTAGCTACACATTCATATCTGATTTACACCTTTGGAAGTTTTGTGGAAGCAGAAAGGCATCCATCATGGCATACCATGATCTTGGGGCATGTTCCAACCAATAGAGTGATTTCTGCAATTTACAAACCAAAGAAGGATATGATGTGTACCCCTAAGTATGCTTCATATATATCTCCTAATGAATATATCCATGTAGAAAGGAACTCTTGACATCCATATGATGCACCTCCTAGTGCTTGGATTCCGCAATGGCCAAAACTAGGCAGATGGAGTCCATCTTTGCCACCGATGCAAAGGTCTCATGATAGTCCACTCCTTGGACCTAGGAGAACCCTTTTGAAACCAGACTTGCCTTATATTTTTATTTTTTTTCATAAGAAGAAACATTTTTCAGAAACACCCATTTGCATTGAACTAATTTCCTCCCAGGTGAAAGAGAAACTAGCTCCCAAATAGCATTTTTCTGAAGATAATTAAACTCTTTGCCATAGCAGCTTGCCATCTTGAATCTTTCAAATAATGGTAGTAGGACTTAGGATATGAACCAATAATTAAATAACAAGTCTCAGAAACCAATGAATCATGACAAGAGAGTGCAATACCTTCTCTTTAAAAATCACACTGGGTTCTTCTTGGATCAACAGGATTTCTAATGTTTTCCCCTGCGGAAGAGAGTGTCTTCTTGGCCCAAGTTGGGAGATGTGTTTGCACTTCAAAATATGATTATGAAACTTATTTTTTTCTGACTTATATCAGACATCATATCATAAAAATAATATCCATCACTCCTAATTTCATCATCTGAATAATGAGCAAAACAGGAAGGAATTTCAACAGTTTTCTCCTTGACTAGTTCTACCTCTTGGAGAGGCTCTTCAAATCGAAAAATTATTTCAATGAAAATTTGTTTTGTTATGATATTCAGAAGATTGAATCCTTTATATTATTTTGGATATACAATGAAAAAACATTCAACACTTTGCGGTTGCAAATCCTTCCTCTTGTCATGTGGAATTCAGGCACATGCAGTGGACCCAAACACCCTGAAATTTGACACATCCAGCCTGTGTCCAAAATAGGATTCGAAAGGTGTCTTGAATTTCATGGAGGAGTGATATACTTTTTTCTAAATGTGTGCAGCAACATTCATGGCCTCATCCCACAAATTTTTAGCCAATCCTTTTTCTTCCAGCATGCATGTTGTCATCTCCTTGAGAGAGCAGTTTTTCCTTTCTGCTACACCATTTTGCTGAGGAGTGTAGGGAATGGAATGTTGTATCTTGATACCACTTTCTGATAGTATTTGAATCAATTCATGACTTATATATTCCAATCCATTATCATATCTCATATATTTAATCTTTCTCCCAAAGGCATTCTCAACCAGTGCTTTCAACTCAACAAATTTCTCCAAAACTTCATATTTTTTCTTGATGAAGAAAACCCAAGTCTATCTAGAAAAATCATCTAAGAAGGTGAGTACATAACAATATCCATTCATTGATGTGGTGGGAATCGGTCCAATGATATCAGAATGAATCATCCCCAAGATACTTTATGCACATCTTGCCTTTCCCTTATCAAACTTGTGCTTAGGGTGTTTGCCAACAATACAGCCTTTGCAAACTTCGGTGGTAGCTTTGATGGCTGGGAGGCCTTCAACCATGGAATTTTTCTGAAGTTTCTGAAATTGTTTGAAATTTAAATGACCAAATCTCTCATGCCATATTCTTCTGATCTCATTTCCATGAGTCAGAAGAGCGACGGGCTTTGCATCCCCCAGAAAATGGGAAAACTCATAGGCTTTTGCATGATGGTTTGCTAATCCTTTTGCAATAAGTTTACCAGAAGCAATATCAATGATTTCTACATCATTGGGGATGAATTTTACTCTCTTGGGAACTCTGTTATGATTCATTTGATCTACACTCAGGAGGTTGGAGTCCAAGGAGGGTACATACATAACATTGAAAAAATTGCCATGTTCAAAATCTACTGTACCTTGTCCTTTCGAAATGATGGTAGAATCATCTCCCATGTGGATGGGAATGATCTTTCTGGTGTCTAGAGAAGAGAAGGAATATATCCTTTCCATCATGTGATTCAAAGATCTAGAGTATATGAGGAGAGCTTTGCGCTTCGAGGTGCTTTCCATGAGAGCATGTCCTCTTTCTTGCTGGGTATCCTGATGTTGGTGATCTAAATTTTGAACACTCTTTAGAAGATTGATATTGTTTCCCTCGAGGATAGAAGTAATATCATCAAGATTATTCTTCATGCAGGCATGTTCAGATTGGAATCCCTTCCCGCAATATGAACACTTGACTTTATCTTTCCCATGGTTTCCTTTGTTCTTGTGTTTCTTTGAGCCCGAAGACTATTCTTGCTACTGGATCTTTTCTTTAGTATTTGGAGCTTCGAATTTACTCTTTTGATTCTTCTTCCCTTTCCCCTTTGGATCTTTGGGACCCAAAGCAAATAGGGCTTGATATTTTGAGGATCGAGTGATACCCATCTGAATAAGCTTGTCATGCTCATTTTTTAGGGACTCAATGAAGGCATTGAGAGAAGGCATCTTCCATCTAGTGGTTGTGAGATTCCTGGAATAGAAATTGGAAACAAACATAGAGTTGTCAGCACCAATTTTTGAGATAATGGTTAGGATGAGCTAATCATCCTCCTTCTTCACGTCACATTGCTTCAACTGTAGGACTAGATAATTGAATTTTGTGAATAAGTCATTGAGAGTTTCAAAATTTCCAGGTTGCATTAGAGGAGATTTCAATTTAAAATGGGCCTTCCAAAAATAATAAAAATTCCATGTCATCATGTATTAGCCAATCAAAATGATTTAAAATTAAAAAAGGGAGCACCTCTTAAACAATTTTTTAATATAAATTTGGGGATAGGTATCATAAAAAAAACTACTTTTTTTGTTTGTATTTTCGACATATCTCCCTGTGTTTTTAATCAAATTTCAATCGGGAGAGCTTGTTGGATGCGGAATTAAATTCTGCATCCAAATAGTAACCACTCGTCATACTTTTGATGGGCCCTGCTGCCTCAAAAACAAGAAATACCTGAAAAAATGTGATGATGATGTCATCATCACATTTTTTAGGTATTTCTTGTTTTTGGGGCAGCAGGGCCATCAAAAGTATGCTAAGTGGGTACTCTTTGGATGTGGAATTTAATTCCACATCCAACAAGCTCTCTTGATTGAAATTTGAGTAAAAGAACAGGGAGATATGTCAAAAATACGAACAAAAAAAGTAGGTTTTTATTTTCTTCCTCCAAAATTAATAAATATTATTTTATTATTTTAGCTATTGTTTTATTACTTTTCCTTAGGAGGCCCATTTTGAGTTGAAATTTCCTCTAATGAAGAGAAATCAGCTCATTCTCAAGCTGATAAATCCTCAAATCATCATGTTTGTCATACAGGGAGGCAAGTTGGTCCCAAATTGTTTTCGGATTCTTCAATACCGAGAGATGGAATAGAAGTTCCTTAGAAATAGAGAGACATAGAAACCCAAAAGCTTCATCCATTTTGTTAAAGAATCTAGCCTTGTCCACAACATTCTTAGGCTCTTCCTCCGTGTCCATAGTGACTTTGTAGAGTCCTTTAGCACGTAGCTATATCTCCACATGTCGTTTCCATTGGTGATAATTGAAAGGAGTTAGAATTTCTATGGAAGAATCCATACTTATACTGTAGTGAATGCAATGAACCTGTAAAAAATCCTGAAATCAACACAAAAAAGGCACCATAAGGTCGAACAGCCTACACATTTCAGGTTTTCATCACACCTAGCATAATTGATCAAGCAAGCTTGATCAAAAATTCCTTTACTTGGGGTATTAAGTGGTAAGCCTTCAGATTCTGGTGCAGTGCTAGAATTTGAGATTTTGCTCAATTTTGCATGCTAGATCCGACAAAAATAATGTTTTTCTTGAAGAATATCTTTGTCCCACCATGGCTCTAATACCATATTAATTATGTCATAGCAATCTTGGGACAAAGTATAAACTCAGAAGTGATTCAAGACAAATTAGACATGAAATGATGTAACGGTACTACAATAGGAGGTTGCAGCTCTGTATAATCAATGAAATAATGAATAATACAATACAATGTCATGCAGAATGCATGAATCCCAAGCCAATTCGAATTCACTTGAAGGTCATTTGAATTGTATGGATGGGTGTGGCTTAACTGGCTGTTAGCCAACACTATACACACTTAGTTAATCACTGAGCTAACGATAACTGACTCTCACTGAGTCCTAACTGTATTAGAGTGCAATAGATGATTGAGTCTAACTAAATGTAACTCAGACACATGTCACTGCATGTCAATCAGTAGGTGGTAGCGCATCATTAACTCCAATTAGCCCCAATGAAGTTAACTAAAGTGATACTACTCATCAAAGTGGTTGGGGGTGCATTAAATCACTCCAGTTCATCCCAATCAGCCCAAAATAGATAATTGCATGATGGAGGCACCTTTACAACTTATATTAACTTATTGTTAGGTGAAACAACAATCAGTTAGCAAATAGGTGCACTTATGACACTCAGATCACCCAAAATTGCTCCCTGTTTGAAGGAGGAATCCCAGTTAGTCTCCTCGATTGAAGGAAGGTGTGGGTGTACTCATGATGATGTCATATTTTTCTCATCTGATGCCAATTAACTCAATTAAACTTAGGATAGTGGGTAATTAGGCCAAAATTGACCAATTAAAGTGTGTAAGTTGGATAATGACTCCAACAGATAAATCTTGATATGTGTGAGGTAAAATATTTGACGTTGGTAACAAAAATTCAGATATCAAGCTACAAAAAATAAAAATAAAAATATAGTTAATATAATATATAATAAATAATATTAATCTAACACATTTCATCCGCATGAATTTGACTTATGAATTAACAATAAAATTGTTAGAGGAACAAAAATAACCTTTATGATGATCATATATATGTGATGGAATATTTTACATACCTTAACATCCATGTGACTGATATGTTTGAAATACCATTCATAAGCTTCAATTTCATTATCAACAATATAGCATACATAATATTTGTGTTGGAGCCTTCATAAAAGGGTTCGTATACCTTCTCAAGAAGAGGTAAATCATGAAAATCATCAAAGTAATCAATATTTTCATTTTCATCATCATCGTCATTGTCCATTCTAACATTAAATGAATCAGGTATCAATGTATTTGTACCATCATCTTCAACTATGTTATCAGTATGATCATCTTCTTCAATATGAACATTAAGTTGTTCTCCATTATTCATAGCTCCATGTTCATAAGATACTTATTCTGAAAGCACTTCCTCTAGACGATATGTCGTAGGATTTCTTTCCTTTATGATTACATGAAAACATCAATAGATATAAGTTAACATAATAAATATTAAAATAATACATACATTTACCAAAGCAATCAATATAAAAACATTTATAATGAAAAACTTACAAATGGATAATATTCATCCCCCCCCCCTCAGTGTGTCCATGTTCCCTACAATTTTTTCTGGCTGTTGTGATTTTTATTCTTCTCCTCTTAAAGTCCCTGCATTGACTACATGGACAATAACATTTCCCATCACCCTTTCTTTTTAGTCCATCCAACAATATAGCAAGAAATTGTTGATTTTGTTCGTCTGGATAAGAAATATTGTTATTTGACATTTTCTCACAAATAGATTGAATGAAGACTATCAATCTTAAAAAATCAAGCCCCACACATCACTATTTATGCAACCCGTTCATCGAAGAATAAAATAATTTCCGCAAATCGTCGCTTCTATAGAAAACATGTCACAATGTTTCTGTAATTTATAGATTTTCAAATTTAGTTGGTCGTTGGATCTTCGACTCCCTAAGCTTAGTTACCGTTATAAAACATGTGTCAGATATCCGATAATTTATGCATGGTACATCGCAAATCTGACATGTCATTCTATCTTTGTTGGATATGTGACTTACATCGAAAATATCACATATCGTTCAACCAATCTAAAAATATTTAATCAAATTTCGTAATTTTGAAGGTGAAATCTAATGACATGGTCTTGTTCGTCGGATGTCATTGGATTTTCTCATCGGATTTTGGGTTCAAATTTTGTAGTGTGAATTGTCATTAACCTCTATGTAATAAAATGGTAATACAATAGGAATAGTTTGAATGCCATAGGTAGGATTCGAACTCACCAACTTGGACTGAGTCCTGTGCTAACTCAATGTGGGAAAATCACCACTAGAGATTCACTAATAAAAATCTAGACAACTAAACTAGTTCACACCTAGTTAACTAGTCAAGGTAGGTGAGAAAATGTGCTGAACCTCCCTTAAATCATGCAAAGTGGTGCTATACTAACTGGATATGAACTAACTTATGGGAATCAGAGTATAACTAAACATAACTAAATGCATACTAGGGTCAACTTCTCGTGACTATTGGTGGCACTCAGTGTGGGTTCCTAAATTATAGTGATTGGTCTATGGAGATGATAAATTCATGAAAAATGGTGCATCAAGTTTTAGGTGGGGCCCATATGAGTCCCCCATTGCAATAGTGAGGTGGAAATAACCTCCTAAGTTAGGAAAAGACAATTAGACTATGGTGGTCAAGGGAAGATTATTTAATTAATCCTAACACACTACATGGCCTTTTCCTTGTAGTATGATGATGATCATATATATGCCATGCTCATACTTCTATGGTATGATATGATGACATATGATGTGATGATTTACTATATGTAACTTCCACCATATTAGATGTATTGATTATCTGATAAGTATATTTAGTAGTATCACACTTACAAGTTGATGAGCGTAGTGGATTCTTGGTTTACTTATGTGACATTGAACCTAAATGATTCTTGGTGCTTGCAAGTAATTTTACCCCCTTCTTTGGGTATTTCTTATGTCCATTCATCGATCATCCATACCGGTTTATTCTTTGGTTTGCATCCTTTGGTTAAAGATTGATAATTCAGTTCTTTACCTTCCCTCTATGACCCTTTCACCATGAGGACCTCCTAGTTTTCCTTTGTGTATTAGGCATGCTTATGTTGCAACAATATTTGAGATGTTATAGGACGATCCCTTCATGGGTGATTCACCTTGTTTACCAATATCTTATCACGTTCATTCATAAACGTGGGTTTTTAAATTGTGAAAAATAAGGCCAAAAAATTGTAGATAATGAGGGGGTGAATGTAGGGTATGGGGGGTTTATAAGTATCAACGATATAAAATGGGGTATTTAGTAAAAATAATAGATATCTAGTAAACATAAGGTTTTTTAAATTGGAAAGATGTGCTGGGAGGGTTTCTCAAAAAAAGAATTTGGTAGGTATTTATCAATATCTAGTAAAATTAGGGGTAATCTTTAATATCCCATGAACGCATGTGCTATGTCATAGTTTCACTTAATGAAAATTTTAAGGCTTACTTGTAAAACCTTGGGGCAGACTATCATCAAGGAGAGAGAATTTCCATGGAGCAATGCTCCTTTCTAGACATGAAAAATGAAAGTATCTTCCTCTTACCATGCCTTAGCTCAAAAAGGGAATGAGAAGAAAGCTCCTAATCGAAGAATCAGTGTACCTAAAAAATAAAAGAAAATGAATATTAATTAAGTCAAAGTAAAAATCAAGCAGAAGAATAAAAAAGAAAGTATAAACTTGCAAATGACCCCCCAAAGAAAAAAACAAAGGCCAAGTTCTCCAAAATAAATAAGTACAATAATAAAAAGAGTCTAACAAATGAAAAGAAGAAAAGTACCAAAATGAGCCAATAAACAAAAATCAAAGTAAAAATAAGTAGGAAGTATGCCATTGCCAAGGTTAAGGGGGATAGTACTCATTACACATCATTTGTGAGACATTTCTTTCTTTATTGGTGAATATCACAAAGATTTCCCTTGTCTTACATCGTTAGTCAACTAACTACCTTTGAACAAAATTTTACTTGTCCAAATTTGGTCTTTTCCATCTACAATCCACCCCATAGAAGAAAATTGTGCTTTCAAACACTTATATTTTATCATGGTATTGGTTAGTTTGTAAATTATTTTTCTTAAAAACCTATTGGAATATATTTTTGGTGTTGTTATATTATCATGTCTAGCATGACTAACTATATGATGAATCAACTTGATGATCTATTGCATCTATGTGTGATTTTACACCGGGAAACCCATTAATGTTGATCCTCCAAGGACACTTATGATTATAATACATATTAATTCAATGCTATAGAGGTTTCATTAGGTGTTCTTCAGAGCTACAAGGTGTTAAGTGTTAGGGTATCAATGTTATATAATGGCCATGAGGGGATTATGTCATATATTTTGGTTTGCTTAGTATCTAGTGATTTTGAGAGAATATTTGGATACCCATTTGAAAACTTACTTAGGTATATTGATTATATTTATCACTACTACCTTAGATCAGTCTTTTCCATAAAGGTGGTGGGCCATTCCCTAATGACTACAGTGCTAATTTTCATGGACATTCATGGGGTTGACATACTTAGTATTTTGTATATACAATGATATATTTGGATACTCATTTGGATATACTTTAGTACCACCATTATTTCATGTCATATCATTATCTTAGAATGGTCATATCTACAGGGATCATCTCTTCAGTGTTATTGGGGGGCATAACAACTTCCTGATTGTGTATGGGAACAATCCAACCACTTCATACACAATGAATTGGAATTTTTGGGCACCCATTTATCCCTTATGTCCATATCAACCATCAAATTCTCAAAAGTCTTCCATCTATAGGGTTTTCTATGAACGGGGGCGGGGGTGGGGGGGTTTACAAGCTTATTTCCATGGATATAGCAGATTAATACTTGGTGCTCCTAAGGTTTTAATTTAAAAAAAATACTAAGTTGATTCTATTTTTCCAATGAGATGTAAAAAGTGCACTTTTTGTTCTGTTTTTCAATTGAGATTTCACTTTATGATTAATTTGGGAAAACTACTACATTTACCTAAGGGTCGATTTGCCTATGTGGACTAGTGGTGCACATGTTAAGGAATTTTGAGGTGATGTGACACATTGGAACACATTTAGAGGAACATTTGGATCTACTAAAACTCATCTCACATTGATATTAGCTATTTTTCACTCATTCTTCCTTCCACTCATGGATCGACCTCTATTGGCATGGATCGTATGGCCCAATGACTTGCTCATTAATGGAGGGCTTAACCAATGCTTGGATTGAGTAAATTGAAACCACCCATGGTATTTGAAATTGGGTTTAACTTATCTCATGTATTTTTATCATTGTATTGGATAAGACCCATGGTATTAACATTATTTATCATTATTTACTAGCCAAGGGTTGAATTCACTCTCCTAGGCTCAATGACTTGGATAGTAACATTATTTCTTGTTGTAAAAGGATTGATATAGACCATTTATATAGAAATAATTATCTTGATATCATCATGTATTGTAACAAGCTTCTTGACCACTTATTTTGATGATTTCTCCCTCTTATGCTATAAAAGGGAGGCTTGAGCTCACTTGATAGGGCTGAAAATGATTGAAATGGAATAATGATACTTTGCTATCTTCTTGATATAGGATCCTTAGATTATTCTTGTTGGTATGCATGTTTCTCTATTTCGTTTGTTTGGTGGGAGGAAATATTCAGAAGGGTTTAAGGTAAATATAGGTAATTTTACTTTGTGCTTAGTAAGGTAGAATATGATTGGTGCAACCTTGTCTTTTATGTATGGATATAGTTTAATTTAATTATATTTATCCAACCTATTTTAAATTTTTCTACATTTTTCATTCACTAAGCATGTTTACTAATATTGTTGTTGTTTATTATTCTATGATAGATTGCTTTCCCTCTTGAATTTTGTAGGTACCCTTCTGTTATGAACATAAAAATAATAATATACTGATAATAACTATTAATAATTAATAATAATTAATTAATAAATATTAAATATATTTACAAATTGAGGTGACTTCTCACTATTAATTCCAAAGCTATATTTAAGCTGGGTCCGTCATTGTAAAATGCAATTATGTTTTTATTATTCAATATACTTATAATATATTCCTAGAATATGGATTCTCTTCTTAAATAATACTCAGATACAGTTTTCTTTCTGCGACAACGAATTTGGTGTTACATTGGTATTAGAGTCAGATCGACTCCTCTTCCCCATTATTCTACCTCTGCTTTCTCCACTCCCAATGCTCCTCCCATTGCACGTGCCTTATCCACCAACCTCCACTCCATTCACAACATCCACCAGTCTTCCATCACTCTCGCATAAGACTATATCCTTGTTCTGACCTTCCTCTGTGCGTCCAGCTCCACTCCCACCTACTCGTTGTTCTTCCCTCCTCACTACTCTCCCCGTGCTTCCCCTTTCCATGCACCTACAACTCCTCAGATCCCTCTTCCCCAAGCTATTGTCCACCTCTCCTCCTCTACACCTCCTATCAACTCTCCTCTACTACTTCATTGTCTCCCATTCCTCCCACCCTTTCCCTCGACATCTCCAATTCATAGTTTCCCCATTTATAGTCTCACCTTACACTATCCACTAATGCTTCCCTAGTCTCACCTTTCACTCACCTGTGTCCTCCTCCATCGTGTCCCTTGCATCCACGCCTTGTTGGTGTCCTCACGATACTACCTGCACTCTTCTACCCTCCCTCCTCCATGCCATCACTTCCAATTAATCACCAATGTGTTCCTCTTCTAGCCACCACCCAACACCTCCCTCCCACTCCTCCCTTTCTTCCAATCCATGCCATCAAACATCCACCACTTCCCTTCAACTCTTCTCCCAACCCTGTTCATTTCGTGCTTCAACGTTTCAAACCCGAATTTCCATATATATTCAATATATTACAATACTAATATTAATTATTATTATAATATATTATATAACATTCAATCTTGCAATAAATAAGTATTATATTATTGATAATATAACATTATTAATAAATATAATATTATTATTAAAAAAAGTCGTTATTAAATATAATAATAACCTTCTTACCTGGGAAGCAAAAAGTCCTTGTACAACATCCATGGCATCTTATAATGAATAATTGATGGAGTTGTTTGAGAAAATCCTTTTTGACATAAATGAAATAAAAAACTATATCGACGAAACATTTAAAGGAAATGAAGATGTATGTGAAAATCACGTAGAAGAAGCCACCAACACTAATGTAAAAGAGGAAGATATAGTAGACCACTATTTCAACCCCGATGAGAGTAATGGGATCGATCAAGATAAAATTCAAGACAAATATATAGCATACCCTTGTAATGAATAAACTAACAACAAAATATTTGACAAGGAGAAATATGATCCTGACCCAGATTATGATGAGAGATAAGCCTATGTTGCTAACGATAACGATGATCAATGCATTGACAATAATGTCACAATAACAAATGCATAAAGGACATATGTCATCACAAGGAACACTATGAAGAACACCAATGGAAATAACTATAAGATATATCAGACACAAGATAAGATTGGTGGTCTTGTGAGCATTATGAGCACAAAGAGCCCTTTCAAGAGAACTGACATAGAATATGTTGGGAATGACAACACAAAAATAGTTAGTGTTTTCATGTCTATCAATTTTGTTGAGTTGACAACAAAAATAGTTAAAAGAAACAATGACACAAGTGGAAAAATCATAAACAAAAATTCACTAAGTTCATACATAATGCAAATTCCAAGACAACATAATCAAAATGAAGCAATGGTTGTAATACAAAACGCATGTCTCAAGTCATCAGTTTAACACAGAGCCAGAATAAAAGACAGTAGTAGCAAAATCATATTTTAGGACAAAGCTTTCCATAAGGGGAAGGAAATGTTATGAACATAAAAATAATAATACCATAATAATAACTAATAATAATTAATAATAATTAATTAATAAATATTAAATATATTTACAAAAGGAGGTGACTTCTCACTATAATTCCCAATCTATATTTAAGCAGGGTGTGTCCTTCTAAAATGTCATTATGTTTTTATTATTCAATATACATTTAATATATTCTTAGAATATGGATTCTCTTTGTAAATAACACTCAAATACGATAGTCTTTCTGTAACAATGGATTCGGTGTTACACCTTCATAGGTTGGAGTAGGAGATCCTTGTTTTCTTAAGCTAGAAAGAAAAGGGATTTCTTTTTCCTCCACTCTCCATTGGATATTATTCAATAACCTTTCATATTTTCTATGATTCAATTTCTGAACAAATGTTTCCCTCAAGGAACTACATCTAGGGTGTAGTAATTTCATTTACTTTCATTTTGATTTTTCTTCCATTTCATTGAATTTTTCTCATCGAATTTTATAATTTTTGTAGCTACTTGGATTAGATATTATCAAAAGACACCTAGGGTATTCCCACCCCTCCTTGGGCTAGGATCAAACCTCAAGGAGAATAAGCTCATACACCATAAGTAATCTAAGTTTAAACTCAAAAATATTTAATCAAATATTTATGATGATTTGATATTTTAAGTCTCTAATATTAACCAATACAAGTACCTAAATAATAGGATTTTATATTCTTATTTAAATTATATTTCCTATTAGGTTTATTTATTGTTATGTCCAGGAAATTGCATATACAAAACCTAAAACAAATTTGTCTAATTAGCTTCAAATTTCACACTAGCACTTGGATCTAAGTCTTAGTTCATTGGATTAAAATTTAGGTTCATGTTTACTATTTCTAGCTATTTTACAAGCTAATTTATTTTCTAAGTTTTATCATTTAGATTAACTTATTTATTGTGGTTTCATTTCATATCTTACAAGTTAATCTAGTAACCTAACATTTCATTGTTTTTCCCACATTAACTATTTGTTTCACTTAATAAATAAAAACAATGGTTGATGCTTAATTACAATGATGCTATAGTTAGTGAAAATTGCATGTTTCTAATGACAACTCTTAATAACTCTAATTTAATTCACTATTGTGGTATCATGATGAATAACTTGTGAATTCCTTATTGATCCATATAGGTGATATGAGTTGGTGCTTTGATTAAATTCTCATGCAATAGTTCAATGTGATATCTTATCTCATTAGAAATTCACATCTTTCGTAAGGGTTGATAATAAGATACAATTTATTATATTAATGACATAATCCAAACGCTATAAATCTCAAACTTACACTTTTGATAATTTGGTTCACTAAGCAATTTGCACTCTCTCAAATCGTCATAATTTATTTATATGTAGATACATATTAATGATGATGTATAGATATTTATATGAATATTTTCTTAAATCCGTATTCTATAACTCTTGGTGAACTTATTGATAGATCAATTCACCCTTATCTAATAGTTTGAATTTATTCTCACAAGCGAGGGCAATGGATCTCAATACTAGCTCATTTGATCATTTCACACTTTTCTTGTCATTTATGAGTTACATGATTTATAGATGTGGATGATTAATGGTTTATTGATGCTAGTTTGATTCTTGTTTCATTATCATATCTTGATCAAGTTGTGAATGGTTCCCTATGATCCAATACACTAATACTCAAAGAATAGCTACATTGTCTCACTAAGCAAATCACACTTATGTGGTTTGTTATTATTGGTTCATGAACTAAGATTTTTCTCTTTCATTAATCATTGAAGTTATACATGTCATATATTACTTTTTATCTTACTTGAATCATTGATAGAGTGTTTTTCATAGATTATACCTTTAGCTAAGGAACCTCTCCTTGAAAATATAACTAGATCTTTACCTTTGGTATACCAAACCTTCATAGTTTTCCTTAGGAATGTTTGGTTAGGGTCTCTCCCGTGGTTATTTTAGGATTGGGGTAAAGATACATAGTGGTGTTGGCTTAGTGGATGATTCCTTTCCAATCAATTGGTTGCTTGGTAGTGCATAAATAGGGATAATTATTGGAACCCCAAGTACACCTAAAGGGGTTGTGGCCACTAGAACCATGAAGGGAATTTTCTTATCTATGATGAACATACCGAAGGCTCTCATCCCAAGTGTGTGGATATTTGGATTTGTACATTCTAAGGATATCCACAATCATCTTGTTGACCTCATCTATTTATCCATTATTTTGGGTGTGGAAGGAAGTCAATTTGGTCATCTTGGTGTCCACCATCAACCATAGGATAGAAATTACTTAGGAACCTATTATCTTGATTCAAAATAATTATCCATGGGAGGCCAAATTGAACTCAAACATGATCAAATAAGAGCTTAGTATTGGCCTCTGTTGTGATGTTATTCTTACAAGGAGTTGAACTTTACAACTTAGAGAATTTGTCAACAACCAAAAACACACATCCATTTCCATGCTTCATTGAAGGAAAGCATGATATTTAATCCATGGATATAGATTCACAAGGTCTATATGGGGTAGGAAATGGAGTGTATAACCCATTATTATTGATGGTAGGTTTGGAAATGGCACACGAAGTGCACGATTTAATGTACTTTACAACATCTTGCCTGATATTTGATGAGCAAAAGTTCTTTTGTAATACTTTTACTACCTTCTCTATGCCAAAGTTCCCTACCACTAAACCGTATTTCACCTCATAATTCAACTTCACAAACTATTCTAAAGGAACATAGATTTGGTCAATATGTCATTAAATTTTATCGTAGAGATGAAAGTTTGAGACCAATATTCCTGTGCATAATGTATGATATGTAACAACAAAGTCAGGGACATTTTTGTATAATTGGGGACACTTGGAGGTCTCATCTCCACAAGAGTTGAGAGCTATAGTCAGTAAAAAAATCAAAGGTTGGATAAGGTAGTATCAAACTTGATTTGTGCTACCCTTCTTGTACTTGGTGTTTAGGTGAAACTGTTGTAGTTATGTGGACCACTTCTAATGGTGTTCATTATGTAGCTTTCTCTACATTTGCAAGACTTGTAGGGCCTTGTGATCATTATTGATGATTGTCTCCTTCCCTAGGATGTAATATTTCCATTAGTGGAAAACTTGCACAATGGATTTTTGGGTTAATATTGAATTAGTCATAGAGCAAGTTAGTCGAATTTCGTTGTTTTTGTAATATACCCATGGTATTGGGAGGTCTTCCCATGATATTCTTGTGATGCAAGACTATAAGGAGGATGTTCATACTCTATTGTAATGTGAGTGCATGTCTAAAACCTCACTTATTGTCGAGGATACCGATGGAGGTATAGCCACAATTGACCATGCCTTGGATGGATTTGGCCAAGGGGCATAATGAAGATATTCTACAGGTTTTTCCTCAATTAATGGGTTTCTAGAATAATTCTATTGGGTATATGTTATATTCTTTGTATGTGTGTGTGGGAGGTTCACTTGTCAGCAACGTTCCTGATGATCCCTGTCAACACCTTCATGGAAATATGTCAGTAAGTTGTTTGCGTTCAGACCATTTCTGATGTCGAAAATGGTCGTTAGGCCATTTCCGACACGAGTGCAGTGAGCCCAAATTTTTGGGTTATTTTGGTTATTTTGGGGAATTTTATAAAAATATGTAATTTAATCCCAATTAAGGGATTGGGGTTTATTTTATAATCCAGGTTATCGAATTAGGGTATTGGAGGATATATAATACCTATATTTTATTGTTATTTATTCATAATGATAATGAGAAAATTAGAGGTGTGGCTCCAAGGTTTGATGGTTTTCCTAGTTAATGGTTTCTAGGGTAAATATCTGTGTTTTATGTGTGAATGTTTTATATTATTATTAAATAATATGTATGCTTTTATTCTCTACATAGGTTTAAAACTTACAGGTGGTATCAAAGCTTGATTATTGGCATCAGGGTGATTCCTTTGTTGTTGAGGGTTCAACGTGGTTGATAGAGTTTGGATCTATGATAAACCTTGGTTCAATGGGAGATTTGTAGTGTTGATTTGTGCATTGAAATACAATGGCGAGCAATTTGAGAATTGAGATTGAGAAATTTAACGACCATAATTTTGAGCTATGGAAGCTCAAAATGGAGGATCTTATTATAGATTGGGAACAATGGATTGTTGTGGATCTTTGTACAAAACCCATTGGACCATCACAAGATGATTTGTGCAAATTAGAAAGAAGGGAAAGGAGTACAATTAGACTTTTCTTATAAGAATCTCTATTGTTGCATGCATCTGGTGAGGATAGTGCGATACATATTTGGTAAAAACTAGGGAGTTTGTATAAATCAAAATACCTTGTGTACAAGTTGTTTATGAAAAAGAAATTGTTTCATCTCATAATGGATGAAAATGGCATAGTAACATAGCATCGAAATGTCTACAATACTCTGGTAGTTTAGATAACCTCCATTGGCATTAAAATGGATGAAGAAGATAAATGTATTACAATATTATGTTATTTTCCATATTCTTGGGACAACGTAATTGTTGCAATAGGTAGTGCTAGTCAAGAGTCCTTAAAATTTGATGAAATAGGGTTAAGCCATTAATGTTGGCACATTACCCCATATAGTGTGATGCATTACCCCCTATATTGTGGTGCATTACATATTATTTGTGTCGTCTTGGATCTATTAGTGGGTTTATTAGCTGTTATTGTACACCTTTGTCTCCTATATATAGGAAGGATATATTCTCATTTTAGTCATCATTTTATCTTATATTTTCTTGTGTACTAAGTACATTGTGTAAGGAGGTTCCTCCCTTGAAGATGATTGATATTGATCTTTGTTCTTCATTGTTAAGGTGTGGATTACTCTCTTATTTTCTATTTCTGCTCTTTTTATGCTATTTCTGGGACTTGGTTGCATAACATTTGGTATCATAGCTCTTTCCTTGGGATTGGGTTATCCAAAATGAGTCATCTTGGAGTTTTCGCTACAAAATTTTTATAGAATGATTCAGAGATCAAGGTTAAAAAAAAACTTATAAAACAAGCCTAGCTATCTCCAGTCAAAAATTTAGGTCTTGAACCATTACAATTTTGGAGATAATTGTCAAGGAATCTAGAGTTTTTTACTAGTCCAAAAACTAGTCTAAAACAAGTGTTATATGAAAAAGATCATATATAAGGTATCTAAGATCCAAATTGAGTGAGACCAGTTGAATCCAAAAGAAGATACACCATGGTATTTGTATTAGAAGTTTCAAATATAGAAACAAAATATTGGACAGGTAAAATATCATACAAGTTCGCACTTCTTGATAGGAAAAAAATAAGAATCTTTGGGGGATTTGCAATAATTTTTTTTGGCATGTAAAAAATTAGTTCATACATACAGAATTGGAAAGAGGACTCATGAAGGTACCAAAATCTGAATTTTTATACATAGAGGAGTCGAAATTTACATTTTAACTTAGTTAAGTCGACCCTAAAACAATATTCTAATCAGGGTTTGAAAAAGGTACGCCATTTTGCATTTGAATGTATTTAAGTAGAAGGATCTATTTGTGGTAAACCATAAGGTGTGATATATATTTATTTTTCAAAATTTCACCAAAAGGAACTTGAAAGAATCACACTGAAATCAAACTCCCATAAGATTCATCCTTGACATACGATGAAATGGAAGACATATATTTTTGAGTGCCCAAGTTGGAAGATATGATTAAAGGAAATGTGAAAATAAATGACTTAGTTAAACTAGAAAATAAGATGGCTAGTAAAGAGGATCTCAAAAGGATGTCTAGTAAAGAGGATCTCGAAGGGATGGCTAGAAAATAAGATCTTCAAGACTTGAAGGAATTGATGAAGGATATAAAACATAGCTTTACTCCTAATGTATCTACTCAAGCAGAGAATAAGGAGGAAAAATAGGACTTATTCCAATCATGTCTAGAGAAAATTGAATATTTTTTTGGAGAATATGAAGTTGGAGGCCTCAAAAGTTGATGATTCACTACAACATCATGGGTTCAATTAAGTTCCAAAGAACTACTTTATCCCCATTATTGACAAGAGAAATTTTGATGGCAAGGATCCAATCACGTGGATTTTTCTGATCGAGCAATTCTTTGATCTACAGCAGGTGCCCACTTTGCAAAATGTAACTATTGCATCCTTATATTTAGAACTTGATCAATTTGTTTGGTACCAATGAATTTGTGACTGTAAAAAGGACTTTACTATACCTTTGTCTATATTCATAGAAGAATTAATTGCACATTACGGGGATATAAATAACAACACCTTCTTTATCCATTTGGTAAATCTCAAGAACAAAGGTCTAGTTACAGAGTAGATCAAGCAATTTCAACATCTAAGTATGAGAGTGAAAAATATTTCAGAACATAATTTGTTAGATCTATTTATTGGAACCTTAAATAATAACATTCAACATGATGTGTGTCTATTTGAACCATCATCCCTAGAGAAGGATTTCATGATGGTAAGGAAGTTTGAAAGTAAAAATATGGAAATGACTACTAGAAAGGGATTCTCCAACACATATAGAGAAAATAATGCTCCTTCTTCTAAACCACCACAAATGTTGACACCCCAAAAACTAGATGAAAGAAGAGCAAAAGGATTATTCTTTAATTGTGATAGTAAGTATAGTAAGGGACATAAGTGTGGTGAGAATAAATTATTCTACATAGATTGTGAAGAGGAAGAACCAAAATAAGAGGAAACATCTCAAGAAGAGGCAACATCAGAAGAAATAGAAGAGGCTACTTCAGAAGAAATTACTCCCACCATATCTTGTCATGGATTGGATGGAAATAACACTCATGTAACTCTCAAGATCGAAGGATACATAAAAAAGAAGAAGGTAATAGTGTTGACTGATTCTAGTAGTACTCATAATTTCATTCACTGTAAATTAGACAAAGTTCTTAATTGCTTTGTATATCTAGGACCAGAGTTTCAAGTAATGATTGAATATGGAGGAACTATAAATTTCTCAGGGAATTTCTATAATATCAATCTGTCTATCAAGGAATATGTATTGAATAGTCCAATGATTTCTATCCCAATGGGTGGCACTGATGTTGTCATAGGTGTCCAATGTTTACAATCATTGGGAAAAATGGATTTTAATTTTAAAACAATTCATGAAATTTTCATGGGAAGGGAAATAATATTAGCTAAATGGTATCATGGGAAAACCAAGCAAGGTGATAAGATCTAATGGTGTGAAAAAGTTGTTAAAAGAGGGACATCAAGGTGTATTTGCACAATTATGCTCATTACATGTTCAAACCTCAAAGTTCCCTATCTCCCCAGACCTCGAAAGGGTCATTAATAAGCATTCCAAGGTATTTTAAGATATTTCCAAAGGTATTCCACCTATTCGATACTTTGATCATGCTATCAACCTAATTCCAGGAAATTTTCCTCCTAACATCATACCTTACCGATATCCCTATAGCCATAAGAGTGAAATTGAGTGTATGGTTGTTGAAATGTTAGAGGTTGTCATAATTAGGCCTATCCAAATTTCTTTCTTTGCATTAGTGGTAATGGTCCCCAAGCCAAATGGATCATGATGTATGTGTCATGATTATAGAGAGATAAACAAGATCACCATTAAATATAAGTTTCCCATTTCCCATGATTGATGAATTGTTAGATGAATTACATGGAGCAGTTTCATTCATAAAGTTGTATCTTCGTTCTAGGTATCACCATATTCGAATGAAGGATGAAGACATCCCCAGAACAACATTCAGAACTCATCAAGGTCACTATGAATTTTTGGTCATGCCATTTGGTCTCATTAATGTGTCATCCACATTTCAAGGTTTAATGAATTCGTTTTGCAAGCCTTTACTTAGAAATTTTGTGTTGGTATTCTTTGGTGATATACTAATCTATAGAAATTATGGGAATAACCTGTTCAACATGTTGATAGGGTACTACAACTTCTAAAGGAGCAAGAATTGTATGCAAAAACCTCAAAATTTTTGTTTGGGATAAAGGAGGTAGAGTATTTGGGTCATATTGTATCTCATGAAGGTGTCATGGTAGACCCTAACTAAATTAAATTCATGATGGATTGGATGATTCCCAAAAACCTAAAGAATATTCAAGGATTATTAGGTCTAACACTAAACTACCACAAGTTTGTTCAGAACTATGGAAGAATAACAACTCCTCTAACAACGTTACTGAAGAAAGATGCATTTTCTTGGAATCTAGAGGCAACTCAAGCTTTTCAATAACTCAAAGAGGCCATGTGTAAAGCTCATGTTTTGGAGACACTAGACTTCACAAAAACCTTTATTGTGTAATGTGATGCTTTAGGAAATGGAATTGGAGTTGTACTAATGCAAGAAGGACACCCTCTTTCCTACACAAGTCATCCAATCAAGGGAAAGAAATTAAAAACACCCATTTACGAGAAGGAAATGTTGGAAATACTACATTCCTTGAAGCAATGGCACCCCTACCTTATAGGGAGATATTTCAAGGTTAAAACTACTCATGATAAAACTTAAATACTTCTTGGAAACAAATTCTATCTTCAGAAGAGCAACAAAAATGGGTGAAAAATATGTTGGGATGACTTTGAAATCATCTAAAAAAAGGGGAAGCAAAATGTTATCACATATGCACTATCTAGGAAATATTAGGATGTTGAAGCATTACTCTATTCTGTCTCAATCATCCAACTAGGTTTTGTAGCCGAAACAAGGGATGAATGGAAAAATGAGGAATAAATATGAACATTCATTCAAAAGTTGCAGTAGGATCCCAATGCCTCTAATACATTTAGGTGGATATATGAATTTCTATAGTACAAGGATCACTTATATATTGGTAAGAGTTTCCAGATCAAGCAAAAGGTACTTTTTGAATTGCACTCCTCACTAATAGGATGGAACTATGGTTTCTTAACAACCTATCACAAGGTAAAGACATATTTTTTTGGGATGGTCTTAAAACTGATGTTCAAAAACTTGTGATAGATGTTTGGTTTTCCAACAAAATAAAGTGGAAACAATTAAGACCCTAGTCTCCTACATCCAC
Source organism: Pseudotsuga menziesii (assembly GCA_001517045.1). Lineage (NCBI taxonomy): Eukaryota > Viridiplantae > Streptophyta > Pinopsida > Pinales > Pinaceae > Pseudotsuga > Pseudotsuga menziesii. The sequence continues at coordinate 38,156 of LPNX010173521.1, forward strand.
TTTCCATTCCAAGATAAAGGTGGACAAAGGTGTTGATGGATTTTATCACAAGCTTACCAAAGTCTGAAGGAAAGAGTGTCATCACGGTGGTTGTTGATAGAATTACTAAATATGCACAAGTTTTTTGCACTATCTCACCACTTCAAAGAAAGCACGGTAACCAATTCTTTTATGGAGACAATCTAAAAAATATATGGTACTCCAAATATTATAGTAAGTGACAGGGATCCCATTTTCACTAGAAATGTTTGGACTAGATTATTTTCTTGTCTAGGTACTCAACTAGATCATAGATCATCTTATCGTCCTCAATCTGATTGACAAACAAATATTGTAAACAAATTTTTGGAAGGGTATATTTGATGTTTTGCAACTTATAAACTAACACAATGGGTCAAAAGGTTACCCTTGGAAAAATGGTGGTGTAACACTTCCTTCCATACATAAAAAAAATGATCCCATTTATGGAACTTTATGGCTATTATCCACCATCCATCACATATTCACTAAGATACTTCTCTAAGGTTCAAGCAGTGGAAGACCACATGAAGCATCAACAATAAGTTCTTTATCTCTTAAAGGACAAGCTGAATTTAGCACAAAATTGAATGAAACAACAAGCATATCAAGACAACAGTGAACAAAGATTTAATGTTGGGGATTGGATGTTTTTAAGACTACAACCATAAAAAGAGATGTCCCTAAATAAAACCAAGAAGGATGATAAATTATCACCTAAATAATACAGTCCCTTCAAGGTGTTACAAAATATTGGTAGTATGACTTACAAATTGGAACTACCTGCATATTCACGATTCCATCAAGTTTTCCATGTTTCCTGTTTGAAGAAGGTAAGAAGTGATAAGGTACTATTTCAAATGATATTACTAGAACTTGATGAGGAAGGAAAAATCATCTTGGAGCCTGAAGAAATCACTGAAATAAGAACTAGACATCTTTGAAATTGATCAATTTGAGAGTATCTCATTAAATGGAAGAACTTACCCACAGAAGATTCAACATATGAAGATGATTCCTTTATACAACAACCTCCATAATTAGTTCAACATTGAGGACAACACTTTTTGAAGGGGAGAGACATGTTAAGCCATTAATGATGGAAAATTACCCCATATAGTGTGGCACATTACCCCTATATTAAATATTAGTTATGTCGGCTTGGATCTATTAGTGGGTTTATTAGTTGTTATTGTACACCTTTGTCTCTTATATATAGGAAGGATATATTCTCATTTTAGTCATCATTGTTTCTTATCTTTTCTTGTGTACTCAGTATATTGTGTAAGGAGGTTCCTTCCTTGAAGAGGATTGATATTTATATATATTCTTCATTGTTAAGGCATGGGTTACTCTCTTATTGTCTATTTCTACTCTTTTTATGCTATTTTTGGGACTTGGTTGCATAAAAAATAGTATCATCCCTACAATCATAAGAGATGAGGAAAAAAACCATCGATAATAATAGCATGGATTCCTTTTCTATGAGAGGTATTCCCTAGGAGAGAAATATAAATAAAGGATCTAGGGGGAGATCTAAATATAAGGGTGGATCTAAATCCCCAAGAAAAGGAATAAGGAAGTACTGGAAATGTGGTAAAGTTGGGTGCTATAAAAATTAATGAAGATATAAGAATGTTGATAAAGCAAAGGGATCTAAGGATATCCATTCCACAGAGGTAAATACCTCCTTATTAAATTGAGCACATATATTTGTGGACCAACATACAACTCACAAGATAGATCATACAATTTTATTTAGAAATTGAAGAATGAAACAATGCAAAAATGACTTGCAACTGTGAAATATTTCATTAATAAAAAGTAATTAGATTATTAATTAAAATGTATTACAATGGATAAATATCATCATGCAATCCAAATCCATGTGAGGAAATTCGAATTGGTTTGACTCTACTTGACTGCATGGTTAAATGACCTTGTCTAAATCATTATCGGAGTTCAAAATCCCAACTCAAGTGTCTAATTCAATATTAACTAGTCTAACTGACTGAGGTAGGTGAGTAAATGTGCCTCACCTGCATGCAACCATGCAAAGCTAGCGCTAACTGAGTAGAAATGAATGTAACAAACTAGAAATAAATGTAACTGACTCCTAACTGAGCTTGACTAGTCACCAACTAAACTCAACTAATGGAGGTTGGTGTCGGCACAGGTCGATGTCTCCTAATTTGTAGGGATTGATATAGGAGGCTCCTAAAATGATGCATGCAAGTGAAATCAGTGGAATTTGTCCTCAATTAGTGTGCCCCGCACTTTAGTAATTGGTACATGTGCCCCAATTAGGCCAAGTGGACCCAATGGTGCTAGTGATTAAATATAGACTGAAAAGACTCCTGATTTAGACATAATTGACCAAATTGGACAAGGGAGGATTATAATTCTAACACCCCCCCTGAATGCTAACTTGGAAAATTTGTGGGACATGGTAACTACGACCATAGGTCACCCATTACAACAAGTAAAGTAACTGCTCAATACAAGGAGGTGAGGAAAAACACATGGGAAAAAATACGCCCCTCTAAATAGGCAGATAGAATCAGGATTCAAGTTTGAAAAAATTGAAAATGTGTTGTTTCAACCTTCATCTCTATGATGTAGTGAAGCAACATGCATGATTTTTTGTGCAAAGGTATCTTGGGGCTCTCCATGTAGACTTCTCCATCTTATCCCAAAATGATGGTGGAAGGAAGGAGGAATGTAACCTTTGCCTCTTTCTGGATGAAGAGGTGTATGATCAACTCTATTCTTCTGAAGGCAGTGTAATTAATCAGAAATTTCCATGTAGCATCTCATAGGGAGTTTGTTGCATCTCTCTGAAGGAGGTAATATTGCATGACATAGCGCAAGGTTATTTGTCTTCTATGTGTCAGATGGATTTCTAGTCATCTTCCTAGTTTCTCACTTGGAAGTAGGGACTGGATCTGGATCTAAATCACCCTAAATCTCAATCTCATAACTGATACAGCTTGTTATGCAATACTAGTGGAAACTACAAAAGAAGTAGATGGAACTTTTTTACCTTCCCTTTCAAGTGGCAACTGAGAGTGCACTGGTTCTGAAAAATGGCATGAAATGTGAGAATTCATATTCCTTAGAGGGATGTTTTACAACACCCTTCACTATGATGTTCCCAGTAGAGATATTCATGATCTCCACTGACTCAGTACCAAATATCACTCACTTTAGAGAGCCAGTATGAGTCATTTGGTATACATATAACATATTTCCAGCTAAGGAGGGAACATAAAGCACATCTTTGAACTTTCCATGTTCAAGCTTGATATAACCCTTCACTCTGGCTTGAATTTGACTGTTATTACCCATCTGAATACTAGGACCATCAAAAGACTGCAAAGAAGAGAATGATTCTTTGGATTCAACCATATGATTGGAAGCTCCAGAATCAATGAGGAAGGCATGTGATGTTGAACAACTAACCTTCAGTGCATGGCATGTCTCTTCATGTTCTTCAGTTTGTTCTCTATGGTCAACCTTCCTTGCACTATTAGGTATAGTAATGTTATGTTTATTTATAAGAAGATACATTTCATCAATTGATCTTCTCATACAGGAGATTTTTGGACTAAAGCCCCTTCCACAGTAAGAACAAAGGGTCTTTCCTTTGCCATTCTTCTTGCTTCTCTTTGAACTTGAAGGCTCTTTTGACTGCTCTTTCTCCACATGAGACTCATTCTTTTGTTTCCCCTTACTATTCGCAACCTTATGTCCTTTTGCAACCAATCCTTGATCTCTGGAAGATTGAATGATCCCCATTTGGATCACTTTGTCATGCTCATGGGTGATAGATTCAATGAAGACATTAAGAGTGGGAGTCCTCCAATTTGGAGTAGTGAGCTTCCCTAAATGAAAGGTTGATACAAAGATTGAGTATTCTGCACCAAGGTTTGAGAGGATGGTAAATATGAGTTGATCATCCTCCTTCTCAACCTTGCATAGCTTCAACTGGAACACCAGGTGCTTGAATTTTGTGAAGAAATCATTCAGTGTTTCAAAATTGGCTGGATGAAGACAAATCAACTCATTCTCTAGCTGATAGATCCTCAGGTCATCCTGCTTATCAAACAAGGAATAAATATTATCCCAAAACTCCTTGGGAGTATTCAATCCATTGATGTGGAAGAGAATATCTCTAGAGATTGAGAGGTACAAGAATCCATATGCTTCATCAAGCCTATTCTAGTATTTTTCTTTGTCAACATAATGAACCGGCTCTACCTCTGTATCCATTGTGATTCTAAAGAGTACTTTGGAGTAAATATGCATCTCCATGTCCCCCCTCCACTAGTGGTAGTTGAAGGGACTGAGAAGCTCCATTGGAGGGGCCATTTTGAATGCAGTGAAGGAGACTGAGTTGCTGTAGTGAATGCAGTGAAGGAGACTAAGCTGCTGTAACGAATGCAGTAAAGGAGACTGATAAACCTGTAAATCACATAATCAAACAGATGAAGTAAGTTTGACATCCTGCACTTATGGAATTTTCTTCACACCCATCATATTTGATCAAGCAAGATTGATAAACAATTTCTTTACTTGGGATATTAAGTGGTAACTTATCTACTTCTGGTGCAGTACTGGAAGGAGCAATTTTTCTCAATTTTTTTTTTGGATCCAAGTATGAATCTATAGCAGGAGAAGTTCCTTGTCCTCCTGAGGCTCTAAAACCATATTAAATTGAGCACATATATTGGTGGACCAACACACAACTCACAAGATAGATCATACAATTTTACTTAGAAATTGAAGAATGAAACAATGCAAAAATGGCTTGCAACTGTGAAAGCTTTCATTAATCAAAAGTAATTATATTATTAATTAAAATGTAGTAAAATGGCTAAATAGACTCGTGCAATTTGAATCTATGTGAGGAAATTTGAATTGGTTTGACTCTACTTGACTACATGGTTAACTGACCTTGTCTAAATCATTACTAGAGTTCAAAATCCCAACTCAAGTGTCTAATTCGATGTTAACTAGTCTAACTGACTGAGGTAGGTGAGTAAATGTGCCTCACCTACATGAAACCATGCAAATCTATCGCTAACTGCGTATAACTGAATGTAACAGACTAGAACTAAATGTAACTGACTCATAACTAAGTTTGACTAGTCACCAACTGAACTCAACTAATGGAGGTTGGTGTCGGCACTCCCAGTGGCTCCTAATTTGTAGGGATTGATCTAGGAGGTTCTTAAACTGATGCATGCAAGTTCAATAAGTGGAAGTTGGCATCAATTAGTGTTCCCCACACTTTAGTAACTGGTACATGTGCTCCAATTAGGCCAAGTGGACCCAATGGTGCTAGTGACTAAATATAGAATGAAAGGACTCCTGATTTAGACATAATTGACCAAATTGGACAAGGGAGAATTATAATCCTAACACTCCTCAAAAGAAGGATGGGATGTGCACCTAGCTTCCATAGGTAATGATTCCGAGTGTGATATATGGATGATTGAACAGGTACGTCATGTCATATGACCCCTCATAGGGAGTGGTTTTGTGAATATGAAAAATACAATGGAGGATATGTGTACTTGGGATATGATTCACAAGCCATTATAGTTGGAAATGGTAGAGTCAAGTTGAAACTCAAGGATGGAAGGACTAGAACTTCAAATGGAGTGCTAAACATTCCAAATATAGTTAGAAACTTGATATCTTTTTGGAAAATGGATGTTTTAGGTGTAAAGACTATGTCTAGAGATGGTGGTTGCAAAATGGTTTGAGGTTCAATGGTATTGATGAGGGGATTTCAGTATGGAACTATATACAAACTATTGGGAAGCACCATCATTGATGAATGTAACAGTTCTGTTGTGCATGAGGAAGTAAGTAAATATGACAGAACCCTGAATGCATAAGGAGGAAAGACAATGCTATGGTATCAAATATTGGTGCAAATTAGAGAAAAGGGCCTTCGAGCATTACAAGGTAAAGGTATGGTTGAAGGTATGACTAATTGCACTCTGTTTTTTTATTTCTGTGAACATTTCATATAAGTAAAACATAACTGAGTAAGAATTGCATCTGGTGCTACAAGAGCAAAGGGATTTTTAGAGTTAATACACAGTGATGTGTTTGGTCCTTTGCATGTTCCATAATTAGGTATATATCTGTATTATGTTTCATTTATAGTTGATTTCTCAAGGAACACATCCATTTATTTCCTTAGAAATAAATTTGAAATATTTTCTAATTTTAAAGAATTTAAGGCTCTTGTAGAGAATCAATCATAAAATAAAATAAAGGTGTTGAGGATAGATAATGGTGGAAAAATATGTGGGAATGCATTCAAGGAACTATGTAAGAAGTGTGTTGTATAAAGGAAGAATACTACTTCATACACACCTCAATAGAATGGAGTTGTCGAAAGGATGAATAGGACGTTAATTTAAAATGAAAGAAGCATGCTAAGAAGTGTTGGGAAAGGACAAGAATTCTGGGAAAAGTTAGTGGAGACAACACGTTACTTGGTAAATCGATTACACACATCGGTATTAGTTGACAAAACTCCAAAAGAGGTATGGACTAGTAAGAAACCCTATATTAAGCATCTTTTTTTTTATAGCTTTGATGAATATGTACATGTTTCAAAGGAGAAAAGGAGCAAGTTGGATAACAAAGATGAGAAGTGTATCTTTATTAGCTATAACGATGGTATGAAAGGTTATAAGATTTGGAATATTGTAACTAAGAAGATTGTTTACAATCAAGATGTTGTTTTTAGAGAGGTCAAAGAAGTCCCCAAACAGGAAGCGACTCCAATGGAAAAGGAAGTAGAGAAAATAGAGTTTGAGTAAGAAGGCGAAGAATCTAACTCAATAGAAGAAAATGAATTAGAAGAAGAAGAAATGCATACCCAAGTTTTGGGGAGATCATATGAATAAAGAAGGATACTAGAAAGGTATTCACCTCATGATTTTTACTCTCATTTTTCTTTGTTTATTACTAATGATGATCCTAGAAATGTAAAGGAATTTCTTGATTTAGAGGATAGTGATCTCTGGAATAAGGCCATGGTTGAAGAAATGAATTCCTTGGACAAAAACAAAGCTTGGGATCTAGTTGAGTAATCAACTAGAAGAAAATAAATTTGAAGCAAATGGATATTTAAAAACAAGTTAAATGGATAATGTAAAGTGGATAAGTACAAAGTCCGATTGGTATCAAGGGGATATTCTTGGGGATAGGGAATTGATTTTGGTGAAATATTTTCTCCAGTTGAAAAATTAAGTTCTATTAGATTTCTTCTTTCTATTTCTGTTTCTTTTTATCTTGAAGTAGATCAGATGGATGTGAACACATCATTTCTACATGGGGATTTGGAAGAATAAATCTAAATGAAACAACTAGAATGGTTCATAGTAAAGGGAAAGAAAGAGCTGGTATGTAAACTAAAGAAGTAACTTTATGGTCTAAGGCAATCTCCAAGGATGTGGTACCAAAATTTTGGCACATACATACTTGGATTGGTGTTTGTGAGAAGTAAATTCGATCATTGTTTATACTCCAAAAAGTTTGGTGATCACTTCATTAACATAGTATTGTATGTTGATGACATGTTGTTGATTTGAAACAACAAAGATGTTATAAAGGAGGTGAAGTCTCATATATCCTCCAACTTTGACATGAAAGATATCGATGCTGCAAACTTCATTTTGGATATGGATATAAGAAGAGATCATGCAAACATGATGATCTGGTTAAATCAAAGAAAATATGTTGAGACGATACTACAGATATTTAACATGTAGGTAAGTAATTCAGTCAATGTTCCTATTCTGGTTGGTGCAAAGTTATCTATAGAGCGGTGTACCAAGACATAAGAAGAAGAAGAATATATTCCATGATTTCCATATGCTAGTGCAGTAGGTAGTTTGATGTATGCAATGGTCTGTACCAGACCAAACATTACTCATGCAGTGGGAGTTCTGGGCAGATATATGTCAAAACCAAGAAAGGAGCATTGGATAGTTGTAAAAAGGATCTTCAGATATTTGTGTGACACCAAAGATTATGCAATCTATTGTCAAGGAAGAATTGGACCAGAAAAATTAATAAATGTACATGTATTTGTTGATGCAGTCTATGTTGGGGATCTTGATCATAGAATATAGACAAGTGGGTATGTGTTTAACCTATTTGGAGGATATGTCAATTGGATGAGAAAGAGACAAGTTGTAGTTTCACTCTCAACTACATAATGTGAATGCATGGAAACCATTCATGCAAGCAAAGAATTTGTGGAAATTAATCCCAAGCTTAGATCAATTGAACTCACAAAATTGCTTGAAAACTATGCAAGAAACACTCAAAAGGAGACTGAATCAATTGAATAAAAAAAAATATTGTTGATATTAATTTACACTAGCCATAATTAAATAGATATATTTTTCTCATCATGTAGATACTCCAATTATTCGAAAGCTCAAACATGTTATTCAAATTAGTACAAAAAGTAGGCTTACTAAACTAGTCAAAATCCCCCATAGGTGCATAAAGCACTTTCCAAACCAGTCAAGATGCTCATGAATTTATTGAATGAGTAGGTATAGATGATAAGTGATGGAAAGTGGAATCTATCATTTCTTTTTATGAGGAAAATAAGTAAGGTGAGTTGTTGCAAAAAAAAGGTAGTCTACCTTAAAACCAGCTTTAGCTTTTTCCTTAAAACTGCATAAACACTAGAAACTATGGATAAGGAAGGAGTCTGGACTTACTGAAATGGGTAGTCTATTAGTTGGAAGAATCTTATCCAGAATCTTTCCAAAGTGCTCCAGGATGAAATTTTGACAATTTTGACCATATAAATGGAATTGGTTGCAAACTAGCTAGTGTAGTACTTGGGAAATTAATCAAAAAGATTAATTATTTGATCCTAAGTATTGGAATGGGTTTTGATTATTCCAACACCCCCTCTTAAGCTTGAATTTATGTATAATATCATAAAAATATTACTCACCCTTTACATACTGCTTGTCCATACAAAACAAGGAAAGAGGCAAAACCACAAAGGGAAAAATCCTCCCTTAAACTTGGACATGAACAAAATTGTAAGAAATATTTTCTTCAATCAGTATTCACCACATGATCAGACATCTCCAATATTGATTTTATATTTCTGAAAGTATTCTCAGGAAACACCTTGGTGAAGATGTCTATAACTTGCTTAGATGATGCACAATAGAGTAGAGCAATGACCCCATCATGCATAAGTCCTTTGATGTAGTGCATATGGATATATATGTGTTTGGTTCATTTCCTCAATATTTTATAAATTGATATTTGAATGGTACTTTGGTTTTCATAATATATTAGTGTAAAAGTATCAGACTTGATCCCAAACTCTCCAAGTATTCCCTGCAACCACAAACATTGAGTAGTTTCATTCACAACTCCTTTGTATTTTGCCTCTATAGATGAAAGTGAAATTGCAATTTTATTCTTACTTGACCAGATGATTGGTCCATATTATAGAATGAACACATATCAATAATTTTATTTTCTATCATTGTTTTCACCCGCCCAATCAGATTCAATAAAACCAACTAACTCTAGGCTAGATTGTGCAACATAGTGAATCCCATGTGTTTTTATTCCTTGTACAAAGTTTAGTATTCTCTTTGCTTCCCTCCAATGTATGTCATGAGGCTGATACATGTATCTCAAAGCTGCACCCACTGCATAATATATATTCGGTTGACTATGATTCAAACAAAGAAGATGACCAACCAGCTGCCTATACAGTGTGTTGTTTACCAATAGAGTTGACTGCGCTTCTTCAAGCTTAACTCCTTAAAGTAAAAGAGTCTTTCTTGGATTTAAATACTTCATTATAAACTTGTTCAACATATATAAAGCATACTTGGACTAATTTACCTTTATTCCAATATATGATTGAGAAATTTCAATCCCCAAAAATTGGCTTAACAATCTCAAAGCAGTCATAGAGAAGGCATGGTTCATTGCACTCTTCAAAGAGGCAATTTCTTTCTTGGAACTTCCTGTGATCAGAAGGTCATCCACATACAATAAAATAATTATTAAATAAACATTAATAATCTTCAAATAGAAATTTAGATCAGACTTGCATCTACAATAGTTCAATGATAGCGAAATCCATCAATCTTGGCATACCAAGCTCTGGGAGCTTGTTTTAGCCCATACAATGTTTTCTTCAACATGAACACACGAGATGGATTAGTCAATTTTTTTTTTGTATGCTGCATATATATTTATTCTTTCATATCTCCATGTATTAAGGAACTTTTTACATCCATGTGATGTACCTCTCACTGCTTGGAAGCTACAATGGCCAAAACTAGTCTTATGGAATCCATCTTTTCAATTGGTGAAAAGGTCTCGTTGTAGTCAATGTATTGGAATTGGGACAAGCCCTTGGAAACTAAAATTTCCTTGTACTTCATAGGAGATCCATTATCATCAAATTTAGTTTTGAATACCCACTTACACTTGACTAGCTTTCTCCCTTGGAGGAGAATGACTAGTTCCCATGTGTCATTCTTTTGGAGTGAATGAAATTCCTCCTTCATGGTTGTTTGTCATATTGCATATTTAGATGCTTATTCACATGTCTGTGGATCATATTCAATCTTTATAAAACACTTATCAGCAAATAAATGGTCCTTGAAATAAAGGGCACTCTCGAATTGAGATCTAGTCCTCCTAGAATCACTAGGATTTCCAGCTAGTTCGCTAGCTATTTGAATGGTATTTGATGCCCATTTTAGACTTGCGGAGATGTTTTGATCTGAAATTAGATCATCATTATCAGACATATCAGAATCATAAATTTGATTATTCTCTTCACTTACAATCAAAGGTGGATGTGGTGAAGAGGACTCTCCAATTTCAGTTGCCACCATAGGCTCTTCTTCAAACCGAACAATCCATTCAATGACGTTTTTTTGAGTGCTCATGATGATCATGTTATACCCTTTGGAATATTCAGAATGCCCAAAAAAGATCCTACTCTTTACTTTGGGGTACCAAATCCCTCATTTTATCTAATGGAATTCTATCCCATGCCCTTGAGCCAAAAATCCTGAAATGAGACACATCGAGCTTGTGTCCACTCCAATATTCGAAAGTAGTAACTCCATCAATTTTGTTATGAGGCACCCTATTCTGGATATAGGATGCACAATTTATAGCTTCATCCCAAAAAATTGGTGGAAAAGTCTTAGACTCCATCATATAAGTAGCCATCTCCTTGAGACTTCTATTCTTCCTCTTAGCAACACCATTCTATTGAGGTGTGTAAGGAATAGAGTGTTGCATCTGGATACCTGCATATTCATAATATTTAATGAACTTAGACTTGATATATTCACCACCATCATCAGATATGACGATATTGAGTTTCCTCCCATACTTGTTCTCAACCAAGGCTTTAAAAACCTTGAAGTGGTCAAAAAATTCAGACTTGAGATTAAGGAAGTAAACCCAATAGTACCTCAAAAAGTCATCTATAAAGGTTAATACATACTTGGATTAACTCATGGAAATATGAGGTAAGGGACCAGAAATTTCACTGTGGATGAGCTCAAGAGCTACTGAGGTTTGCTCATGACTGACTCTCTCATACTTATTCTCTGGATGTTTTCCTAGAATGCAACCCTGACAAACTCCTTTGGAAAAATTCATCTTTGGAAACCTTGAAACCATGTCTTTTTCACACAAATATGAAATATATTTGTAATTTAAATGACCAAACCTCTCATGCCAAATCTTGATTTCTTCTTTGGCATGGGTGAGGAGAGCAGAGGGGTTACACAAAGGCAAGAAGTGTGATAACCTATATATTTTTGAACTATGACCCACTCAACTTTTACCAATGACTCTACCATTTGAAATATCATAGATTTCAACTTCATTGGGAGAGAAAACAACCTTCTTAGGAGACCGATTTTGGGTCATCTAGTAGACTGACAAGAGATTAGCAACAAGACCAAGGACACACAACACATTATTGAAGGAACCATGGTTAAAATCAATGCTACCTTTACCCTTAATTTCAGTTTCTGAGTTTTCTACCAAAAAAATATTTGGACCTTTCAAATCATAAATATATGATAAGGCCTACTTTTTGGAAACCATGTTCCTAGAAGCTCCAGAATCAATGATAAAGGAAGGAGTTCTTACAGTGCTTGCAACTAGGGCATGAACTCTCCTTGTATTCAAAACTATATCCTTCTTCCTTCTTCTTTGCACCATCAGGAAGGGAGATGTTTTTCTTCTCCAGGATTTGAGTTAGCATATAAATATGTTTCTTCATGAAAGAGATCTTAGGATGAAATCCCTTACCACAGTATGCGCACTTGCTTCCTTCACCTTAAGACCTTTCTTCTTCTAAAAATTATTCTTCTTGGAGTTTGAGGAATCCTCATGAGACTTGGACTTGTCTCCTTTTTTGTATGGAGGTTTCTTATCCTTCTTATTAAATTTGTAATTAACCTTGGAATATCCATCAACCAAAGCTTTATCTTTGGAAGGTTTGATGGTTCCCATAAAGACCAAGTTGTCTTGCTCATGAGTCAAGGATTCCATGAAATATGTAAGTGAAGGAATCTTCCAGTTTCAAACTTTCAACTTGGTGGAATGGAAGGTCTAGACAAATACTGAGTAGTCAGGGAAAAGCTTCAAAAGGATGGACAAGGATAGTTTTTTATCTTCTTTATTAATACCACATTGTTTTGGCTGCAAAACAAGTGATTTGAATTTGGAGAAGCAGAATTGCAAGGATTTGAAGCTGCATGGACTAAGTGAAATGAGATTCTTTTGTAGTTAATGACCCCTCATCTTATCTTCCTTCCTAGATAAATATTCAATATTTACCCATAGTTCATTTGGATACAACCATCCATCAAGATGAAATAGAAGGTATCTAGAAATGATGAGACATAAGAGACCATACGCCTCATCTCTCCTATTATGCCATTTGATATTCTTTGCTACTGCATTAGACTCAGTTTCAGTTGCGATGGTAACTCTATAGAGGCCTTTAATCCTCATCATAATCTCCATCATTTCCTTCCATTCGAAATATTTTAATGGAGTCAAGATGATTTGGTGAGATTGATCCATACTTCAGCAATTGTGCCCTTAAACAAACATAATGCGCTCCCAGGGAGTGATGTCCACCCTAAGAAAGAAATTAGAAGAGGAGAATAATTGAGATACCAATACTATGATACCATGTGGAAATTAGTCCCAAGATTAGATCAATTGAACTCACAAATTTGCTTGAAAACTATGCAAGAAACACTCTAAAGGAGACTGAATTAGTTGAATAACACAAATTGTTTTTGATATTAATTTACACCAAACATAATTAAATAGATATAGGCTTCTCATCATGTAGATAATCAAATGATTTTAAATCTCAAAGATACTATTCAAATCAGTACAAAATTAGGCTTACTAAACTAGTCAAAATCCCCCATAGGTGCATAAAACACTTTCCAAACTAGTCAAGATGCTCATGAATTTGCTGAATAAGTAGGTACAACTGATAAGTGATGGAAAGTGGAATTTATCATACTTTTATATGAGGAAAATAAGGAAAGTGATTTGTTGCAAAAAACAAGGCAATCTACTTTAAAACTCGCTTTAGCTTTTTCCTTAAAACTCCAGAAAAACTGGAAACTCTGGATAAGGTAGGAATGCACACACTAAACTGGGAAGTCTATTAGTTGGAAGAATCTTATCCAAAATATTTCAAAAAAACTCCATGAGGATTTTTTTTCAAGTTTTACCATAGAAATGGAATTGGGTGCAAACTAGCTTGTGTAGTACCTAGGAAATTAATCAAAAATTTTAATTATTTTATCCTAAGTATTTGAATGGGTTTTGATTATTCCAATAGAAGTTGTATGGTTGCAAATATGGTGTTAATGTATCTGGTTTGTATAGAAAGGTATAAGTTTATATTGTGATAAATGAAGTGCAATCTTCCAGGAAAAGAACCCTGCTTATCATTCTAAGATAGAGCATATTTATGTGCAATATCACTTTGTGAGAGACGTGGTTGAAGACAAGAAGGTGTTTCTAGAAAAGGTTGACACCTTGAAAATTGTTGTAGACTCATTAAAAAATTCTATAATTACAGAGAAGTTATCTTGGTGTAGAGAATCTATGGGAATTGAAGCCTCGAACCTATGAATTTATGAGTACATGACTCATTTCTATGCAAAGAAAACAACAAGCGGGAGAATGTTGGGTATATGGTATATTATTTTCATGCATGTGTGGGAGGTTCTCTTGTCAGCAAGGTGCCCAAAAATCCTTGTCGAAACCTTCATGGAAACGAACGTTATGTTGTTTTTGATGTCGAAAATGGTTGTGAGGACATTTCTGATGCAATTGCTGGGAGCCCAAATTTTTAGTCTATTTTTCATAATTTTATAAAAATATGTAATTTAATCTCAGTTAAGGGATTGGGGTCTATTTTCTAATCTGGTTTAATAGATTAGGATATTGGAGGATACATAATACCTATTTTGTATTGTGATTTATTCATAATAATAAGGAGAAAATAGGAGGTGTGGTTCCAAGATTTTTTTTTTTGAGTTAAGGGTTTCCAAGGTAATTTCTCTATTTTATGTTTGAATATTGTGGTGTAGTATTTTTTTTTTTAAAGAATATGTATGTTGTGATTCTATACACAGGTTTAAAACTTAAAAAATCATGGTGTCTAGATGTGCATGATATCATGGTTTGATTTATTGCTCTTATTTATACAGTGTATAATAATGTTTTCTCCAATCTAAAGCCAACATTCATTGTTAGAAATTGGTAGATTCTTATTAAATTCAGTCACAACAATCTTGAGACTTAGCATAGACTTACAAGAGATTCAAGACAATTTAGGCATGAAATGCCCTAACAATACTGCAATAGGAAGTTGCAATTGTATATTATCAATAATGGAATACAATCAATGACACAATGTCATACAAAATTGCATGAATGCAAGACAATTTGAATTCACTTGAGGTCATTTGAATTGCATGGATGGGTGTAGCTTAACTATCCGTTAGGCACACTAAACACACCAGTCAACCACTAATCTAGCCATGATTGACTCTAACTGAGTCCAAACTGAATCAAAGTGCAGTAGATGACTGATTCTAACTGAATGTAGCTCAACTATATGTTAATCAGTAGGTGTGAATGCATCACTAAATCCAGTCAGCTCCGATGAAGTGAACTGAACTGATACTAGTCACCAGAAGTTGTTGGAGGTGCATTAACTCACTCCAGTTCAGCGAAATCGGCCCAAAATAGACAATGACATGAGGGAGGTGCCTTTACAACTCAAATTAACTAATTTTTAGGTGAAACATTATTCAATTAACTAATTGGTGCACTTATGACACTCAGATCACCCCATAATTGCTCCCTGATTGAAGGAGGTAGCCTAGTTAGCCTCCCTGATTGAAGGAGAAGGCTTAGTTTTCCTCCCTGATTGATGTTGGGCATGGGTGTGCTGATGATGATGTCATGATGTGCTGACGTTGATGCCAATTCGAGTCAATAAACTTAGGATAATGGTTAATTAGGCCAAAATTGACCAAATAGGTGTGTGGGTTGGATAATGACTCCAACACCCCCCCTTAAGCTATGCTCATGTGGAGGAGTAAAATGAAATGCATAAAATTATAGGGCCCTAGAAACAAAGTCCATAGGACACCCTGTACAATAAAGTAACTCTAAAACTCTCAAATAAAATGATAAGTGAGGAAAGAGGGAAAACCTAGTGGGAAACCTCCCCCCTCAAGCTGAACACTAAAGAAGTAAATGATCACCCTAATGAACTCACCCCCAACAGTGAACGGAGGTAATTAAACTTTTTCTCAATAAATTTCTTGGTGAATATATATGCTATCTACTCATCTGTAGGGCGGTATTGCAGAACAATGGTCCTGTCATGCACCAACTCCCTGATGTAGTGCATGTGAATCTCGACATATTTGGTCCTCTGCTACTGAATTGGATATGTGGATATCTTGATAGAAATTTCATTGTCACAAAATATGACTATGGACAAAGCACTACCAATCTCAAACTCTGAAATAATTCCTTGCAACCAAACAGCTTGGATGCAAGCATTCACTGCTCCCCTATACTCGGCCTCTACTAAAGATAATGCTATGGAAGAATGCTTTTTAATATACCATCAAATGGGGCCACCAACAAACATAAATACATACCCGGAAGTGGTATTCTGATCTATGGAATCCCCTTCCCAATATAAATCTATAAAACTGACCAACTCTAGCTCAGAATCTGTAGCATAATGAATTTCATAGGATCTAGTGCCCTGAATGTACTGAAGGATTCTATTGGATGCCTTGCAATGGATCTCATGAGGAAGCTGCATATATATTGATACAGCATTCATGGTATAACATATATCAGGCCTTGAATGTTTCAAGTATAGAAAGCTTCCAATCAAATTGCAGTAAATAGTGGAATCCATGGGTGGAGTGGATTTTGCCTCTTCAAGACTGATTCCTGAGAGGAAAGGAAATGGGGCAGCCTTGAAATCAGCCATGTTAAACTTAGTTAACAGGTCTGCAATATAATTTGACTGAGTTAACATTATCCCATCATAGTCTTGAGATATTTCAATCCCAAGGAATAGTTTCAGTAAGCCCAAATCGCTCATTTCAAAAGCATCATGAAGAGCAATTTTTATGAAAGCACTTGAAGCAAGTTTGCTTTCTGTTATAAAAATATCATAAAAATATAATACTATGATCAGAATATTACTATCATACTGCTGAAAATATACATTAGTATCAGATTTGAATCTCTGGAAGTTTTGTGAGAGAAGAAAGGCATCCATTTTGGCATACCAAGATCTTGGGGCCTGTTTCAACCCATATAATGATTTCTACAAATTACATACCAAATAAGGATATCATGTATATCCCTTAGGCTCCTTTATTTATATCTCCTCATTCAGGTCTCCATGAAGAAAATAACTCTTGACATCCATGTGATGCACCTCCCAGTGCTTGGATGTGGCGATGGCCAAATCTAGTCTTATGGAGTCCATCTTTCCCACCAGTGCAAAGGTCTCATGATAGTCCAGTCCTTGGACCTGAGAGAACCCTTTTGCAACCATAAATGCCTTGTATTTGTATTTTTTTCAATATTCAGAAACCTTTTTCTGATACACCCACTTGCATTGAACTATTTTCCTCCCATGTGGAAGGGAAACTAGCTCCCAAGTTGCATTTTTTCAAAGAGAATTAAACTCTTCGTCCATAGAAGATTTCCATATCAGATGTTTTTGAGCATGGTATTAGGAATTAAGATTTGAAACAATCATTAAATAACAGTTCTCATACATCAATTAATCATGAAAAGAGAGATAAATGCACGTTCTTTGAAAATCAGACCGGGTTCTTCTTGGATCAACAAGATTTCCAATGTTTGGCCCGATGGAAGAGAGTGTCTTTTTGGACCAAGTTGGGAGATGAGTTTGAAATTAATAATATGATTATAAACCTGATATTTTTTTCTCACTGATATCAGATATCAGATATGAAAAATCAGAGCCTTCTCTCCAACTTTCATCACCCAAATGATTAGCAGAACAGGAGGGAATTTCAGCAGAATTTTCTTCAACTAGTTCTACCTCTTGGAGAGGTCCTTCAAATCAGACACTTCTTTCAATGAATTTTTTTTTTATGGTATTAAGAAGTTTTAACACCTTATATTATTCTGTATTTCCAATGAAAAAACATTCAATACTTTGCGGTTGCAAATATTTCCTCTTTTCAAAAGGAATTTGAGCCCATGTAGTGGACCCAAAAACCTTGAAATTTGACACATTCGACTTGTGTCCAAAGTAGGCCTCGAAAGGAGTCTTTCCTTTCATAGAAGAGTGAGGGACTCTGTTATTAATGTGTGCATCAAAATTCATGGCCTTAGCCCATATATTATCATCTAAACCTTTGGCTTCCAACATGCGGGTAGTCATCTCTTTGAGGGCCCGGTTTTTCCTTTCCGCAACACAATTTTGCTGTGGTGTGTAGGGAATGGAGTGTTGGATTTGGATCCCACTATCATGAAATATTTTCAGAAATTCATAATTTATATACTCCCCTCCATTACAATATCTGAGAGACTTTATCTTTCTCCCAAAGGAATTCTCAGCCAATGCTTTGAACTCGGTGAATCTTTCCAAAACTTTAGATTTTTTCTTTAGAAAGAAAACCCAAGTTTATCTAGAGAAATAAGCAATGAAGGTAAGTACATACCATGAACCAATAATGGATCTTGTAGGAATGGTTCCATTGATATCAGAATTAATTATCCCCAAAATACAATTTGAACGGATTTCCTTTCCTCGATTAAACTTGTGCTCAAGGTGTTTTTTGATCATACAAACTTTGAAAATTCCGTTGGAAGTTTTGATGGCTAGGAGGCCTTCAACCATGGAAATTTTATGAAGTTTCTGAAATTATTTGAAGTTATAATGATAGAATATCCCATGCCATATTCTAATGAACTCATTCTCATGTTTCAGAAGAGTGGTGAGCTTTGCATTCGCCACAAACTGGGAAAAGTCATAGGCCTTAGCATGATGGTTTGCTATGCCTATTGCAACAAGTTTCCCGGATGCAATATTAGTAAGTTCAACATCATTTAGGATGAAATTAACTCTCTTGGGAACTATGGTATGAATCATTTGATATACACTCAAGAGATTGGAGGCCAAGGAGGGTACATATAGAACATCAAAAAAGATGCCATGGTCAAGTTTTATAGTACCTTTTCCTTTTGAAATGATCTAAGAATCATCTTCCATGTGGATGGGAATGATTTTGTCAGTGTCCATGGATGAGAAGGATTCTCTGCTTTCCATCATGTGATTCGAAGCTCAAATTCTATGAGGAGAGATTTGGGATTCGAGGTGCTTTACATGAGAGCATGTCCTCTTTCTTGTTGGGTATCCCGATCTTGATTATCTCTCTTCGAAGCACTCTTTGAAATATTTAAATTGTTCCTCTCGAGGAGAAGAGTCATCTCATCAAGATTTTTCTTCATGCAAGCATGTTTAGGGTGAAATCCCTTCTCGCAATAGGAACACTTGAATTTCTATTTTCCTTTCTTTCTTTTGTTCTTGTGTTTCTTTGAGCTGGAAGGCTCTTCTTGCTACTGGTTCTTCTCTTTTGGCTTCAGAGCATCAAACTTATTTTGATTCTTCTGCTTTCCTTTACCCTTCAGATATTTGGGCCCCGAAGGAAACAGTGCTTGATCTTTTGAGGATCTGATGATTCCCATCTATACAAGCTTGTCATGCTTGTTTGTGAGGGACTCAATGAAGGCATTGAGAGAAGGAATTTTCCAATTTGGGATTGTTAGCTTCCTAGTATGGAATTTGGAAAAAAAACTGAATACTCTGAACCAATTTTTGAGAGGATATCTAGGATGAGCTGATAGTCATCCTTCTTAACCTTGCACTGCTTTAACTGGAGCACCAAGTGCTTGAATTTTGTGAAGAAAACATTCATAGTTTCATAGTTTCTTGGATTCATGGAAACCAGCTCATTCTCTAGCTGATAGATCCATAGATCATCTTGCTTATTAAACAAGGAATCAATCTTATCCCAAATCTCCTTCGGAGTCTTCAATCCTATGATGTGGAATAGAAGATCTCTCGAAATAGACAGACATAAGAAAACATAAGCTTCATCCATCTTATTCCAGTACTTTTCCTTCTTAACATCATTTGTTAGCTCTGCTTCTATGTTCATTGTGACTCGGTAGAGCCCTTTTGAACGAAGCTAAATCTCCATGTCCTCCTTCCATTGGTGGTATTTGAAACGAGTAAGAGGATTTAGAGAAGAAGCCATGAAGTTGACATAGAAAATGCAGTGAAGGACTTGTAAAAACCTGCAATCAACACAAAAAGGGAATTGTAAGGTCCAACAACCTACACATTTTAGGTTTTCATCACACCCAGCTTAATTGATCAAGCAAGATTGATCAACAATTCCTTTTCTTAGGAATTATGTGGTAAACCTTGGGCTTCTGGTGCAGTGCTAGAATTTTTGAGATTTTTTGCTCAAATTTGTATGCTATATCTGTAAGAGATCATGTTTTTGAAGAAGAGATTCATCTCTCCATGGCTCTAATACCATATTAAATTCAGTCACAACAATCTTGAGACTAATCATATAATTACAAGAGATTCAAGAAAATTTAGGCATGAAATGACATAACAGTACTGGAATAGGAGGTTGAGTTGTATATTATCAATAATGGAATAAAATAAGTGATACAATGTCATGCAAACTTGCATGAATGCAAGAAAATTCGAATTCACTTGAGGTCATTCGAATTTCATGGATGGGTGTAGCTTAACTTCACGTTAGCCACACTGAACACACCCGTTAGCCATGATTGACTCTAACTGAGTCCTAACTGAATCAAATTGTAGTAAATGACTGATTCTAACTGAATGCAACTCAGCTGCATGTCGGTCAATAGGTGGGATTGCATCACTAACTCCATTCAGCTCCGATGAAGTGATTTAAAATGATACTAGTCACCAGAAGTTGTTGGAGGCGCATTAACTCACTCCAGTTCACCCAAATCAGCCCGAAATAGACAATGACATGAGGGAGGTTCCTTTACAAATCACCTAAACTGATTGTTATATGAAACAACATTCTGTTAACTATTGGTGCACTTATGACACTCAGATCACCCCAGAATTGCACCCTGATTGAAGGATGAAGCCTAGTTAGCCTCCCTGATTAAAGGAGAAGGCTTAGTTGTCCTCCCATATTGAAGGAGGTGTGGGTGTGCTGATGCTGATGCCAATTCGAGTCAATAAACTTAGGATAGTGGTTAGTTAGGAAAAAATTGACCAAATAGGTGTGTAGGTTGGATAATGACTCCAACAAGTCTAGCTCTCCAAGGAGAATGATCTGATCAAGTTCGGGTTACTTGGATCTACATGGTAGAATGTAGATTGAGACATTATGAAATATTGGTTGAAGAAAGGTTTCTTACCCACCTATATTTGCATGATGGGGTGTGAATTGGTGTATTCAGATCCATTGGTGTGATGGGTCATCCTGAGAAGCAACAAAAATGTTAGGTTTGAGGTATTTCAAAGAAACATCGAGTGTGAGTATACAAATTTGTGTCTAATAGGAAGATCATATGATGCATGTTTCTGGGTACTCTTAGGATATTTCAAGAATAATGAATAAACAACCAAATTTAGCAAAGCATGGTTTGAGGGGGTTGTCCACCCCTTGACATGAAGGTTTCATAGGGGGTCGGGGGAGAGAGCCCAGAAGAAGAAAAATAATATGTTTTGGTCTATGTTATGTCTTTCTTCCATGGAAATATGGCATGAAGAAGGTGATTGGAAGAAGTGAAACATGGTATGCATTATGCATTTTGCAGTCATCTAAGATTCTTCATAAGTTTCAAATTTGAAGGGAGAGATACGTGATTGAAGAGGTTGAAAAGATTCAATTGCAATAAAAACGGTCAAATTCATAATCTACTAACTTGGTAAATTACATAGTTACAATCAACTTATCAAATTGATGAGAGTGATTTACTAAGCAAACGAGATGAATAATGGAAAGTTAAATACCAGGTAGTCTACGAGATTGAGTGGTCGATTGAGGATATGGTAAACTGGTCGATTTAAATGACTGAGGATATCGTCAATTGGTCGGGTGGGTTGATCGAGCATATGGTCGATTGGGTCAACTAAGGATATGATTCAAGGTTAACTGGGTATTATAGGATCGATCAAGGTGAATATATTCTTCAACAAGAAGACAATTATTGACCCTAGGAAAAGTCAGACATAATAATGATTTGAAAGAGGAAGATTCTGGTCGCAAGATCAATAAAAGCTGCAACGAAAGGAGCCATGAAGGAAGAGGAATAAAGAAATTCAAAAAGAAAAGTTTGACTTAATTTTGGTAAAGAGATAGTTGGAATAAAAGATTGATTTTAGTAATAAAGAATGATTGTAATTTGGGTGGATAGTTTCTATTTTTAGATATAATGAGATGTATTAAAATAGAAAGAAAACTTGTCGACTAACAGCTTAGAGTCACTTGATGGTTGAATTCAATAATTGTAAAAGAAGAAAATATTATAAAAGCACCAACCCAAGCTATGTGCAAGTTTAGCATTAGCAAGACATTCATAGATGAGATAAAAGAAAGAGACCAGAACCAGAGAGCATGAGACAACAGAAGAATGTATGAATTGTAAAGATGATCCAAAGAAGAGTCTGCAAGCTAAGTGCCTAGACCAAATATGAAAAACCATTTCTCATGCCATATGAAGAGAACCTTTATGGTTTTTCCTGGAGGGGTTTCCACATTATATCTTGTCTTTGTGTAGGTGTGATAGTTGTGTTTCTTTCGAATGCATAATTTTTGTGAATGAGCTGATCTAAATATGTCAAGAGGAATATGTTGTGAAATAACTTATAGATATGTGTCACACATCTATTAATATGATCGTATGGAATGTTAGTTAATATGTGTTAATGATTTATGTTATATTATGTTATATATTTCAACGAATATGAAGGTTATTGTCTTGAATGAATATATGAGAACATAAGTGTAATTCCTGATTTTCGGTCAAGTGACCTGATAAGAGTATGATAAGGAAATACCCCTCACTAACTACATAAACCTAGTTCTGGAAGTTCCCATAAGATATGTTGGTCAAGACTTCTTCTACGTCACAGGTGTTTTTGATGGATTTCTCCCTTGTCGGGCCGATATCTTGGGTTTTGTTGACGAACAAAGGATTTGAACCTTCGTCAACCGAAAGTAAGCCAACAAATGGTTCAGTTTTTTGGACCATGAATCATCTTGATAGATATATTTTTTTGTCACCCGACGAAACCTGAAATTCAATATTGGGTTCATTATAAAGCACAAGAGTTCACACAAGAAGAAATTAAAGGATCATGACTAAGCCCAGTAGAATGGTTGGAATGATACCTTTCCACAGACATCCATGGAATTTTATTTACTGAATTTGCTATTGTATTGCATGAGTGGTTGTAGAAGCTAGCATCCCAGAAGAAATATTTTTAGGACGAAGAACCTATGAAGTGGAGTCCTCAACTGATATAGTGGTTGAATATAACTAGTAATCGTATATCGAGGGATGTTTAATTTTGAGTTGATAGTATTTTGGACGGATATATCATAGAAATTGTAGTTGACACGATAAAGTCATATAGAGAAGAAGAAAGAGAATTTTCCCAAGGACCTTGAGGTCGTTATCTAAAATATTTAAGGTTGTGGATCAAGATGTTGGTGTGTGAGAAAGGGATCCCGAGAATCAAGTCCGATGTGAAAATACTTGTGTGCAGAGAACCGAGGTAATGTCAGAAAGATTGTGAGCAGAATGGATAAGAATAACATGAGATGTTTTCTGGAAATAATGAGACTGATCTAGAAGGTGGATGCCTAAAGAGTGGAAGAATATTTTAGTCAAGAAAGAGAAGAATGACTTTGACAAGGAGAGGAAGTTGCAGTGAGACTGGATGAGAGGACTATGAATTGGCATCACACCTCGACAGAGGATCTTACAATGAATAAGAGGAGTACTAGATTATATCCGAAGAAGATGAAGAAGAAGAGGAAGCACCAAATCCACATCAAGATTATGGCATACCTGTGACCTCACATACATCATGTGAGGTAAGATGTAGAAACACATTATCCAATGGTTTTTCTAATCAGACTAACAATAATAGTGGAAATAACATGCAGGTAACTACGACTAGAGGAATTTTTAATTCGACAGTACCAAGAGTAAACAGGATGGCTGGAAATGATATAAAGATACCTATCTTTAATGGAAATGGGTTATAAGATCCTGGAAAAATTGGTTTCTATCCAAACTGATATGGACCTTGCGACAGGTCCACGATGAGGCCATAAAGAAATACCCAATGATTACGACCCTTATATGTCGTGTGATCGAATGGTACATGAATTTATCAGTGGTTCCTGCAAGAATCCCTCATACGACATTAGATCAAATCTGGAAGGGATTTATAGATGAATTTAAGAAGTATAAATATGAGTCGTAATGCATTAAAGAGTTAAAAGAAATTAAATAATTTCCTATGTAGTCTGTTTGGGACTTCGACTAAAGATTCAAAACACTAATGTCTAAAGTAAGCTTTCAAAATGTTAGATGTCTAGCACAAAGAATGATTTATTGCAATGATGCTACTGCATATCTGTTTCCCATTAATGCAACAAAAAATTGTATCACAAAGGGAAGCTCTTGAGCTCGCGATGAAGTTGGAAGCTTCACTAGTCAAAGAAATTGTTGCACGAATGATGCAGATACACTCACAACTTTCCAACCTTATGTTGCAACTTTAGGATATAAATAAGGGGATGAAAATACAAGAAGAGCTCTGGTGTACCTAATGCAAAGATGAAGGCCACCATAAATATTATTGCTCCACGTACATGAATTATGTTGCAGTAGGAGCACCGAATCCAATTAATGCTCGAGGAATGTTGTGGTGTAGAATTTTTCATACTAGGGGACATTGATTGAAGGAATGTTTATATTTACAAAATATAGTAAGTGCACCAACAAGTCTATATTGCAAATTCTGTCGATCAATAGGACATGCCGAGAAATATGGTAGATCATGTCAGTTGTTGTAGGAGAAAAGAGTCGAAACATACCTAATGAAAAATGAAAAATAAACCTGAGTTGATCAAGCTCATGATCAATACCTAGAGAATCAATATACTTAGGCATTGTACGCATAAGAACGTTACCCTAAACCTAGAGGAGGTGGAATTTTCATAGGCCGACGAGGATGAGGAGGAGGATTTGGTTGTAGTAGAGGCCAAGTAATATGTTATAATCGTGGATATTCTGGACACTTTTCCAGAGGATGCATGAATCCTCTATCGACCTATTCGTACGATGAAGCACCGGATCACAGTTTTGAAGAATGTCCACAGTTGCTTACGAAGTGGAAAACTAGAAATATGGGAAACAAGAATCCACCTCAGAATTCTAACCCAAATATATAGAATATTTCTACTGAACTGAGAGAACCTAATATTGTTGTCATAACAAGAGGAGAAGCTGCAACTGGAGTAGATAGGGAAGCACCATAAGGAAAACTGAGAGTGCGACTGACACAAAAAAATAATATGCCCTTTGATGTCCAGAAGAAAAAAATAAGTATTCATGGACGCACGACATGAATTCATCGATGGAAATCAAGCATCGAATTCTGCTTTTGTACCAAATAAAGGAACAATATTGGACATGCATCAAATATTCGAGTAACTATTTCAAAAGAAATCAACAACAAAGGTTAGTAAACTAAAAGAATTCTTTAAAAGCTGTCTAGAATTAATAACATATAAAGATGTTGTAGTATAAATGTTAGCCTTAATAGAAGAACCTCAACAAGACTTGCGACCAAAGAAGAGGGTTAACCACATCAGGAAAATATTGAAGACCGACCATGAACTAAGAATGATTGCCTAGATAAGAGATTCTGATATGGATTATATTATTTTAGACTTGAGTTATAATTTTAACATTATTACTAGCAAAACCTGGGAAAGTATGGGGAATTTGAGACTAGTGTGGTAACTTGTCCATATAATATTATCCAATCAATCAAAGTTTTTACTATTGGTGGACTGACTCAGGTTCATGTTGACCTGTAGAGATAGAAGGACTTCACACTTATGC
Source organism: Pseudotsuga menziesii (assembly GCA_001517045.1). Lineage (NCBI taxonomy): Eukaryota > Viridiplantae > Streptophyta > Pinopsida > Pinales > Pinaceae > Pseudotsuga > Pseudotsuga menziesii. The sequence goes on from LPNX010173521.1 coordinate 64,010, forward strand.
AAAATTTCAGGTAGTCGATATTGTTGATTATACAAATCCATCTCTCATGTTTCTGGGGATTGAGTGGGTCATTGATAACTAGACTATTATCAATTTCAAGAAGAGGATATTAATGTTTTAAGGTGAAGAACTGAGGGTGGTCGCATCACTTGATCCTCTGGAAGGATATAGGTATGCCAAATAGGTAAATAATGAAGCACAAGATGGATACTTGGACCATATCTATAATATTACTTCTGAAATGGATGATTATGTGAATCTGACGATCGACGTAAAACTCAGTTGGTGAAGTGTTAGTTCTTGCACATCAGAATCAAGAGAAGCTTTAGAGAATTGGTAAAACCGACTCCATGAAGTATCAATGCGAATATGCACCATAATTAAAAAATCTATGTTATGGGAAGGTATATAGGTATGTGATATACCTACCTATGAGGGTTTTCCTAACCTGGAATTTTTTGTGGCAAAATTTGAAGAGAAAGTAACAAAATATTAGCGACTGTTAGCTTCAGAATTTGCATTGAAGACCACACCTTCCAAATGGTGGGTCACACAGAAACAATATATCTCAGAATGGAATCAATGTCGAAGATTGATGGAATTTTGATTTGGAGAGAAGGTGATACACACTGGTCATAATACATAGGACTTACTATTCCTATCAAGAACATTGAGCATTTTCGTGCGACATGGGATGCATGTTTGCGATAGGAATGGGTATATCAATTTATACATACTTTGGACATGATATCGAGGAACTAGTATACATCGATTGAGCTTCAATAAGGAACAATAGCATGGGAATAGTTAGCTTTCAGTTTCTCCCATACGTTTGAATTTGCTGATGATCATACTTCAATATATGTTTCTCTATAAGTAATCAAGACTAAGATATTTGGAGATATTCTTGTGTTGACGACAAATGTTTATCATAGTCGCGCGATAGTCCAACATTGGATGGAATTCTATAATGTAACAGGAGAAATGGATGATGATGATCCACACAACATAAATATTCCTAAGTCTGAAGGTACTTGCATAGTGGAAGGATCAGGTGTCTCAAGTGACAAGTTTTTGAATCCTTTGGAAATAAAGAAAGTAAACATTGGCTCTCCCGCCAAAGTTTGCCAATATTGGAGATTACTTGGATGATGAGACCGTTAGAAAGATTATAAATCTACTACACAAATTTCAGGATCTCTTTCCCTCTAATTTTTACGAAATGAAGGGAATTTTCAGAGATCTTGGAGAAATAAAGATTCCATTGAAGCCCGATGCAAATCCTATCAAGAAACGACCATATCGGCTCAATCTGAGATACAAAGAAAAATTTAAAATAGAGCTATACAGAAAGTTAGATGCATGAATCATAGAACCCATTGAATAATCTGGATGGATTAGCCCCATGATAGTACACAATAAGAAAAATGTTGGTGAAGTACGTATCCATGTCGACTTGAGAAAGTTGAATGATGCCTATATACACGACCCATTTTTGTGCCCATTTACAAATGAAGTATTGGAAAGCGTTAGAGGCCAAGAAGTATATTCCTTTACTAATGGATTTTTCGGTTACCATCAGATCAAAATTATGAAGGAATATTGACACAAGACAACCTTTGTTATAGAGTGGGGATGTTTCCAGTATACAGTAATTCCTTTTGGAGTCAAGAATGATCTTGCTATATTTTCTAGGATAGTTGTCGCTACTTTTAAATATTTTATTCATAAGTTCTTGAAGTCTACTTTTATTACTGGATGGTATTTGGGCTCATAAAATATCATATTGAGAGCCTCAGAATGATGTTAGAAGGATGTCAAAAATACCAAATTTACCTTAACTTGAAGAAGTGCATTTTTTGTGCCCCTTTTGGAATTTTTCTGGGTCATGTTGTTTGTAGTGATGGTATATTCGTGGATCCAGCTAATAATTTGATCATTGTTGACCTAACACCACCCATTATGGTAAAACAATTGCGAATGACTTTGGGACATATAGGGAACTTTCAGAAGTTTATTAGAGGATGCACAGAGGTGAATTCCCCTATGGAGAAATTATTGAAGAAGGATGTTAAGTTTCAGTGGAGTGAACAATGCTAAGAGAGTTTGGATGTCCTCAATAATAAGATGGTTACTAGACCCATATTAGTCTTTCTAGACTGGAAGAAAGAGTTTCAAGTACATGTTGATGCATAGTCTATCTCACTCAGCATTGTACTTGCGCAATCGAGAAAAGTATCTATTGATTATCCCATTTCATTTTCTAGTAGGAAATTGTCAAAGACAAAGAAGAATTATACTAGGACAGAAAGAGAAGGATTGGCTATGGTATATTCTCTTCAAAAATTTTGACAATATTTTCTAAGAGGACATTTCAAGATGAACACAGACCATTATGCATTGAAATATCTTGTCAATAAGCCAGTGTTGGGAGGGAATATTTTTCGATGGATTCTCCTCTTCTAGGAATTTGGATTTGAGATCATTGTTAAACTGGGTCAATTGAATTCAATACTAGACCATCTGTTGAGGCTAGAAAATGGAGAAGAATTGGGTAATCTCGATGATAGTCTTCTTTATGCAAAACTATTTTTGATTAATATGTTTGATGATTATTACATAGATATTGTACATATATTAACTATGAGGTATGCACTAGATGGATTCACTACGACACAAAAGAAACAATTAGTTGTGAGAGCTGTATATTTCCAATTGATCGCTTGACAGTTATACAAAATGGGGCTAGATGAAATTCTTTGTCAATGTGTTTTGGAACATCAGAGATCGATGGTATTGAATGAAGCACATGATGGTGTCGTATAAGGACATTATGCATGTAAATAAATAGTGCGTAATATTTTACAGGCTGGCTTGTGGTGGCCTACTTTACATGCAGATGTTAGAGATTATTGTTGCAACTCTGAACCTTCCAATGAACTGGAAATTTGTTGCGATGAGATGAGATGCCACTAGTACCACTGATTAATTTAAAGGCATTTGAAAAATGGGTTGTTGATTTCGTTGGACCTATTAATCCACTGGGAAAGAGAATAGGTTCACATTACATTATCGATGTGACAGGTTACTTGACCAGATGGGATGAAGCAACACTGGTAAAGGATTGTACTCCTATGACCACTACAAGATTTCAGTTTGAGAATGTTGTGATTAGATTTGGATGCCCATATATTTTGATAAGTGATGAAGGTACTCACTTTGTAAATCAGTTCATCAACAAATTAACTGAAGAATTCTAGAGTCAACACTGAAAGATGACATTGTATCATCCACAAGAAAATGGTGTTGTCAAGGAATTCAATAAGATCCCAGAGAATGCATTGTTGAAGATTTGTAATGTTCAAAGAGATGATTGGGATCATAATATCCCTATAGTATTATGGGCACATCGCACCACTTGTAAAATGTTAATAGGCCAGAATCCATTTTGATTAGTTTATGGAAAAGAGGTTGTTATGCCGATGGAATATATTGTACCTAGTTTGAGAATAGTTGTGATTACCGAATTACTGATGTTGGTGTTGTCGAAGAAATATCGTTGCAACGTGTACAATTAGAAGAAGAGAAATTCGTCATAGGATATCATCAAATGTCAAGAAGATGCAATAGAAATCTTGCCACGACCAACACATTAAGTATAAATAGTTTTAGATTAGAGATATTTTTTGTTGAAATATTGTAACTTCGAAGAATATTCTATATGTATCTTTTGTGGTCCCCGATGGTCCTGCCGGGAGAACCACTTGTATTACATTGTACACCGATGCTCCTAATCAGAAGAACTAATAAGAGTCATGAGGTAGTCCCCTCTAATTGTAAAGGTGGGTCATCAGCACCCCAGTGTGGTTACTTGAGCCTACATGTGTAACTCGAGCCTACATGATTTAACTCGAGCCTACATGTCAAATGAGTTAACTTAAGTGAATGGATGAATATAAATAGAGGTGTAGTGCTCCTCATTTGTGACACACACTCACTTGGAATAATGCACTTGTGGAGGAGAGAAGTTGCTGGAGAAGGAGGAGAATCAGGTTTTTTTGATCTCCTTGTTGGTTTTACCTTTTTCCCTTTTTTGGGCATCTATATTGAGGAAACTTTTGCTAGGTTTTTCCCTTTAGGGTTTTCCCAGGATAAATCTGTGTTGTTCTTGTGATTCTGTTTCTTTCAGTGATCCTATTTTATATGCTTTTATTATGAAAAAATGAAATGATATACTGATGTCTTAGCTAAGCATATGAAAATTTAACATGGAATCAGAGCTAAGCTGAATAGGGAAGATTTCACAAGCTACAGAAGCTAGGGATTCTTATTTTTTGGTTCTCTCTCCACAATCAATCAGAAAAAGAAGGCTAGGCTGACTCTCCGTTGAAGGGTGCATTGTTCTGTCGAAGCGGAATTCGATTCCGACATTTTCAATTTTCGGTGCGGGAAACTAGGGATTCTTACTGAAGAGGATTTTTCTTGTGAGCTTGGCATAGGATTTCTCCCCTCATCAAAATCTAAGGTTAGAGACCTGGATCAATATTTTTGGTTGGGTGAATCTCCGGGAAATTCAAACCCTAGTTTGACCCCGAGCTAGAAAAACCCTAAATACTAAAAATGCTAAGTTTTTGTACATTCGCTATATCTCGATTTTGGCGAAGGATAAGGAGTTGAAAATTTTAGAGGCCGAAGATAAAATCCTGCAGTACATTGTGTCAAAATTTTAGCCTTAGAATCGCCATATTCTGGAAGATATGATCCCTCCAAGTTAGGGTTCCAGCCTCCTCCAGAATTCATCCCTAAACAAGACACCTGGGGAAATTTTCTATAGCATGGGCTACAGAGGTCCAAATTAAATTACTAAAGATGTTCCATAAATAGCACGGACTTTACTTTCTGTGATCCAAATTTCATAACCTGAAGATGAAACAGTGACACGTGGCAGTCCGTACAACTTCACTATTTGGAACAGTCCTGTAATAGGTCACCGTGGGAAAATAATCATAAATCCCAATTGGTGAATCCAATTCTGATGAAACCTGTGGTGTTGAATCAGGAACATACAAGGTCACCTCAGTGAGAAATTTCAGACATAGAGGAGATGAAAGTGAGGATATATCATAGAAACATTGACAGGAATTTTTGCAGAAGATGAATTGTCTGATTTGAAAGTTGAAGAATTGAGACTTCCAGAATCCAAGTACATCAGCCATCTCACCTCATTCAAGCACATCTCCTGGTAAGGTCAGTTTCTCATTTCACAAAAAAATTCAATTTTTTATTTTGTCTAACAAGATGACTTCAAGCACCAAGCTTGAAGACAAGCTATAAGGCATAGAGAATTTTCGAGCATGGAAATACAGGATTGGTATCATTCTCCAAGAGAATGATCTTGATAAGTATGTCAAAGAGGAAGTGTCAGAACCTGAAGAAGCTGAAGCCAAGGAGAATCACAGAAAGGATATGATTAGGGCACAAAGAATTATTGCTGACTCCATTAAGGATCACTTGATTCCTCAAGTGTCATCCAAGAAGACTCCAAAAGAAATGTATGATGCCCTTTCCAGAATGTTTGAGGGAAGAAACATCAACAGGAAGATGAATCTAAGAGCTCAACTGAAGAGAACCAAGATGAGTCATGGAGAATCCATCCAATACTACTTTTCAAGGGTCTCCCAGATCAAAGAGCAACTAGAAGCTATTGGAGATAAGCTTGATGAAGATGAATTGGTTATGACTGCTCTCAATGGTATCACTAGACCATGGGAATCATTCATCCAAATGATGTGTGCCAGGAAGGAAAGCATGCGGTTCGATGTGGTATGGGAAGATTGCATTCAAGAGGAGACTAGAGTGGCCAATAGAGAATCATTACTAAAAGAGGATGATCAAGCCCTAGCCACTCATACCAGAAAAAGAAGAAGGAATCAACCCATATTCAAGAAAGGAAATCACAAAGAGCATCATCCCCCCAGAAGATTCCAAAGATCGAAAGAAATTCTATCAAGTAAGGACTACTCTGGTTTTCAATGCTTCCACTGTGACAAGATAGGACACATTGGCAGAAACTGTCCTATAAAGAAGCAAGAATATCAGCAGAGGATCAACAACAACAAAAGATATCATGCTCATCTAGATGAAGATGAGGATGAAGAAGAAGAAGATGAAGAACCTTCGAGAAAGCAAGCAAGAGAAGAAGATGCGGAAGAATATGTACTGTTTTCGGCCTTCTCTGGGTCGGTGACTCCTGGAGAAGACACTTGCCTTATAGATAGTGGTGCTTCAAAGCACATGACGGGACAAAATAAAACTTTGTCCAAACTTGAAGAAAAGAGCTCTCCTCAGAAAGTATCCCTAGGAGATGAATATCAATATCTGATCAAAGGAGTTGGTGAAGCAAGCTACAAACTTGAATCAGGTAATCCCTTAAAAATGAAATATGTATTATATGTACCTGGTTTAAAGAAAAATTTACTTTCTATCTTAGCTTTACATAAGAAAGGTTTCAGATTTGCTTAGGTCAAGTACTTATGTGGCCCAAAGGAAAGAATATTGAAGATGCAATCATCATTGGTGAAGAAGAAGGGGGCTTGTATAAATTCAAGGGGCACTCACAAACAGCCTTTGTGCATGAGTCCATTGACCCTAGTGAACTATGGCATAGAAGGCTTGCCCACATCCATTACAAGGCTCTACCTCGTGTGAACAAGGTAGTGATGGGATTACTAGACATGAAGATCTAGCATGAAGGCATTTGCAAAGGATGTGCAAAGGGAAAGAACATCAAGAATCCATTCCTGAAGAGTGAAACAAAATCAAAAGGTACGTTGGAATTGATTCATTCAGATGTATGTGGTCCAATGTATTACACATCCCTAAGTGGCTTTGAATACTATATCACATTTATTGATGATTTTTCAAGAAATACTTGGATATACTTCTTGAAGGCAAAGAGTGAAGTGTTTGAGAAATTCAAGGAGTTCAAAGCCTTGATAGAGAATCTTTCTGACAAAAAAATTAAGATTCTTCGATCAGACAATGGAGGAGAATACACCTCAAAATATTTTGATACTTTTTGCAAAGATGCAGGAATAAAAAGAGAGCTAACTACTCCTTACAATCCTCAACAGAATGGGGTAGCAGAAAGAAAGAACAGAACCACCATGGAGGCAGTGAAGACAATGATATATGATCAAGATCTTCCAATGCACCTATGGGAAAAAGTAGCAATAACTGTTGTATATGTACAAAATAGAATATCACACAGTGCTCTTGGGTTCAAAACTCCAGAAGAGATATTCATAGGAAATAAGCCTGAGGTAATTCATCTCAAGATATTTGGTTGTCCAGTATATATCCATATACCAAAAGAGAAAAGAACCAAATTAGACCCTGCCGGAAAGAAGGGGATATTTGTTGGATATTGTAAAGTATCCAAAGCATTTAGAATCTACATTCTTGGATTTCACCACATAGAAATCAGTTGAGATGTGACATTTGATGAAGAGACAGCTCTCAAGAGATCCAGGAAGTGCCAACTTGAAGAAGTGTACGAAGAAGAAACACCACTCAGAAATAAAGAAACTACATGTCTCCCTGAAGATGAGGCTCCTGAAGAACATGACATGGCAGAACCAAAAGAACCTCCCATGATGGAGATTTCAAGAAAAAGAAATCCTGCTTGGACAAGAGAAATTTTAGAAGAGGCAGAAAGATATGGAGCTCCTGAAGGCTCTACAAGGGAAAGAAAGAAACCTAATACTTTTTCCAACTATATAGCCTTGATGTGTGATCTGGTAGAACAAGAACCTACAAGCTATGAAGAAGTAGTACAAAAGAAAGAATGGGTAGAAGCAATGACTGAAGAATACCAGTCAATAATGAAGAATGATGTATGGGATATAGTTCTCAAACCAGAAGGAAAAAGTATAGTATCCTCCAAATGGATATTCAAAATCAAGCATGCAGCTGAAGGAAGTATCGAGAAGTATAAAGCAAGATTTGTGGCCAGAGGTTTCTCTCAGAAAGAGGGAATTGATTATGAAGAGACATTTGCTCCTGTAGCACGATATAATTCAATTAGAACTATCATGGCCCTTGCATCCATACTGAAGTGGGACTTACACCAGATGGATGTAAAAACCGCTTTTTTGAATGGTGTTATCGAAGAAGAAGTTTACATAGAACAAACTCAAGGATTTGAAGTTCAAGACAGACGTACTCATGTATGTAAGTTAAAGAAGGCCTTGTATGGTCTTAAACAAGCTCCTAGAGCTTGGTATAAAAGGATAGATAGTTTCCTGGCAAGCATGGGATTTACCAAGAGTAAAGCTGATCCTAACCTTTATCTCAAGGTTATAGAAGATGAACCTGTCATCCTACTACTATATGTGGATGATTTATTCTTGACAGGAAATGAGAAACAGATTATGAAAAACAAGAAGAGACTAGCAGAAGAATTTGAGATGAAAGACCTTGGGTTAATGCACTATTTCCTAGGTCTGGAAGTATGGAAAAGTTCAGAAGGAATCTTTCTCAATCAAGGAAAGTATGCAGTAGAGATATTGAAAAGATTCAACATGTTGGAATGCAAAGCCTTGTCCACTCCCATGGATTCCAACCTGAAGTTGTTAACAGATGACTCATCAGAGTTAGTAGATGTGACCCTTTATAGACAGATCATTGGGTCATTGATGTATTTGACAAACACCAGGCCAGACATTTGTTTTGCTGTGAACACCTTAAGTCGATATCTAGTTCAACCTAGACAGGTTCACTTGGTAGATGCAAAACATGTGATGAGATATTTGAAAGGAACTATAGACTTTGGTCTATATTATGATAATAATCACGAGTATAGATTGTATGGATATACAGATGCAGATTGGGCCGAAATTATCTCAGATAAAGAAAGCACATCAAGTGGATGTTACAGTTTGGGATCTACTATGATCTCATGGTTTAGCAGAAAGAAATCCAGTGTTGCACTGAGTATAGCCGAAGCAGAATATATAGCAGCTTGCTCTGCTAGTTGTGAAGCCATATGGCTTCAGAAGCTACTGTCAGGATTATTCAACCTAGAGCTGGACACTACCGTCATTCTATGTGATAACCAAAGTTGCATAAAGATGACAGAGAACCCTATGTTTCATGATAGATCAAAGCACATAGAAATCTAATATTTCTACATTTGAGATATGATGCAGAAGGGAGCTATAAAGCTCCAGTACGTGAGTACTGATGAACAAGTTCCTGATGTATTGACAAAGCCTCTGTCCTGAGTGAAGTTCAAAAACTTTTGAGACAAGCTTGGTGTGGTTCAAAAGGATCTTCCCTGAAAGGGGGAGTAGTGATGTTGTTGCAGTGGGATTGTATCATCCCTGGGCACTTGCCCTAAAGTGATCCGGAGACCTCGGTCTTCGAGAATGAAGCCGAATTGTATCATCCCTGGACATTTGTCCTAAAGTGATCCAGAGAATTTGATTTTCGAGAATGTGGTAGGATTGCATCATCCTTGGACGTAAGTCCTAAAGTGATAGGGAGTGATTATCCCGTAATTGTATCCGGTGACTTCGTTCGTCGAGAGTGTGGTAGGATTGCATCATCCTTGGACTCAAGTCCTAAAGTGATAGGGAGTGATTATCCCGTAATTGTATCCGATGACTTTGGTCGTTGAGAATGTGGTAGGATTGCATCATCCTTGGACTCAAGTCCTAAAGTGATAGGGAGTGATTATCCCGTAATTGTATCCGGTGAATTCGGTCGTCGAGAATGTGGTAGGATTGCATCGTCCTTGGACTCAAGTCCTAAAGTGATAGGGAGTGATTATCCCGTAATTGTATCCGGTGACTTTGGTCGTCGAGAATGTGGTAGGATTGCATCGTCCTTGGACTCAAGTCCTAAAGTGATAGGGAGTGATTATCCCATAATTGTATCCGGTGACTTCGGTCGTCGAGAATGTGGTAGGATTGCATCATCCCTGTACTTTAAGTCCAAAAATGATCCAAATACTTTTTGTCTTTGAGTTGTGGATTACAGGTTGTTACTGATGATGATGATGTCGTACTGATCGACAGATCATAATATGATGATGATGATGTTGCTGATCGAACAGTCAAAGTGCTGAAGATGTCGCTGAGAGAAAGGTCAAAATGTTGAAGATGTTGTTGCTGGTCGAACAGTCAAAGTGTTGAAGATGTTGAAAGATCCAAGTGCTGAAAATGTCATTGCTAATTGAAAGATCAAAATGCTGAAGATGTTGCTGATGATGAATATTGAAGATTGAAGATGAAGACTACATGATGTTGAAAAGCTTCCAATGATTTATATATGTGTTACCCTGATGATGTTGATGATGTCCCCTATCTCTACTCTTGTTGTTGTTGATGTTGCTGTAGAATACCCTTCTCGTTAAGGGGGAGTGTTGAAATATTGTAACTTCGAAGAATATTCTACATGTATCTTTTGTGGTCCCCGATGGTCCTATCGAGAGAACCACTTGTATTACATTGTACCCTGATTCTCCTAATCAGAAGAAATAATAAGAGTCATGAGGTAGTCCCCTCTAATTGTAAAGGTGGGTCATCAGCATCCCAGTGTGGCTACTTGATCCTACATGTGTAACTCGATCCTACATGATTTAACTCGATCCTACATGTCAAATGAGTTAACTTAAGTGAACGAATGAATATAAATAGAGGTGTAGTGCTCCTCATTTGTGACACACACTCACTTGGAATAGCGCACTTGTGGAGGAGAGAAGTTGCTGGAGAAGGAGGAGAATCAAGTTTTTTTATCTCCTTGTTGGTTTTACCTTTTTCCCTTTTTGGGGCATCTATATTGAGGAAGCTTTTGCTGGGTTTTTCCCTTTAGGGTTTTCCCAGGATAAATCTGTGTTGTTCTTGTGATTCTGTTTCTTTCAGTGATCCTGTTTTATATGATTTTATTATGAAAAAATGAAATGATATACTGATGTCTTAGCTAAGCATATGAAAATTTAACATTTTTCTCATCTATGACAATAATTTTTTAAAGCATCCTGGAAATCTTAGAATGCATTGGCTGGGACCATAGATTGTCATTCAGATCGCTGAAGGAGGAGCAATGTAATTGCAGAAATTAGATGGCACACAATTTAAAGGGTTGGTGAATGGAAGTTGGCTAAAGCCTTATCAGGATAGTCATAGTATTCTCATCTGAGAGCTCAAAAAGTGAAGGAAAAGTAGTAAAAGAAAAAGAAAAAGGGAAGAAGTCTCATAATTTATGAGCATTGCTAATGAGTGTTATTGTTGCAACAGTTATGAGTGTTTTTGTTTCAGAATATTATGAGTGTTTTGTTCACAAACACATGAGTGTTTTATAAAGAGAAGAGTTGATATTGAAAAAATATAGAATATAGTCACATATTAGATGTCTCTCGTAGATTAAGAAAATTGGAATATACTATATGTTTGTCATAGAATAATAATCGTTGTCGAAGACTATCTATATATTGCAAGAGAAAAGTTATGTCACATACTCTATGTGTGTCACAAGATAGGAATTTGTGTCACATGATGGATTGTGGTCGCAATCGACAGTTGACCAGCAGTTAATTTGAAGATGCAAGAGATTTCAACAATGCACTTTTTGTTCACTTCCACCATTAATGCACAATAACTACCGATGAATTGACAAAAGAAATGATGGTTTGATTGGAAGTTTCCTTGTAATGATTAGAAATATTTATCTATGTGACAGAAACTGTTGCCACCTTTCCCATTTATGACACGATCATGTGAATGAATGACTTAGTGAATGGGTAAACTTATTTCATATTCGCACTGAAGCATCATTCATTCTATTGCATCTGACTAAGTGTTGTTTTTGTGATGCACTATTTGTTTGCAGTTGGGAGAGACAAGCCTATTTTTCACAAAGCATGGTCATTTCTATCTTGAGTACTAGCATTGCTCAATAATCTGGTGTGGAGACTCCATCACCTATGCCAATCATGGAAGATAATGCAAATGTTATTTTATTGCCAGAAAAGAAAATTGAAGCCTATTCTATGGTCGAACCATCTTGTTACATCTAAGAGGAAATGGTCTACCAATCGAAAACCATGAGCAAGCACACCTCCCCTGGATAATGAAGCAACAAGATTTGTATCCATGTTGCTAGATTATGTCTGGATAAGTCCAGTGGATTCACCAAGGGTCACTGTTGGTAAAAATTCTAGGTATCAGTTGCTCATGCCAGCAATACCTAAAGGAGTTAGGGTAGCATCGAATATTATTCCCATTTTACAGAAAATGAGATTCATCGACCACCACCTTCAGAAGTTCCTGGATCTTGAAATCAATAGATACATGACCAATGTCATAGAAACTAAGGATGGCTCTATCCATATAGTTCCTATGGAATGGGAAAGAGAATTGGATAAATATGAACTACTTTCATTGATGCACATGCCACATTTTGGTCACACATCAGAAGTTAATGCCTATGTGAAATAGTTACTGGGATGTTTTCATGGTGGTTTTCTATGGATTTATAGGAAAATATTAGTGGATGTCAAGTTGATAGAATCAATCACAAGAATCCCCTTTACAAGAGTCAACCCAATGCCATTTTTTTCAAGGGGAAAGACCAAGATACATCTTTGACAAATAGAATGAAGGAAAAGTATGAGTTGATGAGGGATAAACGAGGATTTTCCATCAACTCCATAAATTACATGACCGTTTGGTATGCATATAATGTCCAATCCAACAAACCTATCAAGAAAATATGATCAAACCAATGCACCGGTGGAACAATTGCTGCAGCAGAGAAGTGCGACATGGGTGTCCAGATGAGTTGGTCAACATATATGCTAAATGAGATGTTAGCATATGCTGAGTATGTATAAGAAAAGGGTAACAGCTTTAACTATTCTTGGTTATTAATTTTGATTTATTTTGTTGCATGGTTCGAACCACCACACTACTAAGGGGTCAATGTCCCCATCCCATGTGAAATAGCTCGATACCAGAATATTTGATTCAACAAAGAAAATACACAAAGGAAGAAATGTAATAATGTGGAGTTTTTCCTAAAAGGAGAGGAAATTAGGAATTTTTTTAGTAAGAGAGTTTGAATAATTGAGGAAATCGTCAAACGGTTTCATAACATTATCAGATTCTCGGTTGGGGCCCATCACATTTTTTGGAGTCGCAAAAAGACCCACAAAAGCAGTATTTAGCCACACCAATTTAGATAATTGTTGCAGAGATTGATGCAATCATTTAGGACTGGCCTAAAGAGTGTAAATTCCCTGTCATAGAGGACCATATCTCTCAAAAAGAGGAACCAATATAGGATGATCTATCGAAGAAGAAGAATGGAGACCAGGGGGGAGATCCACTAGTAGAAGACACATGAATAAGCTCTTTTCCAACAACTAAAATGAATCTAACGCAACCCTAATAGGTTCAAAGTTTGGGGACAAAAGAAAAAAAATACGAGACAAGTCACAAGAAGAGGAAGGCCAACAGATCATCCGAGATCGTCGGTATTGCAAATGATTATAATAATTTGATATCTGACAGAATGGAGGAAGTAGCCAAGTAAAGCTGCAGGAAAAAGGATGAAAGGAGGACTGAATTAGTAAGCAACATTATTGGTTTACTACAAATATTTTCTACTACAGTAAAAGAAGTAGGAATAGCAGTCGATCAAACACCATACTTGACTGTGTCACGGGACTAACTAGCCCATCTGAAGAGCAAACTGTCGAGCCTATCATCGACCACCCCACGAATAAGGATTCAAATTGTAGGCCAAGAACTTTAGTTGGGAATGTTGGATATTAATGCAGTAGTCAAAGACAATGTCGATGTGGATTTTTTTATTTTTCTACAGTGCCTATTTATTAATTGCATACCACTCAACATGCTGCAGTGGAAGAGTTGAAGACACAACAATGTAAGATATTTGAGAAATGAAAGTCATCAAACATAATTGTGTCGATGTTGAAGGATTCAGCCAAGGAAACTAAGAATAAATCCAATACATGACAGGATGATAGGTAACGACTGGAAGAAACAATCACCCTGAATTGTAGCAATTTTACAAATGAAGGAATCACACCAGAAATGTTTACAAAAGAAAAAGTATTCAGATTAGGTGATGTCATCGAGGACCTCTACAATAGAGTCACAGAGGTATAATCGAAGATAATTCCTAGTACGCCACCATAGGTACTGGAAAAGAGGAAAAAGGAAGCAACTGAGGTTGCACAAAATATTGGAGAGGAATAGGAACCATTTTCCAAAGCGATCGAACAGGTTTCACAGTCATGGGATTCCTTGATCGAAGATGAAGATTTGGAACACATTATAGAGAAATTGCATACTACGAAGGAATAATTTAACAAGTTGAAGAATGACCTGAAGAAGATCGCGATGGTGGAGAAAATGGACAAGGATGCTGACATGAAGAAATTATAGTAGCAAGTAGCTAAATTGTGAACCCAATACCATAAAATAACAAACTGAGTCTCATATTTGTAGGAAGAGGAAGAAACACTAATAGGTATTATTCAACCTATTTATGAAAAGATGCAACAAGCCTTCAGGTAGATAGGACTGAAAACTTCATAACACATTAGTTCTGAACTTTTAGAAAAGTTGAATGTAGTGTGGGAAGAAGTGAAAATAGGAGATCGAACAAGTTGTTAAAATAATTCACAATTTTCAAAGCAAGGTCTCACTAACAGATATTTCAGAGTGATGTGGCTCAGTACGATCCACAATTGAGTGTTGGGGGTCGATTGGCCTTAGGAAATGTTAGATAGAATAATGATCTAAAAGATGAATATTTTGGTCATAGGGTAAGCATAGACTGAAACTGAAGGAGCTGCGACAGAAGAAGAATAAAGCAAGCCAGAAAGTAGAGTGACTTATTTTGGTTAAAGAATAACTTAGAATAAAATATTGATTTTATTAATAAAGAATGATTGTAATTTGGTCGATAGTTCCTATTTTTAGATGTAATGAGATGTATTAAAATAGAAATACATCCTATCGACCGACAGTTTAGATTTAGTTGACGGTTGAATCCAAGAAGTGTAAAAGCAGAAATGCTTATAAAAGCATCGACCCAAGTTGTGTGCGGGTGGTTCTTGAGTTGATCTAGGAGGAAAAATAAGGATATCATTATTGACCATTAATATATGATAGAAGAGAAAGAGAACAAAACCAGAGAGCATTAGATGAGAGAAGAATGCATGAGTTGTAAAGAATATCAAAAGAAGAGCTACAATATGAGCGCACGGACTAAAGGTGACAAACCATTTCTCATTCCACATGAATAGAACCTTTATGGTTTTTCTCGAATGGGTTTCCACGTTATATCTTATCTCTAGGTGTGTCTAATTCTTATTTTTCTATCGAATGCATAATTGTTGTGAATGAGCTGATTTAAATACGTCGATCATAATCAATTGTGAAAGAACTTATATATATGTGTCACACATCTATGCACATGATCATATGAACTGTTAGTTAATATGTGTCAATGCTTTATGTTATATTTTGTTATATATGTCGACATATCTGAAGGTTATTTTCTTGAATGAGTATATGAGAGAAGAAGTGTGATTCTTGGGTTTCAGTCGAGTGACCTGATAAGAGTATGATAATGAAATCCCCCTCACTTACTGCATAAGCCTGGTTTTGGAATTTCCCATTAGATATATCGGGTGATACTTCATCTACATCACAGGTATTTCCAATAGAGCTCTCCTTTGTTAGGTCGATATCTTGGGTTTGTTTTCGAACAAATGGTATGGACTTGGATCAACCGAAAGAAACCCAACACCACCCTACTACCCTAAAGTATATTTAACTATCAACCTCTATTTTCAATTTTCACACTTGTTCATGTACCTACACAACTATTCTTGTACGTATCCTATTGATCATTAGTTTATAGGTTTCTATATTTATGTCTACCTATAGTGTACTCACTCCTATAGAGGCTTCTTTTCACAATATATATTCTTTACACTGTTATACTCCATCTTTTAACTAGCCCAAATGTAATTTTTACATGTTTAATGACAACAACATAACCAACCTCTTTACACAACACTAGTTTAATTTGGGTTCACATACTCAACATATACCTCAAGATTTAACAGTGTAGTTACTCAAGCATTCAAAAATAAGATAAGAGTTTTGGCAATACCCAAATATTTACTTGTCATCAAAACATGAGATGTGGACAACATAGACTTTCCTCACTCACAATTTCATGACTTCCCCTTGTCTTCATTCGACTACTAATGTAATATTATCATCATACTCACATACTAAAATAGATATGCAATGTGGTTCTATGCATGAAGAGATAGAGTAAGTATGCTCTTTGGGTTAATCATCAATATTTTCATTCTTTGGCACAAGGATTCCCCATATTCACAACTTAGGTTTTCTAATATTTTTCTATATTTAATTCTAACAATTATGTGTTCAAATGTTTAGATATTCTTTATGAAGGAACAAAATAAAAAATTCCCTAAATGCAATATATCTATGTGTGGATGATGTATGATGACATAGATGTTGTGTTTATCCCCTTTAATGACCAAGAGAATTATGTAGGCATCGTCATTCAAGATTATAATACTGCAATTTTCCCATATCTAGTGATACTTAGAATTAGATTCCAACACTAATTCACCATTGTCACATGAAAATTCATAGCACAAGAATAATATTAGCATATCACACAACCTCTACAATCTTAGTTAGATGGTCAACATTTTCTTGGCATAAAAATAGCATTTGAGTTGTTCCAAGAATCGATTTCAAGCATACTCTGTCTAGAGTTTGCATTATTTTACCGTAGCATATTTGGGACCATGGTTTTTTTTCTCCATCCACAAGATCGAAGACAACCTTGCACATCACATTCTTTGCACACTGGTCATATTGGAATTTCACTTCATATTCATACTTGCAATCATAAGTAGTTTCACATTCAACGCAAACTACAATATATAGAGATGTATGACCCTTGCACGTATGTTTCTCTACTCAAATGTGTACATTCAATTCCAGTCCCAAAAAATGCTCTCATTGCTTGAAGAATATCAATAGTTCATTTGTGAATCTACTTGATTTCTTCAGGCTGCTTCATTCCTAAATTTTCTGACAATTTAAAAAAATATATC
The DNA here is from genome assembly GCA_001517045.1 of Pseudotsuga menziesii. Lineage (NCBI taxonomy): Eukaryota > Viridiplantae > Streptophyta > Pinopsida > Pinales > Pinaceae > Pseudotsuga > Pseudotsuga menziesii. The sequence continues at coordinate 81,213 of LPNX010173521.1, forward strand.
TAGATGTATGTATGCTTTGTGATGTCAAACATAATGATGGTTTTCCATAGCAAATCTAGATGAGCAAATTTAGGAATTATTTAATCTTCAATTATTTTCATCTGCAATAAAGAGACCTAGGCATACATAATTTTATGCTTCCATGGTGCACTTTAGAGGTCTTCACCCATATTTAAATTATCTCAAACATCAAATTGAATTTGGTATTTATATATTTTATGTAGGATGTTGATATCCCTTTCAATTTGATCTTGTTATCCCATTGAGTTGGGTTAAGTGCTAACCACATTGATTTACATATTCCCTCCAATACATGGGTGAGAGCCTTGCAAAGTGGGCCGAGACTTCTCAAAGAACCCTAGAATTGACTATGCCTTTTAAAGAAGGATAGCACTCGAACAGTGACACCTGGATCCAAATCAAATTAATTATATTGGTGCCACATCATGTTGAAATCACTTCAACAAATGACCACATGTATGGGTCATTTGTAATAGTAATGGAACCAAACTCATTGTTCTCATATGCACGTGTTTCATTATTGATTGATGGTGAATCTTTGTAAACATTGAGATATAATGTAACATGATTTAATTCAATTTTTAGGCTATCTCATCACTCGTATCTCCCCACTTTCCTTTTGTACTTTCCATTTTCCACATATTAGAACTCGTATTGAAACTGGCACTGAAACAAGACTTGGGTACCAAACCACAGTTATACCATTATCATTTCCTTAATCCTTTTACTATCACATCATCATCATCACTACTAATTTGACATAAATGACCTTAGTATATCTCGTAACCTTATTGACATGAATGACAACTTTACTCAATAATTTCATGATACCAATACTACTGAAAACTTCTCTTAAAGGAGATCCAAAAATTTGTATGAGCTAAGAGGAAAAATTGTCCAAGTACAGACAAAGGTCAATTCAATTGTTTGAGGGTATTGATGACCTATATCTTCCCATATCTCAACAAATTAAATACTAAACTAGTTATAATCGTTATTTTTATGGAGCTTGGCTATATTCCATGCATGTGTCTGTTGTTGGGACTGAATTATCCTATTTTGGTAACGGTTACTTGATCAAAAATTCTAATATAGATGTTGCAAATCTTGGGTTGTTTATACATTCACATGTGTTTGTTCCTCCCAAATAGTGAATAGCACTAATTCCATTTTGTGGTCCTCTTTATAGTTGATATGGTTACTTTAATATTGTTAAATACAAACATAGCATTTAAATTTATAGTATTTGCATGAATGGTTGTAATTCAGTAGAATAAAGAGTTTTATCCTATGCATAATTAGTTATATTTCATGTGGACTATACTCTAAATGTTAATCATGGCCTGTTTTGCACGTTTGATCTCAACTTCCTCCCTTCTTTGGATTGGATAAAAGCATAACAGTAGAGTAGTTGAAACGGCTACCAGCTATCCATCTTGGTTACTCACCCCAGCTAACCAGGATATCCATTTGAAGTGAAGCATTTGATCCAGTTGAAATTCAATAGGAAGAACCTATTATTTATTGATGGTTATCCATGCACTCATGAAAACTTTGCATGGTTCATAAATTGTTACAAGTTCTCATTGTTAAGTGCACCTATTCATTTGAGGAACAATCCAATGACAATGAGTTCTTTATGAAAAAGAAAGCATATAAATTTGTTGTTATGCAAGGAATATGTAGTTTATATCACCATGACAAGGTTTTAATAAACTATAAATTTTGTAGACCACCAAATGCTCGTAAAAAATGACTTGCATTGGGGCTACATTTAGACATCCCCTTGGGGAATAAAAAAAATATAAATGAGTTATTGTAGTTTTTTTATTATTTTCAATCGAATTAATGTTAATGTTCAATCGAATTAATGTTAATGTACTACTTATTTCTGCAACTGTTTTATAAATTGGTTGATTGCATGTGTACTATTGTAAAAAAAATCCATGCTTCTAATAAATGTTTGGTATAATGTTTCAGCATACTAAATGCATTATGTTTACTAAAATCATTGATTTAATGTTCAAAACTTTTGAAACTAGGATTTTGACGACAATAAACCTATCTAGAATCTACCATTGCACCCCAATATGATGTCAAATTGAGAGAAGGGCGCTAAAAGATTAGAGATCAGAGAAGGAGTCATAGAAAGAATAGTTGAATCAACCACCTATTCAATTCCCATTACAACCTAAGTCACCAATTAAAGACATCTATAGTAACACTAGTTCTCATAGGTTGCAGGTGAGAACAATGATATAAAGGTTGGTATAGAGGATTTCTTATAGGATACCCATGTCAGGGAAGAAATGTTTCTCAATGCATTCCAAAAAAATTATCTCTAGAATGATGCTAATATTTTCAATGCCTTCTTTGAAATCCTGAAAACTTCTTCCACCACCCCTCTCTTTGGGCATGGATCAAGGTACACCCAACAAGGGACAATAATGTTGTTGTACAACCTAAAAGCAATGTATGGTATGTTGGACATGTTATTCTAAAAACTATTGAGGTAACTAAACATAAAGTCCCCATTAAATTAGTGATTAAAATATAATTATTTCATGCTTAATGACAATGTACATTTATATTTCCCACTAATTGCAGGTCGTTCAAAGAAAAATTACTTCTAGCTAATAATGTCTTCCTAGACAGCTGCAAAGAGGAAAAGAAATTGCTGAAAAAGTTGGGTGTTGAGTACATATCATATCACACTTGTCCAAATGATTGTATTTTATACAAATGTGAATATGAAGGCAAAGAGAGATGTCCTAAATGTGGGTACAACAGGTACCTGATATAAAGAAAAAGGGTAAAAGGAACATGGACCTCCTCATAGGATATTGTGGCAAAAGTCTATAATACCAAGGATTCAAAGGATTTTTTCATTGTAAAGAATCATCCATCTTACAAGGATGGAATGCATCACACAGAAGTGGGGTCGGAATTATGTGGATTCCTTCATATTCAATACTAATCCATGAAGCATATAAAGAATACATGTCTAGATAAATTCAAGGATTAAGATGAATCCTTCGATTGAGTTTATCCTTTGATGGATTTAACCTATATTCCCCCCAAAAAATAAATCATTATGTCTGGCCAGTGGTAGTGATCAATAACAATATCCCTACATGGTTTTCTCTGAAGAATGATCATCGTATGTTGGCTCTTATAGTTACTGGTAGAATACATGTGAAGAATATGGAATTATACCTCGAACAATTGATCAAGGAATTCAAGAAATTATGGGAAGGGATATAGGTATACGATGTATAAAGAACCATATCGATCGTGAGGTGTTTTATGTTGTATGGCATATGTGCACACACCACGTATGATTATCCAGGATTAGGAGTTTTATGTGGTAAGCATGTTGATTGATGTGCTTATATCTATAATTTTATTTGACAAACTTAGTTTGGTGAAGCCACCTTATTTGGCGCTAACATGTTCCATATACAATAACATTGTAGGTCCTGTAACAAAAGGGTATCATGGATGTAAATGTTGTGGACCTTCAATAAAGGCTAGGTGGTCCAAACACCTATGGAAGTCGGTGTACAATTGATCGAAGATGTTCATCCTATCCAACCACTCTTATAGAATAGAATAATATCATTTCAATGGTAAGCCAAAGGGAACCCAGAGACCTAAAATAATGAAACTAACACACTAGCTTAGGGCATAGGACACAAAGAAGGTGAAGCAAATTGCAGAATTATTCGATTCAAATGGGGAACCTATGTTTGATGATCCTGAATTTTTTGACACTTATGTTGAGAAAATTCTCATTGGGATGAAAAGGAAATTTTTGTTTTATGAGCTTCCATATTTGGATCACCTTAATATTTCCCACTTACCAGCTTCCATGCATATATTCAAAAATGTTTCATCTTCTCTATAGAGGCACATATCACCTAAAAAAACTAACAAATTGGTTGTTAGGAGAGATCTTATTTCTTTGAAGACTAAAATGAAACATTATCCAACAAATGACTTAGTAGAGGAGAGGTTAAAACCTCTTGGTATTTTAAAGAAGGTGATGTCCCATGGATTTTGAAAAAAGACGATATTTCTTTCGAAAAGGATGTTGTGTGTGAAGACAAATTCATTTTATGGTTCAACACTACGGTGTTTCTTCGCAGTAGAAGGAAAAGTACCAGGGTTGAAACCACATGACCATCTAAATTTTGTGAGAGTATATATATCAATTACTTGCTTATTTTTCTATAATTTAGTTTGTAATTATATGCTACGCATTTACAAATTTATGCTATGCATTTACAACTTTATGCTAGTTAATATCTTACATGTTTATTTTGTAGTGTCATTATCCTTTGCTTGTGTGTGGTTGTGTGAACCATGAATTCCCATAAGATCTTTGATGTTCTATATTTTAATTATCTACATTTGTACATTGGATTATATTAAAGGATATTCAAATGGATAGCATTCCATGGTTGTTTTGAGATATCACTAAGATTGTTTGTATGTTTGAGAAGGAACTTCCCACAAGTTTCATTGAATTATAGGTCCATATTCTATATCACCTAACATATGAAGTTGAATTATCTAGGGTGCTCCCATGTTCTTGGATGTTCTTCATGGAGAGGTACATGAAAAATTTGAAGAGGTTTGTAAGATAGAGGGAAAAATACAAGGGGTTTATGTTAGACCAATACATAGTATATCCTTCATTCTACTATGATAGTGAATACATCAAGTAAATTGATGACACACCAAGTAGAGTGGTTTGGGACGACCAGTGAGATGAGAGAAAAAGAGGAGGGGAGCTACTCCAAACAAATGGAAAAAGGTGACTAATAAAGAGTAAGTCACATATATTTTGTCAATTCTCTACATAGTCACTCTTTGCAATGAAATTCATAATATATATTTGATCTCATGCTAATCATTTTCCTTTCATGCTTATATCAATGAATGAAAAAATTAATGCCATCAATAAATTTAGTCTTTACAATGCGTAGGAAACATAACCATGGGTATCATTGTATGAGGAGAAGAGAAGGAAATGGGACAATAACAAGAAATAATTCATATGATTGAATGGTAGAAGCATTCCTTATCTCAATAATTTAAAATAAAATATGTCAATGATTTGTCCCAATAGTTGGGTGGCTAACCAAATTAGAGATAAATATTGTGCGTTCGATTGTTATCTTCATAGTGAAGATGATTCACTAAACATAGAGATTGGGTGAAAAAAATCTATAATAATCTCTCAATCTACATTGTATATTTGCATGTTTCAATTATAACATGTAATGTGTTTTTATTAATTCCCATTCTTTGCATTCTTAGGTGCACTTTTTTCCATCCATGTTGGCATATGGAAATCATTTTCACACTAAGGATACCGATAATGGACGTGTCATGTTTGAATATGGAGTAGAGGTCAAGTTTGACTAATCTAGTTGTGCTAGCCATCATGATCATACCATAATTGAGGGGAATCTAGGTTATGTTGAAAACATACAAGATATCATGCAAGTGGAGTTCTCATATTTCCAATGAATTAATTTTAGGTGCAAGTGGTGGGATACTTTGAACTAGAATAATGTGAAGGAAGATCATGATATTTGGATAATAAGTATCCACTCTAAAAAGATGTAGAATGTAAAAAAGGAGACTTATTTTTACTCAAAATAATGCAACCAAGTGTTATTTTAACCGGATGTGTTAGATAGGGATTGGTGGTTTGTACTAAGACATGATCCAATATCAAAACATTTTTTTGAGAAAAACAAAGTTATCATGCCAAGCAAGTAAGATAGTCTAGGTGATCAAAATGAATAATGATATTACATGCTTTATTTCAACATTTACGTTATGTCCGTGTTTTATATTGATGAAAGTGTGTTTAATTTCCATATTCATTATATAATATCAAGTTTATTAATATTATGTTAAATGTTTCCTAGTTGATTATGGATTGGGTGTAAATGTTCTCATTTTGCTTACAATATATAAGTGTTAAATCCATTGAACTTTTCAATAAAATATGGCCCAACATCAAATGAATTACACTAGTTATTTTGAGGGTTTCTCCTAAGCCTTATCTAATAAAAATATCATATTCACTTCTTCAAATTCCTTTTGATTTACTCAATTATTAAATTTGTTCCTAAATCTAGTCTAGCATGTTGCAAGTACTCAAGATCATTTCCTCTTTATTATTTTGAATTCAATAGTTTGTAGTTTATTTTCCCAAACAAAGGTCTTTTCTAATCATGATCAATTACAACTGCTACTTGCAAAGACTTGATATTAAGTCCATGTGCATAGCTAAGGTATTCCATGATATTATTCAAAATTTGTATATCCTCCTTCCTCTACTTGATTTCAATGAAAAAATATAATATATATTGAAAATTTGAAATTAACATAATTCACAATATATATTGGATAATGGTATAGCTTCCTTGGTCTACTTGAATTCTATAAAAATAATTCACTATATTAACAAAATATGGGTGAATATTCTCACAAAGTTTATTTTTAAGGGGTTGACATAAATATTGTATATCAACAGTAAAAAAAATAAGTTATGAAATCCTTATCAAAATTTTGGATAATAATCCCATGAGAAAGACTAAGTGTCTTTGGGACATTATTCAACATTTGTATATCCTTTTTGGTATACTTGAATTCAATAAAAAAGGAATATATATTGGAAATTCGAATAAAAAGAATTTACAATATATATTGGAAATGCATATATCATCCTTGGTCTACTAGATGCCAATAAATTAAAAGAATTCATAATATTAACAAAATGTATATTAAAGTTTCTTTTTGAGGGGTTTGACATCAAGATTGTATTCCAATAACATTGTTAGTCAATTGGCCCAACATAATATCATCAAATTTACAATTGGGTAATACATATGTTGTAGTGTTGGTTTCCAATATATTTAACACAAAATTAGATGAATCTTTTACTAGAGTATATGTTATCTTCTTTACTGAAGCAAAACATAATTTGTAACACCTGATAAGATAAAATCAATCGGTAGATCATTTCCCCCATTTTATATCATCAATATAGATTCCAAGTATAATGGTAAATAATTCAAGTAGGAAATTAAAATTTTATGGGATAACTTGTCCAATGTATTGGTATTTATATACTTGAATTAAAATTTGTGGAATTCAGGATATCAATATCTAATTTAAATATTTTATAATTTTGATATAAAATTTGCAAATTTAAAATGCTTTGTTAAGTTCATATTTTGATGCAAAAAATTATATATAATTTTGATCAAAATTATTGTATATTTAGAATTCTTTAACCATTTTGTTTTAATTTAAAGAGGCATAAAATTTAACAAAATCATTATTTTATTTTGAATAAGATGTGTAACATTGTTTGAGAAAAGAATCCCAAAACATTACAAAATCTACAAATTAAAATTAAAAGAAATAAGTTCTATTATGTAACATCCCTCGTCACCTCGGTGGACTTTTGGGATGATGGGAAACTCATTCCAACACCATTATATAAAGTTTTCTACTTTGATACCATTTTATCATGTCCCCTAGATCAAACCAATCATCGGAGGGAGCATTACGCAGAATCAACTTCCAAAATTTTCCCAACTAATACCAACCAATGTAGAAATGCAGACATCCATATGATAGATTGCCTAATAATTCCTTAATATTGGTTAATTGTTCTTTAAATTGGCATAATAAAAAGGCCCGATGGTTAGAAATAGTCTTGTTTTCCAAATTTCTATTTTTCCAACTTTATCCAATCCTTCCCAACTATTCTAAAATTGGGAATTGAAAATAAAAATAGACAATTGGTTTTTAATGAACCATCCCCAACTCTAATTGCTATCTTATGTACATTGGAAGTTAGAATTTGGAACCACAAAATAGATCTCAACAAACAACTCCAACTTCCTGACTCCAACTGCTACCTCCATACATCAGGAGTAGGAAATTAGAAGTGAAAAACAAGTTCCCATTAAAAACAACCCGACTTTTTATCTACAAATACTACCTTCCATACATTAGGAATCAGAAGACAGAAGAAAAAAATAGGTTCCTAATGAAATCAACTTGACATTTTGACTCCCATATTTCTAATATCAGAAGTTGGAATTCAAAACACCCAACAGGTCTTCAAACAAAAAATCCTGACTTCCTGATTCTAATTCCCAACATCATGAATTGAAAGCCAGAAACACAAACCTCTTTCCAAAAAAAACACATCATATTTCCAACTCTAATGTTTCCAACATCAAGATTCATAAGTCAGAACCACAAACCAATTTCCAACAAACAAACTCCGACTTGCTGACTCTGACTACTACCTTTTATACATTGGGAGTCGGAAGTCAAAACCATAGATTGTTTCGTAACAAAATATACCCAATTTGATGACTCAAATGTTTTTTACATTGGAAGTCAGAAGTTGGGACCGTAAAACTGATCCTTCGATGACAACCTGTCGATCCCGATGTTAGCATTTTTGTGTCAACACTTTGGAACTTTGGCAACTCCCTCAAACATTTTGTTTTAATAGAATTTTCTTTTGTGATTTCCCCCTTTCGACCTTGTACCTCTTCTTCCATTAAAATTTTGGTTTATTCTTCCTTCCTTGGGCGTCTTCAACAATGGAAACATAGGAAGGTTCCTTTGAATCAAACACTTGACACTTAGCCATTTGATTTATGCAACTAAGGAATGAATACATGTATATGATTAAAGGACTCGAACAGGTGCAAACTAAACATTCACAAGGGAAAATACAAGTAATATACAAGTGCAAGTCATGCATAAACTATTACATTCATCACAAGCATAACAACACTAAATTAATACATAGAGATAACTTTGGTTTATTCTTCCTATCTTGGGCGTCTTTGACCATGGAAGCACAGGAAGGTTCCTTTGAATCAAACACTTAACACATAGATATTTCATGAATGCAACTAAGGAATGAATGCAAGTATTTCATTGAAGGAATCGACTGGGTGCAAACTAAACATTCACAAGGGAAAATACAAGTAATATATAAGTGCAAGACATGCATAAATTATTCTATTCATCATGAGCATAACAATACTAAATTCATACATAGAGATAAACTCATTTCAAGACTATGAATAGACATCCTATTGAATAATTCAAGATACCATTTCATTCAATTCAACATGAATCAATAAGCATCCATCACATAGAAATTATTGGCATTCATCAATACCATAAAACTTATATTTTTAACTGAATTCATTTAAGAAACTGGTTATGTGAGGTCAAGATTCCACCCAACCATAGCTCTTTGTCTAGCCTATATTATTTCGGCTGATATACCATCCCCAAGCTGGGATATGTTATCCACTAGAAAGGACTATACTCAGGCCCACTCATATCACTATATAGACACACTCATTATAATCTAGTCTACTACTGGGTCTATCAAGCATGCATGGAAGAAGAACAATGATTGATAATCAAGAGAGATCAACCATAGAGCTACATAAATCTCAATCAACTTCAACTAGCCTTGAAAACCACTTCACTTCCCACACTCAAGCCAATGAAGTTACCTTGCTACATATTCCCTCAGTAGCCCCTTCCCTTGGCACTACTTGGGGTAGGTATAGGATGTCAAAGATGCTAAATCGACAAATATTTTGTGACTTCATTGGTTTTCAAAATCCACATGGATTCTTGGCACTTCCAATGTTCTCAAACTCGTCTCTTCCTCTAGATGTCAATTCTACTATGGTCACTACCAAGGATACAACACACTATGACTTGGGTTCTGGTTCTTCCACATTGGTAAATTGGGTCACTCTTCTTCCACACTGGCAATTAGATAGCAATTTCACCCCCGTGAACTACACTCTACAAGTGACACCATGAATTGGATAGTGGATCCTCCACGTTGGAATCAAGATGGATGGAAACATATTTCCATGACGTCAATTCACCTTTTCATCAAGTAACTCATCCTGTAAACTTCCATACTAATTTCTACACTCATCGCATACTCCATTGACGTGTGAGATGATTTCTTAGCTACCATCTTACAATAGAATTAAAGAGCGGCAATGACACCTACTTGGGTTCTCTATATGACACTTGGAAATAGAGGGTTGAATCTCCCACACCCTCGTACCTCTCCCTAGTGGATAAAACACAACCCCATTATTTTTTTGTTACTTCTATAACTAGCCTTATCCTTTTTAATTGCATTACAAATATTTACATGCTTTTGCATTTTCCATGGGTTGCTAGCACATGGTCTACAAAATACACAATATTTTCCTTTATAACCTATAGGTTTCACTATTGGGGAATTGGAATCAATCTCCTTGCTAGAAATTTATACATCGTATATACACAATATTTACATATTAATCCAATACATTCCATGGGTCCAAAATGGGACACTATAACCCCTTGCCCCTGAGAACAACACCATCCTCAGTGCTCTTAAAACTAAACAAAAATGGGTATGTCTCCCTCATGGAATCTTATATCTCCCATGTAGCCTCATCAGGGCCAAGGTGTTTCCATTACACCTTCACCTATCTGATGGTTATGTTATGGAGTAATGTTACCTTCTTATTGAGGATGTACATAAGATCCACTTGGAACTCTCCCTCAGGCTCCACCTGAATCACATTGACATCAGTTACGTGATTAGGATCATGTGCATATTGCTTAAGAAAAGAAACATGAAAAAATTAATTAGCTCTCATTTTATTAGGTAATGAAACCCTATATGCAATGATTCCTATCCTATCAAGGAATTCAAATGGACCACGATATCACAGTGCCAACTTGGCATAACGACCGAACTTTAGGTAATTTTTCCTTGTATTTACACTTAAGTTAACACGATCCCCAATTTTAAATTCCTTTTTCACTCTTTTTAAATATGCCTAAATTTTAGGCATGTCCTGTGTTTCCTTTAAATTATGCTTGATCCTAACAATTTCCTTTTCATTCTGCTAGAGAATTTATGTCCCAAGCACTATCTTTATTACTAGACTATCCCAGCGGACTATAGTTCTGCATCCCTTGACATATAATGCCTCAAATTGAATCATTCTCAATCCTTCTTGATGACCATTATTGCATGCAAATTCTACCAAGTGTAGGTAACCCTCCCACTTGGATGGCTTATCCATCACATGCGTTCCTAACATGTCCTCAAGAACTTAATTCATATCTCTACTTGCCCATGTTTCTGAGGATGATACATTATACTAAAATTCAGCTTGAGTCCCAAACTCCTAAAATAACCCTTTCCAAAAATTGGATGTAAATTTTGTATCGCGATTTGAGCTACTGCTTTGGGTAACCCATGCAATATGAACATCTCCTTCATGAAGATATGCGCTATGCCATTGGTTTTATGAGTGGATTTTACTAGAATAAATTAATGCACTACGTTTGATAGATTTTCCACCATGACCACGATGGAATCACTCTTATTTACTGTCATCATCCAACCTATTATAAAATCCATAGAATTTACTTCCCACTTCCATTCTGGATTGGGTGAAGGTTCTAATAGTCTCGTTGGATGTTGATACACTACCTCAACTTTTTGGCAATTTTGACACTGAGAGATATATTCTTCTATATCCTTCTTCATCCCATGCCAACATTATTGCTTTTTTTCTATTGTTATTGTCTCTTGATACCCTGGGTGTCCAAAGTATGGAATTTGGTGAATTTCATCCATGACCATCTTCCTCAACTCTACACAATTTGGAATATATAGTCTTCCTTTATACACAAGAATATCATCTTCTTTGAGTTGATAACCTTCACACTTTTTATCTTCCTTTTCCTGCTACAATTTTTCTTTTACCTGAATATAAGTCTCATCTTTAATTTTGGCTTCATGGACTCTCGATCTCAAATACGATTTGCACATACTCAAGGTTGCTAAGTGTACCTCCAACCTTATTACCTTTTCCTTTTACATGTTTTATTTCAAAATAAAACTCAAATAGAAATGATAGAAATCTTGCTTTCCTAACTTTTATTCATGTATGATCAAAAAAATACTTCAAGCTCATGTGATATGTTATAAGTTCAAATCTTCTTCCTAGTAAATAGTGTCTCCACATCTTGAGAGTGTGAACAATGGTTTCTAGTTCCAAATCATGATTCACATAGTTCCTTTTGTACTCTTTTAATTTCCTTGACTCATAACAAATAAAAAACCCTTCCTGCATAAGCACGACACCTATCCCTTTGATGCAAGCATCTGTACACACCACACAATCCTTATATGGATTTGTGATATTTAAAATAGAAGCATTAATAAGAAAATACTTCAATCGATGAAAGCTTGCTTCACATTTTTTAAACCATACAAATTTGGCATTGATTCTCTACAGTGATGTAATTGGATGAACGATTTTAGAAAATCCATCAATGAATATTCTATATTATGCTACAAGACCCATAAAATATTGAACATTTGCGACATTCCTTGGAGTAGACCAATCTGGTATGGATTGAATATTTATGCATCCATTGCAATTCCTTCTTCTGAAATAATATGACCCAAATAATGCACCCTTCTTTGATATAAGTTACACTTGCTTAGATTCACATACAATTTGTTCTCTCTAAGAACCTCCAATACCTTTCTTAAATTTTTCTCATGCTCTTCTTCTCTCTTCGTGTAAAAAATAATGTCATCCAAGAACACTAGCATGAACATATCCCAATACCTATTGAAAACACTATTAAAGTGGCACATGAATATGACGGGTGCATTGGTGAGACTAAATGGCACTACCGTGAACTCATAATGCCCATATATTGTTTGAAATGTTGTCTTGTGGATGTATTCTTATTTTATTCTCACTTAATGATAACCATATCTAAATTCAATCTTTGAAAAGGCTTTGGATCCTTTCATTTGATCAAGCATAGTATCAATTCTGGGAAATAGGTACTTCTTCTTCACTATCTCTTTATTTAGTTTCATGTAATCAATACATAGACTTAAACTCCCATATTTCTTCTTGACAAATAATACCAGTGCTCCCCAAGGAGAGACACTTGGTCTGATATACGTATCCATTAATTCCTATAGCTACATCTTCAACTCTACAAATTCTGGTATGCTCATTCTATAGGGAGCTTTGGAAATTGGTGTTTCCCCTAGAACAAGATTTATTGTGAAATCAATGTCCCTTTTCTGTAGCAGTCTTGGTGCTTCAACTAGAAACACATCTCTAAACTCATGCAACAACTGGTATTTTTCTATCTCTGTACCTTTTCTCTCTAATGAATCTAATACATTGGCTACATATAGTTCACAACCTCTCTTGCAAAACTTCCTTAACTCCAAAGCTGAGATTTGCCTTACTAAAACTTGGTTGGGAATCCCTTTCACCACTCATGGAATTCCCTCTTCATCAATGCATTCAAGGATATTTTCATAGTAGTCTACCTTGACCCTGTTCTTTCCCCCAATCCATACCAACAAGAGCATCATAACACCCTGATGGTAGGACATTCAAATTTACTTTTGTGAGGACCCAATTCAACTCTATGGGGAACTCCCTCACTACTTCACTCACTCTTATCTTTGTGCTAGTGGCTAATTGCACTAGACAAGACCTCTCATGTTGCACTTTTCTAAGAGAACAACTTTAAGCCACTTTTATAGCAACATAACTATGAGTAGATCCTAGATCTATCAAGACAAAAATGGATTAATTAGAAATATTACCTTTAACTTCCACCACTTTTGATTGATGGTATGCCTCATGGTTATCCAACGTTGCATAAATTTGATGAGTTACTCATTCCATATACTCCACCATAACTACTCTTCCAATTTATGCAAACTTTGAGGGTTCTCCCTTAAATGTGAACAATCCCTAATCATGTGGTTTCCTCCATATTCCCAAAACCGAAGTGGTCCATTTTTTGTTTCTACTATTGGTTTCTTTCCACTTTGTGTTGGCGTTCCTTGTTGAAAATTACTTGGTTGAATTGCAAATGAGGGTTTGAATCCACTTTTTCTTTATTCAAATATTCCCTTTGGATTCCCTTTCCATGTTGGGTTAACTTCTAATTTTCCTTTCGTATGCTCATAGCAATGCATTTTTATTCTAATAGCTTCATCAAGAATGGGTAGATGAACAAAATCAATCCTATCTTTGTAAGTTTGGGGCAGAATTCCAAGGAATATTTTAATCTTTACTCTTTCATTTTTCATGTAACCTACATACCTCAACAATTACAAAAAATTATGGACATGCTCTTTCATTGACTTCCGTCCCAATTTTAGCTCATGGAACTCCCTCCTCTTGTTATCATAAAACCTACCAGACATGTTTTTTTCTTTGAAATTCCTTTAGAATTGTTCGTATTTGATCCTCCTCTCCCTAGTCCTTTTTTCTTACATGAGTTTCTCCCACCAAATTGAAGCTCGTCCATTGAGGTTGTAAATATCCATTCTTGCCTTTTTTCATTTTTTGGGTAGTCATGAATCTTGAGATATTACTTCATTCCAAGAAGCCATGATTATGGTTCCTGTCTTGTCTTACTTTCTCTATCAAATGTGGTAGTCCTTGCCTTTCAAACTTATCCTTGTGTAATTCTTCTACAATTATTTCTCCTATTAGAACTATGGGAAGTACACTTTGGAGCACTTCAAGAGCCATGGGAGTCGCACAACATACTAGAAGAATATCTTGATGAATATTCCATGCGTGCCTTTCTCATAGAACCATTTATTGGACATAATGTCCTATTTCTAGTGCAACGTATATATAATATCACTGCATTTCTTTAATCAACATCACTTGGATTATATCTAATATTATCTCTCTACCGAATATCAGTGAGGCTTTGAAGGATGGAGGCAGTAATATGATTATTCTCTTCTTAATCCTTTATCAACCTCTCAGTGAAACTTCTCATTGTTTCAACTAAATTTTTGGGAGTTCTCTACTATCTTCTCCCATTGGATTATGTCTCAAAATTTCCCTCTTTCATATTTTCTCCAAGGACTTCCTCATCATGCTCATAGGGATCCTGGGAATCACTCATGGTCACCATTTTCTTTTGGAAACCTTTTCCTTTTTCCTTATTGTCCTCTACTACAGTTGTTCAAATATGATCAATTAAAATCGTTTAGCATCATAGATACATTTATTAGACATAAAACAAATACATTAAATGGTACACATATTATTAGTTCTTTTTAGAATCAATCTCATTAATGAATTTATAGGGTTCTAAATTCCGTTTTCCCATTTATGCAATCTTGGAAACTACCAATATTGACAATTTATCAAATTAAGTTCATATGAACTTCTTTGTGCATCTCTAATTCCATTCTTGTAAGTATGGATTTGGCCCAAACAACACCATTGTTGCAACCATTATCTCTAACTTTATACCTGAAATTGTGGATTATGGCCCAACCGATCCTAGCGCTACAACCTTTTCTTTGATAGTGACTCTATAATGTCTCTGGTCATCACAGTAGCCTTTCTAGATGAAAGGAAACTCATTCCAATGACATTCTAGCAATTTTTATGCCCTGATATCATTTTGTCATGTCCCCCTCGACCAAACATATCATCAAAGGGAGCATTATGCATAACCATGCTTCCAAATTTTTCCCAAGTGATACCAAACGATATAGAAATGTAGACATCCATAGGCTACATTTCCTAATAATTCCTTATGATCATTTAATCGATTTGTAAATTAGGCCAATAGAAAAACCTGATGGTTATAAACAATCCTGACTTCCAAAAGTATGTCGTTGTGAATTTTTCTAAGCCTTCCCGACTGTTCTGACATTAGGAATAAGAAATCAGGATGCACAATTGATTATTAATGAACCATCCCCAACTCCATGACTCAGATTGTTATAGAAATAAACTTCCTATGGCTTGGGGTAGACTACAATAGACTGAATGACACCAGAAATCAATCCATTTCAATATGCAAGAGAAACAAATGTTGCTAACACTAAGAGATATGAAACATACCTTATTCCGGATGGTTGATGTAGATCCTCGTTGAGCTTTTCCAACATGCTTGTATTTATAATTCACTCTCAACAACAGCAAACAAGACAAGCATGATATCTGTTAAAGTATTAGGCCTACTCCAGAATATATGAATCCAACATGTATAAGAAAATATAAATACATCCATGGATAAAATATTCATAGTCATACACATGTAATGGACGTGAAATGGATATTTCTATTAATAATAAACAGAGAAAACGGTGATAAGCTCTGTCGGCACCTCATCGAAACGGAGAAACCAAGTCCTCCACCTAGGCCTCCACCACTTCAATCCTCCATCTCAATGCAATCTTACAAAGCAATGGTAATCTTGGGAACAAAATAAATGTGTGCTCAAAAGGACAAAGGGATGTAGACTGAAGCATGAGCAAATGAGGTAACAATGAACTATAATTTCCTTGCTCTCCAATATTCTCCTCCTTCAATGCATCCAAGAGGTTCAATATTTATCCCTCCAATAGACAATGGAGGGTTGAGTCGACTCATTTCTAGGCATATGGAAGGCCAAAATTTAGGTTATTCGGGACTCATTGAGGAAAAATCCAAAAGTTTGGTTTTTATGCACATTTCCTGATGTACGTGGGCTACAATGGAGCAAGCTGCATGTACACACGAGTATCAGCTTAAAATTTGCATACAACAATAAACATATGTTTCTTAGGGATTTTCTTGGATCATCAAAGTATCATTTGAGAAAGGGGGGTCCAAAGAGTCTGTAGAGGGACATGGAAGGCCATAAAAGTGTGATATACCAAGTGTGGTAAAATCAGCTATAACAGATTCCCCCTAATGTGTGAGGTCAGAAGGGTAACATGATGGATGAAATACATTATATCCATCCCATAAGTGGAGTAATGAAGACCTAGGTTGAAGAACCAGCCACTCATCAGTACAATACAATGATAAATCTTAGCATGTAACTACAAATATACATGTAGCAGTCTCGGAGACATAAGAGTACAATGGCCATGAATAGGCATAATAGACATATGTCACATGTGGTCATCGCCACGTACAATATATAGTGAACAATATCTCCATAATGAAAGAAGATATATGATAATAAACTGGAATTTGGTCATGAGAGATGACATCTCATGAATACCGGAATGATCAAAGAGGTAGCATATGTGGAATGCCACAAAGCCTGGAGGTATTCTATGCAAACCACTATGAGTACATGTCCCATCACGTGAATACAGGTGTAAAGGTTAAACATGATGGTCCATCATCTGATTATCGGTCATTGATGTATACCTTTAACAGATGTGAGATATCCCACGGATAATGATAATGGGAATCAAGGTACAAAGTGAAATCTAACAAGTGTGAATAGATGTGTTGAGGTTGAACATTTTAAAGAATCCATCGATTAAGGGACATTGATGTATTCCCAAGACTGTCTATGATGAGAGAACCTACCACTGATGAGTGTAAGTATCAAGGCACTCAATGGACTCTAGACTCCTATTCCATAATAAATTATATGAATTCGATGGAATGGAATCTTCTCGAAGGAGGGCATCGAGGAATCCCCCACCAACCAACATGAGGTAATCAACAATACTAGATGATTTGGAAGAACTCAGATGAACAAGATGTGCAAGAACCAGTAACTGTATCGGGAATTGACCGACATGAAAAGAAACGATAACTGAGGAATGGCCGACTCAGGATAAAAATTTCTTCGAACAAGAGAATAAGGAAAATGGTGACTGAATAGGCAGAATAGACTCAACATGCTAACTGGGACAGCTCTATGACACAAAAGACATCGACATAGGCTTTATAGGGATTGGATGCATAACCAGTCGGTGGAGAAAACTCAGAATAATGAGTACAGCTCCTAAATGCATACTAATAACACAACCAATGGATGTGATATACATTGCTTTGTTTGAAGGAAACACGACTCTACAACAACAAAAAGTAATATCATTTCCCATATGTATTTTTTTTTTAAATTTTGGACTTTTCAAATTAGAAGGGTTGAAAAAGAATAAAAGTGCTTATAGTACATATAGCTATGAAGATACGAGTGTTGCAGGAAAGAAAACTAGTTCCAAGTAGTGGAACATACCTATGCTCAATGCAAGGAAGAATGTGCAGGATAAGGACACTGGGGGGAAGGTCTCCTCCTAGTAAGGGATTCTCAAGCTACAAAGGATATATAAAAGGCTCTTCTTTGCTAGGATTGGGACAAGCTTGGGCTATATGGATTATAACTCTAAAGCAGGGAGCTGGCATAAAACTCAATAAGGAAAGAAAAACACATGAAATGTAATTACAAATTGATATAAAAGGGATTCCTTGTGGGAGATGGACAACCTAAAGTTAAAGAGGGATATCAGATTCTTGCTCAAAGACATGGCAGGACTATAAGGGACTCCCAAACCTAGTGGAAGAATCTCAGCATGGGTACCAAATTGCAAATTGGGATCTAATTAGGGAACCCATGAATAGGAAGGATCTACCACTTACATAATGCCACTTATAATAGCAATGTGAAGGTTCTGTGACATTACGAAGTGGGCTCATACCTATAGTCAAGGCGACATGGTCATAATGGGATGAATAATGAAAACAAAAATGTGGTCCTAACATATATGTTAGTTCGAAGTTATACCTATAATAGATACGAATGGTTCAAGATCTCGGTAAAAGTATACTCAAATCAAGTCCCTACACCACAACATTAGGAAAAAAATAGTTCAATAGACTCAATAAGGGTCAAAAATATATAGTAGTGGGTAAAAATTTCAATTTTTTTTATGAAATAGTAAAAAAATCATTTTCACCATACCATTTGAAAATTTTACTACAGTGCATTGGATCTAGTTTGAGCCACGAACTTCAAACATTGATTTGGGGAGATATGGGCCACAAAAATATGAACCGTTTGAGCCAGGTAAATCTACATTCCAACCCTTTCTTTTCAATGGTTTTATTTTAATTTTCAGTGGTTGATTTTTTTATTTTGAAGCACCCCTATGTTGGTATCTCGGCCCATGAAACCTATAGCTCATCGAGCCATGTATAGTACCGAGTATACACGAGAAATCCCATAACTTCAGCGTATGCACATGACTATTAGGGAAACATTTGCGTATGAGGCCGTGCATACCAAATTTCAAGGTAAAAACTCATCAAATATTCTATTTTTCTTGCAGGATGGTGTTGGAGTGGCGTGAACACAAACACGAAGACGTGGATATGGTTGTACAAGGTAACATGGTTTCCCAAGAATCCTTAAGGTCATGTGGTTTGTATATGTTTTGGTGTCTCAGGAGCTTGAGGGATCAACCAAGACTACTCTAGATGCTCATGGATTACTGGGATCCAGACATAAAGACCTTTCAAATCGATGGGATGCCCCTTATCCTTAAGGTTGAGGACATATATTTTATCACTAGATTATCCACCGAGGTGAGATAGTCAACTTGAGAGCTCGTGGGGTTGGATGTGGCCTCACTATTGATGAGTACATTGTTGTATACTTCTTTATAGACATTGAGAAGGTTGGAATTCAGGTCCCATTGAACTCTATTCAAAACCTTAGACTCAAGTCCATAGTACTAGCATTGGCCAGGATTGTGAGGTTAGCATATCTACATTAGGCTTCTAGACCTATTATTTTTTAGGGAGTCGAGTGCATGAGGCTGACTATATATGACTAGAGGACTAGTTTGTTGGATAAAATGAAACAACAATTAACAAACTGCAAGGTGGGTAGAACAAGAAACTTTGGTTTTGCCATCATTTTCAGTACCTTTTTCTTCAAGCGTGTGTCGAGCCTTATCCCAAGAGCATATATTTCTCCACATGGTATACAGGATCTATATCAGTTGCGCTCAGTAGGTGTGATGTGAATATAATGAGGATGACATGTAGCTACACCCTATCCACTTAACTTCTTCCACTGGTGGTGTAGATAGATCGTGGTCATAGATGACTATACCTATGCAGGGATAGACTTTTGCGATGATACAAATGTGCCTATCCCATAGGGAGCCACATATGGAGACATAGGAAACAATCCTGAATTCATTTTATTTTTGAATTATTTAATTTTTTTGTATTTTTCGATATAATAAAATAAAAAAAACATGTTTTGGGGTGGTGACACATACTAATACTAATCATGTACATGAAGATGTTGGTCCTAGATGGACATATGGCTTCCCTCTTCATCATCTAAGGAGGCAGGGTGATGATATATTGAGTGTGGATGCAGAGTGTATGCTCTAGAGAAACCACACAGATTTTGTTCATTTGATGCACAGGGTGCCCATGGTGCAAGTCGAGGACTTGCCCGAGGCGATGCAGAGGAAGGTAGTAGGAGTACCTCCTGCATGGGTTTGGTTGTTCATATGGTTGTCTATGTTTTTCATTTGTTTTCATGATTATCACCTTACTCCGCAGGATTAGAGGCCTTGATGTACATTTTTTATCGACCGTGTAGTGTGATTTGGTGGTTGAAAGCCCCAAATTTTGTATCATGACATTATGTATTATGACACCACTTTTTGGACTATATTTTGAATGAAAAAATATTATAATGATCGGTTATTTATATTTACATGTGTAAATGTGATGTGAATGCTTCATTGTCTATGTATCAAATGCCAATCTAGTACGTAATTTGCATATGAATCAGCAACATGATTGTAGATCCTAGGAATGTGAATGTATGTAATATTTTCAAATTGTCATTCTAACAACTTTACTCGCAAGAATATTCGTAATAAATTTGTATCTCTAATATAATACACGCCATTTAACTGTAATACCACTAATTGCAAGTCAAGGCGTACCTTAATATATTGAATACCATGAGAGATGGCATCACATAGTAACTCAAACACGATATTATATTCATCAATGTTGTTCGATGATGGCCAAAGACATACACCTCCCGAAGACAAAACTTGACCCATAGGTGTATAGATCACACAAGCAACCAAAATTGAGTTCTGGGTGTGGCATCTAGCACCGTCATCATATCCTACATATACCGAAGACTCTTTCGACATCTTCCACAACAAACATAAGCAATTCAACAAACCGGATCACTACAATAAGATCAAAACTAAACTATAAAACTATACAATATTATACAAAATATCAGCCTTGAATGAGAATTACACATAGTATTTTTTAAGATAGATCCCATTTCTAGTCTCCGCCAAGTCTATCCCTCATAATCTACTAGCTCGTAAGCACCTTTCTCTAACACTCATTTGACTACGTAAGTCCCATGCCACATGGGGTTGAACTTTTTCTCCCCTAACGGTTCATTAGCTTGGTCATATAAGAGGACCAAGTCACCTTCACTAAAATTTAGGGGACGGACAAACTTATCATACTGAGCCTTAACACAACGCTTTTTTACTTCAAGAGCCACTAAGGAATCTCAACACTTCTCATCAAGTTTCTCTAGGTGGACCGGATGTTCCTCTAACTCAGAAGTTTCTAGTAAAATTCCTACGACTAGCTTCAAATAAGGGATTTCACATTCAATCGGTAATATCGACTCCACCTGATGCACTAACTGATATGGAGAAAAATAGGTTGTAGTATTAACCGTGGTTTGGTAGGCCCACAAAGCAGAATACAACATGATGTGCCAATTATTTTTTATTTGTGTGATGGTTATTTGGGGAATGGAATTAAGGGATTTATTCATAGCTTCAACCTATCCATTCACTTGAGGATAATAATAATAGGAATGCTCCTGCTTATACCCCAACTTCAAATATAGCTCAACTATCATCTTAGTTTGAAAGTACCTGCCATGGTCCGTGAAAATATGTCTCGAGATACCAAACCGAGTGATAGTTAGATTGAAAACAAAATGTGCGGTTGTCTCACCATCGACTTTGATAGTGGGAATAACCTCTCTCCATTTCGTGAAGTAATTTACAACCACTATAATATGATGATTCCCCCTAGCCGAGGTTGGGTTGCAATCCATAAATTATACCCCCACTTGGTGAAGGGACCAACGGTGATAATCAGATGTAATAGGGTAGGATGTGAGCGCATATTCTGTGCAAACATCTAGCAAGGGTGACTCTGCTTGACTACATTAACACAATCCTTAAAGCTTGACGGCCAAAAATAACTCGTTCTCAAATTTTTTTGGGCTGTAGCAAGCTCAAATAAATGACCACCACATGCCCCTCTATGGCAATCATTAAGCACAGCCTCAGCCTCCTCATGAGTCAAACATTGACACAAAATGGAATCCATCCCACAATGATACAAAGTGTCACCAACAATGAGGTAGTTCTTGGCTACATGTCATAATCGTCGATGCTCATCCCATGAGAGGTGAGGAGGGACCTTCAAAGTTTTCAAATAGACAATAATATATCCATTCCATGGGTCTATAGTAGAGATGATGAAGATATGCTCGTCAACAAAATAGTCTTCATAAATCTCAACTTCATCCAAACTAGGAAAATCTGATATGAGCTCGTCAGAAATCAATGATTTATTCGATTTTGCCAAAAAAAATTTGAGATCGAACTCTTGCAAGATCACAATCCATTTATTATATTTCCCCCCTACCATCCATCTAGTTAGGACTAACTTAAATGGATTGATTTGATCCATAACCAAATTCTGGTGAAGGAGTATGTAATTTCTCAACCATTGGACCTCATGGATGGTAGCTAAGGCTAGCTTCTCGACATGAGTGTAACGAATCTCAACATCAATGAGGTTTCAACTGTTGATGTATTTGTAACTTCGGAATGTATTCACCTATGTATATTATGTCTTGTACCTCGATGTTTATTCCGGGATGTGTCTGTAATGTAATTGAGTCATGATGTCATGCCTCGATGTTCTGATCGGGAGGATCTATAATGTAAACAAGTCATGTCAAGTCATTGTGGGTAACCCTCCTATTGTCTAAGGATTAAAGTCCCCGCAGTTTTGGGGCACTAGGTTTATTAGACTCACCTAGTGAAGTCGGCCCTAGTAGGGTTTTAGTCATGTTGGGAATAACTATAAATAGAGAGGTGACCTCTCTATTTAACACACACTCACTCACACTCAGTTGTAGTGCATAGCTGAGGAAGAAGAACACATTGGGCTAGGAAGAAAGAGGTTACTGCTATCAGGAGATCATCTTACTATTTTGGGCTTTTCTATTTGGTGTTGATTCTATCTCTGAGGAAGTTGTAGGGTTTTCTCCTTTTATGGTTTCCCTGAGGAAAAAAACTGTGTTCATTGTCTCTTCTGTTTGATTGTTGTGCTTGTTATTCTCTCAGTTAAAAGATCCTAATAATGCTATCTTAAAGTTAAAAATCTAACATGGTATCAGAGCTAACTTGAGAAGAAGACACTATGTAGCTGTGGGAACTAGGGCTTCCTATTTTGTGGATATTCCTCCACATATTTTCAGAAAAATAAGGTTGGATTAACTCTCCTCCTTGGGGCGCATCTTTCTGTCGAAGCAGAATCCAATTCTGAGGTTTTTCAGTTTTGGACCCGACACTACTACCGAAAATTAGGGCTTTTCACAGAAGAGGAATTTTTAAGTGAGCCCAAGCCTGGATTGATCTCCTCCCCAAAATTGAATTTAGGGATCAATTCCAAATAATTTGGTTGGACAAAACATTAGAAAAGCAAAACCCTAATCTACTCCTAAACCAGCACTGCAATATTTCAGCTCCAAATTCAGATCCGACATCTTGACCTGGTAAGATCTAAATCTTTTGTATTTCTATTTGAGGTTCTCAGTTAAGATGTCTCATCATACCAAGCTTGATGAAAAGCTTGAGGGAGCTGATAAATTCCGAGCCTAGAAGTATAGGATCTCCCTGGTTTTGGAAGAGAATGAGTTGGACTCCTACATCAATGAGGAGGTTCCAGTTCCAGAGTGAGATGAGGCTAAGGCCTTACATAAGAATAAGTTGGTGATGGAAAAGAGGATCATTGCTGATTCTATCAAGGATCACCTTATACCACAAGTGTCCTCCCTCAAGACACCTAAAGCTATGTTTGATGCCCTAACCAAATTATTTGAAGGAAAGAACATAAACCAGAAGATGACCTTGAGGAACCAATTGAAGAATGTGAAGATCCATAATGCAGAAACCATCCAGTCTTACTTCACAAAGGTTTCTCAGATCAAGGAACAATTGGAAGTAGTAGATGAAGAAGTGGAGAATGCAGAGATTGTGATGACCACCTTGAATGGTCTCCCTAGGACATGGGACTCCTTCATTCAAGGGATCTGTGCCAGGAAGAAGTTAGTCAAGTTTAGTAGACTATGGGAAGAATTTTCTCAAGAAGAATCTTGGATAGAAGCTCAAGAAGAGAAGATGTGAAGTGAAGATAAATCTCTCACAGTACAATCCAAGAAACCCAGATCCAGCCATCACAAAAGTAAGTATTCTAATCAAAGGAAAAACTTTAGAAAGCCTAGAGATAAGTCTAACTTTATTTGCTATGCATGTGATGAGAGAGGACACTTTTCTAGAGATTGTCTTAAGAACAAAAGTAGCTCTCACAAGAAGAAGGGAAACAAGAGAAGACATCATGCTCATGCTGTAGAGGATGATGAACCTTCATCAAAGAGAACCATATACGAAAGTGAATATTCTTCAAGCGAGGAAGAATATATTTTGATTTCCGCTCTCACGAGAAACATTACTCATGGAAGCAATGATTGGCTTATAGATAGTGGTGCTTCCAAGCACATGAATGGATTCAAGGAATCCTTTGTGAAAATTTTAGAACATGAATCACCTCACAAGGTGAAACTAGGAGATGACTTCCAGTATCCAATAAAAGGTAGTGGGGAATCCTCCTATAAGCTAGGCTTTGGAAAGTCTATGACAATGAAGGAAGTATTGTTTGTACCAGGACTCAAGAAGAAACTTCTCTCCATATCTACATTAGATGCAAAAGGAATAAGGGTTGCATTCATAGATGGTTAAGTCCTCATGTGGCCAAAAGGAAAGACTATTGATGATGCAATAGTGATTGGGGAACAAGAAGGAGGTTTGTACAAATTGAAGGGCCATCCAGAACAAACCTTGTTCCATGACTTGCACATGTGCCTTACAAAGCACTACCTCTTGCAAGCAAAGCTGTTGAAGGTATTCCAGAAATACAAGCAAAACATGATGGGGTCTGCAAAGGATGTGCGAAAGGAAAGAACACAAAGAAGACATTTCCAAGTAGCAAGAGCAAAGCAAAATAAATTTTGGAAATCATCCACTCCAATGTATGCGGTCCAATGTCATCAATTTCACTAAGAGGGTATGTATACTATGTTTCTTTTATTGATGACTTTTCTAGGAAGACATGGATCTACTTCATGAAGAACAAAGATGAAGTATTCAGCAAATTCAAGGAATTCAAAGCCTTGATCGAGAATCACACTGAAAAGAATATTAAGATCTTTTGATCAAATAATGGTGGAGAATTCATGTCAAATGAATTCAAAGAGTTATGAAAAGACTCAGGGATTGAGAGGGAGTTGTCCAATCCTTATAATCCACAACAAAATGGGATTGCAGAATCGAAGAACAGAACTATCATGGAAGCCGCAAGAGCTATGATTCATGATAAATATCTTCCTATGCATCTTTGGGCAGAAGCTACCAGAACAACGATGTATATATAGAATCGTACTCCACACATAGTACTCGAGAACAAGACTCCTGAAGAATTCTTCTTCGGCAAGAAACCAAAAGTCAGCCATCTCAGAATATTTGGTTGTCTTGTGTACATACACACTCCAAAAGAGAAGAGGAAAAAATTATGTCCTTCAGGAAAGAAGGTTATATCTGTGGGATACTCTAAAAGCTCGAAGGCTTATAGAATCTATTTCCCAGGATACAAGAAGATTGAAATCAGCAGGGATGTGACATTTGATGAAGAGACAGCTTACAACAAATCTAGAAAGAAACCTGCTGAAGGACTTGAAGAAGTAGAAGCACCCAGAATTCATGATACAACCATGAACGAAGAAACTCAAGGAGAATATCGAGAATTTGAAGAACCACAAAGACCTGTAGATCCACCTCTGGAGAAGAATCCTCATAAGAGGAAACCTACTTGGGTACGTGAAATTATCCAAGGTGCGGAGAGATATGGGGCTCTAGAAGAGAATCATAGAGAAAGAAAGAGGACCAGATCCTGTTCTAGGTATGTAGCATTACTATGTGATTTCATCGATAAATAACCTTCCAATTATGAAGAAGCAGCAGAACGGAAAGAATTGAAGGATGCTATGATCGAAGAGTAGCAATCGATCATGAAGAATGATGTTTGGGATGTTTTCCCATGACCAGAAGGGAAGTCAGTTGTAAATTTCAAATGGATCTACAAGATCAAGCATGCTGTAGACGATAGCATTGAAAAATATAACGCAAGATTTGTGGCTCGTGGTTTCTCCCAGAAAGAAGGAATAGATTATTAAGAAACCTTGGCACCTGTATCCAGATACACTTCCATCAGATCAGCACTTGCCTTGGATGCAGTAATGAAATGGAAGATACACCAAATGGATGTCAAGACTGCTTTCTTGAATGGTGTAGTGGAAGAGGAAGTGTATGTAGAAAAACCACTCGGTTTTGAGACACATGACAAGGAGTCTCATGTGTGCAGATTGAAGAAATCCCTGTACGGTTTGAAACAAGCACCCATGACATGGTACGGCAGAATTGATAGCTTTCTATATAGTTTGGGATTTACCAAGAGTAAAGCAGATTCCAACCTTTACTACAAGGTTGAAGATGGCAACCCAGTGATGCTTCTACTATATGTAGATGATCTTTTTGTAACAGGTATGGATGGGTTGATTGCTGATATGAAGAGAAAGATTGCTGCTGAATTCGAAATGAAGGACTTGGGTATGATGCATTATTTTTTAGGCATGGAGGTGTGGCAGAATACATATGGAATCTCTCTTGGACAAGGGAAGTATGCAGTAGAGATCCTGAAGAGGTTTGGGATGATGGACTGCAAGGCTATGGCCACACCTATGGCATCAAACCTGAAGCTATTGAGCGATGCTTCATCATGGTCAGTTGATGCTACGATGTATCATCAGATGATTGGGTCCTTGATGTACCTAACGAACACAAGACCAAACATTTGCTTTGCTATGAACACCTTGAGCCAGTTCTTGACAGATCCAAGAAATGTTCACTTGATTGCTGCAAAGCATATTCTAAGGTACCTGAGGGGTACAGTTGATTATGGGCTCAAGTATGAGTCGAATCAAAAGATTAACTTGTAGGGTTATGTTGATTCAAATTGGGTAGGCAGTTCCATCGATAGGAAGAGAACTTTAGGGTGTTGCTTCAGTATCATATCAGGAGTGATCTCTTGGTTTAGCAGGAAGCAATCCTGTGTGGCACTGAGCACAGCTGAAGTAGAGTATGTCACAGCTTTTTCAGCTAGTTGTGAGGCAGTATCGCTAAGGAAGCTACTGTCTAATTTATTTGATCTCCAGTTGGATGCTAATTGTGTATATTGCGACAACTAGAGTTGTGTGAAGTTGTCAGAGATCCCAATGTTCCATGACAATTCGAAGCATATCGATATCAAGTATCACTATATCAAGGATATGGTGTAGAGGGGAGCAATGAAGCTCTAGTATGTTGCGATAGACGGTTAGATAGTTGATGTGTTGACGAAGCCATTGGCTAGGGTGAAGTTTGAGTACTTCAGGGAGAAGCGTGGTGTTCTCTAGATCGAGGTTCCCTCCAAAGGGAAATGATTAGTCTGTGAGCCATTCTTACATGGGAGAGGATTAAGTTCCTTCCATGGTCAGAAGTAAGGGTTGAGCCATTCTGTCATGGTGAGAGGATTTAGGTTCCTTCCATTTCATATATGTATGCTGAGCCATTCTAATATGACTGTAGGATTGGTTCCTACATGATCAAATATAGGGCCTATTACCATTCTTGAAATGGAGTTTCCTGGTCAATTACCAGGAAAAATCAGTCTAGGACTAAGAGCCATTCTAATGTGATAGAGGGATGTGTTCCTATTTGATTAGATGTAAGGGTTGAGCCATTCTGTCATGGTTAATGGATTAGGTTCCTCCCATGTCTGATGTGAGTGTTTTTCATTCTGACGAGTAGGTCAGATGTAAGGGAAACTACCATTCTCTGGGAGAATGGAGGCACCTGGTCAGTTCCCAAGAATCCTCAGTCTAGGACTGAGATCCCTTTCAATGCGATGTGTTTTCACATGGTTGAATGTAAGTGCAGATCCTTTCTGACAGGATGAGGTTGGATGTAAGTGGTGAGCCATTCTGGCACGAAGTGTTTAAACATGGTCAGATGTGAGTGCTGTGCCTTTCTGATAAGATGGGGTCAGATGTAAGTGCAGATCCATTTCGATGCGATGGGCTTGCACATGATCAGATATAAGTGCTGAGCCATTCTGGTGCGATGTGTTTAAACATGGTCAGATGTGAGTGTTGGGCCTTTGTGACAAGATGAGGTCAGATGTGGGTGCTAGGTGTGCCTTTCTAATAATATGAGGTTATATGTAAGAGATGGGCGGGCCATTCTGACTTAAGTGTTAGATATAAGTGCTGATGAAGACCTACATGAAGGGTAGGCCTATAGGGCTGACTCTGTAGAACTTCATGTGACGAGAAGAATCAAGATAGCACCATTCTGAGATATCATGTGATGATTATCTATATCAAGTGATGATCCAAATGTGATGATGATCCATACTTGATGACGATCCAGACCAAGTGATGATCCATATGTGATGATGATCCAGCAGTGATGATCTAGTAGTCATGATGATGCAGATTCCATGATGAAGAAGAATTAAAGAAGAATATGACTTAGAAGATGACTTGAAGATGAAGAAGATGAAAAAGACTTGAAGACTAAGAAGTCTTCAAGATGAAGATAATGAGATGACCCAGTTGATACAGAGAAGAAGACCAGTGCTGAAAAATAGTGTCGAAAGAATACCTTCCTAGTTAAGAGGGAGTGTTGATGTATTTGTAACTTTGGAATGTATTCACCTATGTATCTTATGTCTTGTACCCCGATGTTTATTTCAGGATGTGTCTATAATGTAATTGAGTCATGATGTCATGTCCCAATGTTCTGATCGGGAGGATCTATAATGTAAACAAGTCATGTCAAGTCATTGTGGGTAACCCTCCTATTGTCTAAGGGTTAAAGTCCCCGCAGTTCCGGGGCACTAGGGTTATTAGACTCACCTAGTGAAGTAAGCCCTAGTAGGGTTTTAGTCATGTCAGGAATCAGTATAAATAGAGAGGTGACCTCTTTATTTAACACACACTCACTCACACTTAGTTGTAATGCATAGCTAAGGAAGAAGAAGACACTAGGGCTAGGAAGAAAGAGGTTACCGCTGTCGAGAGATCATCTTACTGTTTTGGAATTTTCTATTTGGTGCTGATTCTATCTCTGAGGAATTTGCGGGGTTTTCTCCATTTATGGTTTCCCCGAGGAAAAAACACTGTGTTCATTGTCTCTTGTGTTTGATTACTGTGTTTGTTATTCTCTCAATTAAAAGATCCTAATAATGCTAGCTTAAAGTTAAAAATATAACATCGACTAATATAATGGATAACGTTCTCGTGGAGCTCCTCATCCTCTTGAACAAAAACCATTCTAATCGTCTCTTTAGATGTGACCACATATAACAAGAAATCACTTATATAATTAGGTGCACTAAGAATGGGGGCTGATGAAAATGATTTATTCAATGCATCAAAAGACTCCTGGGCTCACTCCTCTTAGATAAAAGGACTGTCTTTCTTTAAAAGGTGCATGAAACCCTTGGTAAAATTGGCAAAAATGACAACAAAACTATGCAAGAAATTAGCCATCCCTTCCAAACTCTGAAGGTGTCTAATAGTGCGTGGGGGAGACAATAAAATTATTTCTCAAACTTTAGGGGGGAGAACCTAATACCCTCCTTAGAAATGATAAAAACTAGTAAGCGACCTACTTTCACTCAAAAAATGCACTTTTGTGGATTTAACCAAATTTGATATCGGAAACATCTTTCAAAAACCATGTGTAGATGGTCAAGATGATCCACTCTCAAATCAAAGTGAGCAGCTAAATCATCAAGATACACTTCAATAATTCACTTAAGGTCATGAAAAGTGAAGGTTATTTCCCGTTGAAAAGTAGATCCAACGTTTTTAAGGTCGAAAGGAATTTTTCAGTATGAAAACATACCCCAAGGACAAATGAAATCCATTTTATGTTGGTCCTTGGGTTTGATCTAAATATGATTATACCCTCAAAAAATTTCCATGAACGAAAACACCTCACTTCCCACACACTCATCCAAAATATGATCTATGAACGGTGTGGGAAAGTTATCTTTATGACAAGCTTTATTTAGGTCTATGAAATTAGTGCACACATGGATAGTCCCATGTTTCTTATCAACCAAAACACGATTGGATACCCATTAAGTCAAGGGAACCAGATAGATAAATCCAGTCTTAAGTAAATTCTCTATGTCTTCCTTAATAGCAGGTTCCTTATGGGGATTCATCATAGGTAAGCAGTGTCGAACAGGTCTAGCATTAGGATAATTCTTGATCTCATGTTCAACAATTCAAGGGTCTATTCTTGACATTTCATCATATGACCAAGCAAAAACATCTCAAAATTGTTTAAAGAGATTGGTCTATACTTCAATCTCATCGGGGGAAAAATATTCTCCAATGTAAACATTTTCTACTTTTCTAGGAGTTTGAGAAATGTTGATAGGGATAATTGATGACAAATTATCCATGTTCCCTTTGACATACTTACCAGGAGCGCCTAATGGGATCACGAGACTACCAACCTTCTCGCGAAGTATCTCCCTATAGTCATCACAATCAATTCATTCAATCTCAGGGATAAAGTAATATCGATCATGCAACTCCTCCCAAGGCCCTTCCAAGCCATTGATGGCTTTGAGAATAGCTTCATTCGAAGGAAAAGTGTCATCGAAGAAATCATGAGAGTGTGATGACGCAAGCTCCCAAGAAGGCAGTGCAAAGGTGTCCTCCTCCTCCATCCATGAAGAGGAAGGACTAGGATCTAGAACGGGACCAAGAGTAGCATTAGAGGAATTTTGAGGTCTAAAATGGGCCTCCTAAGGAAAATAATAAAATAATAGTTAAAATAATAAAATAATATTTATTAATTTTTGAGGAAAAAAGAAAAAAACTACTTTTTTGTTTGTATTTTCGACATATCTCCTTGTGGTTTTACTCAAATTTAGATTGGGAGAGCTTGTTGGATTTGGAATTTGATTCCACGTCCAATGAGTACCCACACTGCATAATTTTTATGGACCTTTCTACCCCAAAAATAAGAAATACCTGAAAAATGTGATGATGATGTCATCATCACATTTTTTTAGGTATTTATTGTTTTTGGGGTAGCGGGGTTCACCAAAATTATGTAGTGTGGGTACTCAATGGACACGGAATCAAATTCCACATCCAACAAGCTCTCCTGATTGAAATTTGAGTAAAAGCACAAGGAGATATGTCGAAAATACGAACAAAAAAGTAGTTTTTTTTATGACAAATATGTCAATTCAACCATTATGGTTGACTCATTTTATTGGAATTCTATTGGTTCTTGAATTCCAACTCACAAGAACTTATTTTTGGTGCGTTTTCTTATAAGTCCATTTTAGACCCCAAATTTCCTCTAATGCTTGATAATAAATCGTCGTTGTAGATAACATGTCCATCTTGGTACATCTAGGATCTTCATCTGAAGTGCTTAGAGAAGGGATAGTCAAAGGATCTTCCAAATGCTAAATGCGAAATGGAATCGAACTCAACAATGACGATTCAATACCAAGTATAGAACCTATAATAAGAATTGGTGTTGAAATATTTAAAGTTCCCATCAAATACGGATACATTCCCACTCCAAAATTCTTAGTTGACGGCTCAAAATTATCAATAATCGGGATAGTAGTTCCTAACAATTCTTTCGTACTGAAATTATTGAATGATTTTTTCTCAACCATGAAAATCCTATATTTGAAATGGAATTGAATAATTTAGAAGAGGGATGACGCGACCGCTCTCATGTTGTAAATCCATTTACAACCAAGTAAAATGTTATAGTCAAGGGGTGGATCAACCACCTCGACCTTGATTGACACAATATTCCCTCCTAATTGGACTTCGAGAGAAGGAAGTATACCATGTAGATGAAAAATATCTCTCATCAAACGCAGTTAACATGGTCCCAAATATTAACCATGTGGGAAAACCTAGACCTTTCCAACAGTTTAAAGACATCATAGAAGCCACAATGACTTCATTAATTACTGTTTGTTTAATGGTGTTGTTCATACACTCCACGTGGACTAGGAGAGCCACATGATAAGGAAAGAAAGGATGGACTTCATGGGTTTCAAATTTAATCACTATGGAAGGATGTGAATCAACCACCCCAAGCATGATCAACAAAGCTTTCCACTGCAAAGAGAAAGTCTGAACGACTTCTAAAGCAGACATCGCACAAGGAATCTGGCCCAAATCCTTGATAATGGAATAGTGATGGGAAACTTGGGCATTAGGATTGTGCCACTAATTCTTTAAGAATCCCTTAGGAATTGAATGTGTAACTTTAGGCTTGTCGATGCAAAGGGACCTCGGGAGGGTAGGTTATTTTCCCAAGTCGGGTTGTGACGAACCATAATCTTTTTCTCATGTCACAACATTCTCGGCAAACATCATGTTGATGCACCCATCGCCACTTTTAGTGTTCGACGAGTTTTTATGCACACCAAAAGAACTTCTGGAGTTCATGGGCCTCAAATTCATATTTTGATTATATGGTAAAGGATGCTTTAACACAACTAGGATCTGTGTAATTAATTTTGAGGCTTCATCGATATGAGGGCACAAGTAAGTGAGGTGATCTCCCCCACAAATATTTCAAGGGAACTTAACCTTACGTTTATACTTCTTGTCCCCCCCAACATAACTACCATTCTTTTCATCATTAGAATTTTCGTTCCTATTCCCACCCCTACTATTGTTTCCTCCCTTTTTCTTGTTTCGTCTGGGTTGTTGGTTACCCTTCTAGTTCGATGATTGCATAGAGTGTACATTTGCCGACTGGGTGGGATGCGATGAAGTTGTAGCTTGTCCTGACATGGGCTGGTTAATAGAAAAATTATTCGTTTGATTCGTAACCAATTCTATGGGTTTAGTACTCACAGAGCCAACAATTCCAATAGCATGTGGCCCAGGTTTGAGCTTAGGCTTGAAGTTTAACCGCAGTGCATTCAGAATAATCTCATATAATAGCCCCAGACTGAGTGTAAATAAATTCTAGTTGCTAAGATTGGAAAATAGCATGTTTCTTGTTCATAACTCCAAATGTGGAAACATCCTTCTCTCTATATGGAACTAATGACTTGAGAAACCATTCCAAAAGGAAGAATGGTGGAATGTTGGCCTTAATCAATCGATTTTGTCTACTACACTCTTGAATATGGTTTGAACTATGTGTGGATTTATATTTCCAAAATGTTGACAAGAGCTTAGTATCAACATCTTAATGCATAGGTAGCTAAAAGTAGTTCAGAAAGGTCATGTCTAGGTCACTGAAAGTTCGATATGTTCCCATAAACAACTATATATACCATTTCACCACAGGACCCATGAGGGTGCGTTGAAATAGACATAAATGAATGGAATCATGGTTCAACAAATTTGAAGAGCACCATAGGTGGAAATTGGTAACATTCTCTCCAATGTCCTCACCACTCTTACCTTCGAATTTTGGAATGTTCGAAGGAAGCTTGGTAGGGACAACCAACCATGTTGGATCATGAGAAACTAGATCGTTGGTCAACTTTGATAAGTTAGGTAAATTCAAAGCAGCTAGGAAAGGTAGCCTAGGTTGTGCCATTTGGTTCCATGCACCGTGATAGGACTGATCGATATAGGGTTTTTGGTTGTAAAGAACATGTCCTTGGCCAGTCAGATAATAACCTCCTCCCATATCACCCATAAACAGATACATGGGGATACTATAATTAGGAATACCTTGACACTGGGTTGCTACATAGCCATAATTATAATACTGATATGATGGTCATCCCCTGGACACATAAGGAGGTCCATAACCCCTTGACATACCATAACTGATAGATGAGAGGACCACATGTCTATAATTAGTACTCTGTACCGAAGAACCGCGCAGGTTGTAAGGAGGGTGTGTCATGAAAAATGCATTCAAAGGAACATGTATAGAAGATGATGGAACATATGATGGAATATATGAGGTACCTCAAATTTTCACATGTCTAAGGTCACCTCCACTAGATCAGATGTCAGTGGTATGCTTGGATGAGGTGTAAGGAATTCCTCCGACAAAGGGTGTGGAAGGTGCAATATGACCACTACTAAATTGATTGACATGGAATGGGATGGTAGTGCCCTCAGGAACACCACTAATACCAACATTAGGATCTATGATAGATGGTGGCGAAATATCGGTCATATATTGCATTCCAAATATAAAAGGGCCAGTGCTAGAGGGAAGAGGATGAGTCTCACTGCTCGACCTTCGAGGAGAGGATCACCAGTTAGTATTTACATAATCTAAAAAATTTGATCGTGCATTATATGATGTACCAACCTCAAAAGGATCGGTTTCTTCTGGAGTCCCATATACATTGAACGACACATTCCCCATCCCGGAGGATGAAGAAGGAGGCGCTTCTAGGATCTCATATGCATGACTCATGATGAGACCAGTGTGTGAATCACAATGAGTATGATCCCACCTAGACTATATAACTCTATTCCGCAAAGGAGGAGGAGACCTATAAGGAGGAAGGTATGTTGGATCTCAAGAACAATAAGATTCCTATCCTTGATCCATGATGACTCCACAAAAATAAAGAGACTCAACTAATTGAAAACCCTAGAGAAATCTAGTGCACATAGAGAACACTCCTATGAGAATCTATGCCAAAATACAAGCAATAGAAGGGAAGGATAAATGAAATCCCGAATGTAGAAGGTATGTCTCACCTAGGAGAGGCTTGAAACTCCCATACACTACAAGCAGAGGCGTGTAACAAGTTATAGTGGCCCTCAGCTTCAACATATAAAGTGACTGTGTTTTTCGACCCCACACTGGACAAGAAACTCATAGAATAACCTCTGCAAGTACCCCCTACAATACCTTGGTAAGGAAACTAAGTTCACCCCAACATTACAAATTTGCAGGTGGACACTCGTAAGCGGGATCTACCATATGGGAAAGGTAGCAAATCCCAAAGCTCAAAAGCACCAAAGGTACCTCAAAATCCCCCAGATACGAATAAGATCATCGAAATATCTTCGACGTTGCTATTAAATTGAGCACATATATCTGTGGACAAACACACAATTTACTCAATTATTGAAGAATGAAACAGTGCAAAAATGGCTTGCAGCTATGAATGCTTTTCATTAATCAAAAAGTAATTAGATAGATAATTACAATGAAGTACAATGGCTTTAATAGCCATAAGAAATTCGAATCCACATGAGGAAGTTCAAATTGATTAGACTCTACTTGACTGTAGGTAACCAAGACCTTGTCTAAATCACTATAGGAGGACTCAATAGTTAACTGACCTTGTCTAAACCATAACCGGAGTTCATCGGAGCTCTAAAACATAACTCAAGTGTTACATTCAGTGTTGACTAAGGTTAACTGATAGTGGTAGGTGAGAAATGTGCCCCACATGTGTTCAGTCAAGTAAACCTAGCACTAACTGAATGTAGAGGACTAGAACTGAATGTAACTGACTCCTAACTTAGCTTGACTAGTCATTAACTGAAGTGAACTGACCTTGGTTGGTTTCGACACTCCCAGTGGCTTCCTAAATTGTAGGGATTGGTCTATGAGGCTCCTAAACTGATGCAATCAAGTGCAATCAATGGCAGTGAGCCTTAATTAGTGTTCCCCACACTTTAGTAACTGAAACATGTGCCCCAATTAGGTCAAGTGGACTCAATGGTGTTAATGACTATAAATAGACTGGATGGACTCCCGATTTAGACATGACTCCCGATTTAGAAATATGACCAAATTTGGACAAGGGAGGATTAATAATCCTAACACCCCCCCTGAATGATAACTTGGACAATTTGTGGGCCCTGGTAACTAAGACCATAGGTCACCCATTACATGAATTAAAGTAAAGTATCTGCTCAAAAACAAGGTGCTGGGGAAAAAACCACATGGGAAAAATCCCCCCCTCTAATTAAGCAGGTAGAATCAGGATCAATCTGGTTCTTCTGTGCACAGGTATCCTGGGGCCTGGTATGTGAACCTCTCCATCATTATGTCTGGAGGAATATTCCTCTTTGGAAGAATAATGATATGCTCAACTAAATCAGAAATATAGACAGCTACTGGATGAAGACTGGACCCATGTAGAGCAACTGAAGTCAACTGAAAAGTGAGAAAAGGTTATTGAGAATTCAGAGAATGTGAGGAAAACTCAAGAAACTGATATGTTGCATCCATGAACAGAAAACCATTATTTTTAAGAACAGCCCCAAGTGTTAGGAGCAGGTGTCCATGCGGATGCAGAAAATCTTCCTCTTTACTAGTTCTGTGAGGAGATGAGCATGTGATCAATGGTAGAGAAGCACTGGGAATGTTGAGAGAAAATGATTGAGCTCCATAGTATGATATATATTCTGAAATATATAATTAATCACATAACAAAATATCATCAACCTCATATGAGGAAACTAACACCAAATCCCCATCAGCAATTTTGAAGAGAAAGTGCGGTACTTGATTTTTCACACCGGAATTGGTGAGAGAAGCTACAAGCATGACTGAAGGATTTTGGATTTTAAAATATGAACCAAATAATATCAGATCAGAAATTAAATCAGATCTAAATAGGTTCAAAACAGATCCAAAACTATGAAATGGAATCAAATCCCCAGCAACAGTTTTGTAGGAGACTTGTGGTACTTGTTTCTTCACACTGTTGATGAAAACAGCTACAAGTGGTACTGAAAGATTATGAATTTGATATATTAAACCAAGAAATATTAGATCATATTTAAATAAGATCATATCATATCCAATAAGTTTAATATCAGATTCAAATAAATGGTTAACCGAGACGGTGGATGCACAGCTTTCTTCTTCTTCAAAATTCTGAATTTTGGTGCATGCAATCCTACAGGAATTTGATGGAAAATATAGATCATGAGGAGAAAATGGATCACTCTGGTAATCTGATATTTCTTCCAAAATATCCAAGGTATCACATATTTTCACACCAGCAGCAACATTAGAGGGAGAAAATTCAAATTTCTCTTCACTTTCAGAAGCAATTACTAGTAAATTTTGCACAAAATTTAAAGGAAAATCACCGGTGAATGTTTGCATGGAAGTGCAACAGAATTTTTCTTCAATATCAGAGATTAAAATGTCTTCTTCTATTTCACTAATATGAGAAGATGAGATATCATATATCTCATGAACTTCCGGAGCATCAGGAGAAGGAGTCACTGTATGGAGACCGTCTTCAATTTGAATTGACAATGTAGAAGCTTCTGCTTCTTCTTTATCTTGAACAACTTCATCAGAGAGAGTGGAGGCCAATATTTTTGGATCAAGGATGCTTCTGGTGCTAGATTTTCTCTCCAAAGTGCTATTATGATCCTCATAAATCATTCCAAAGGTTCTGTCCAATCTTGTCCAGAGTTCCTTTGGGTCTTCAATAGATCTAATGAGGTAGCACAAGCTAGGAGAAAGACCTGTTGCTATTGTTCCAAAAGCTCCATAACTTTTATTCAGCCAGTTAATCTTACTAAAACACTCTTTACCGAGCCCAATAGACACCCGATAGAGACCTTGTCTCATCAAAGATGAAATCATTTCGAGGTTGTACCTGCAAAACAAAAAAATGATCCAGTAGGAGATCTGAGGATGAGAAGTGCCTTGTCCGCCGAGGCTCTGATACCATATTAAATTGAGCACATAGATCTGTGGACAAACACACAACTCACATGATAGATCACACAATTTACTCAGTTATTGAAGAATGAAACAGTGCAAAAATGGCTTGCAGTTGTGAATGCTTTTCATTAATCAAAGAGTAATTAGATAGATAATTACAATGAAGTACAATGGCTTTAATAGCCACAAGCACTTCGAATCCACATGAGGAAGTTTGAATTGATTAGACTCTACTTGACTATAGGTAACCAAGACCTTGTCTAAATCACTATAGGAGGACTCAATAGTTAACTGACCTTGTCTAAACCATAACCGGAGTTCATCGGAGCTCTAAAACATAACTCAAGTGTTACATTTAGTGTTGACTAAGGTTAAATGACAGTGGTAGGTGAGAAATGCGCCCCACATGTGTTCAGTCAAGTAAACCTAGAACTAATTGAATGTAGAGGACTAGAACTGAATGTAACTGACTCCTAACTTAGCTTGACTAGTCATTAACTGAAGTGAACTGACCTTGGTTGGTTTCGACACTCCCAATGGCTTGCTAAATTGTAGGGATTGGTCTAGGAGGCTCCTAAACTGATGCAATCAAGTGCAATCAGTGGCAGTGAGCCTCAATTAGTGTTTCCCACACTTTAGTAACTGAAACATGTGCCCCAATTAGGTCAAGTGGACTCAATGGTGTTAATGACTACAAATAGACTGG
Source organism: Pseudotsuga menziesii (assembly GCA_001517045.1). Taxonomy (NCBI): domain Eukaryota; kingdom Viridiplantae; phylum Streptophyta; class Pinopsida; order Pinales; family Pinaceae; genus Pseudotsuga; species Pseudotsuga menziesii. The sequence continues at coordinate 120,026 of LPNX010173521.1, forward strand.
ATGGACTCCCGATTTAGACATATGACCAAATTTGGAGAAGGGAGGATTAATAATCCTAACAGTTACATAGAGAGCGGCGGGGGGATGTCCTCACCATAAACGTGTACGATGTCTCATGCTTAACTCCTATGTAAGAGGAGCCTCTTGAGAACACTAATTATACCAAGGATTTCACTCACCTGGACAAACACCTACTTGTTTTGTTTAGTAGTCTTGGAGAAATTTACTCACAGAAACCTATTCCAATACTCTAAAATCTAAGCTTGTTTATGTACCCTATCAAATAAAAATGTGTAATTCATTTTAAATTAAGCGTTCATTTTAGAGGTTGTGATTAATGAAAGGAAATGACTGTGCAACCAATGATGTTATGACTCAGGAGTGAAAGTAAATATGCACACCTAACAAACAATGCCAAGTATAATTTTGTCTTTAAATGTTAAAAAGGGGTATGCCACTACATGAGATGCATATTTTTCCTTCAAATGACAATGCAACCATTCCTATATGAAAACCTGATTACTAATAAACTAAGAAACCCTAATGAAAGTACTATGCAAATGTAAAAATGCATGAACATGCCAAAAATAAAATATTTTTGTGTTTTTGAAATAAATCATATGTAAATGCAATAAAAGAATATACAAATCCCAGACCCTACAGCAACTATTAGACAACATCCAAGAAAGACACCAAGATAAAATAAATCTAATGCACTAATACCAAAACAAAAAGGAAACAAGATGACAAGAACAACTTCTAACTAAGAAGCAAATAAAAAAAAGGTCTCTGATAAAAAACATAGGCAGTATATAAACAACAAAAGAATCCAAGAAGACTCAACAACATTCAGAATCCACCTAAAATCTCTCAAACATCCAATTCACACTCAAAAAAGGGTAATACGCTACTATTTGTAGGAAACCTACATGTATACATGATTGTTCAGACAAAACCCAGGTGTATACGCAGTTGTAAAGCAAAATCCTGTGTACAACAAGAGAAAAGGGTATAAAATGATAATCTATGACCTAAATTACTTCAACATGACACTAATGGTAAAACACACTTCTGAACCTGACACAAAAACACTGAGAAACATAGAGAAATTCAAGCACATTGTGCACCCAATCCCCAAAGAAAAACAAGGAACCTCCCCATTGAAGTCGCCAATTCTGTTAAAGATAGAAAATTCCTATGGCTTGGGGTAGACCAAAATAGACTGAATGACACCAGAAATCAATCCATTTCAATATGCAAGAGAAACAAATGCTTCTAACACTAAGGGATATGAAACATACCTTATTCTTGACAGTTGCTGTAGATCCCCATTGAGATTTTCTGACACACTTGTATTTATAATTCACTCTCAACAACAACAAACAAGACAAGCATGATATATCTTAATGTGTTAGTCCTACTCTAGCATATATGAATCGAACATGTATACGAAAATATAACTACATCCATGGATAAAATATTCATAGTCATACACATGTAATGGACGAAAAATGGATATTTATATTAATAATAAATAGAGAGAACAATGGAAAACTTTATCGGCACCTCGTTGAAATGGAGAAACCGATTCCTCCACCTGGGCCTCCACCACTTCAATCCTTGATCTCAATTGCAAGCTTAAAAAGCAATGGAAAGCTTGGGAAGAGCAGCAATGTGTGCTCAAAAGGAAAAAGGGATGCAGACTCAAGCATAAGAAAATGAGGCAACAATGAACTATAGTTTCTTTTCTCTCTAATCTTCTCCTCCTCTAATGCACCTGAGAGGTTCAATACATAGCCCTCCATAGACAATGGAGGGTCCAATCAGAGCGTTTCCAGGCCTATGGAAGGCCAAGTGTCAAGTTATTCGGGACTCATTGAGGAAAACTCGATTTTTTTATTTTTATGCACATTTCCCGATGTATGCGGGCTACAGTGGATCAAGTTGCGTGTACACGTGGGTATCAACTTAAAAGTCACGTACACCAATAAACCGGTGTTGTTTAGGTATTTTATTGGATCATCAAAGTATCATTTGAGAAAGGGGGATCCAAAGAGTTTGTAGAGGGACATGAAGGCCATAAAAGTGTGATCTACCAAGTGTGGTAAAATCATCTATAACACGGACTACTATATTCGATACTTTGGAAGTAAAATTCAAAATTGCAAAACAAATCTCAACAAAAAACCCTTGTATTGTCGATTCTAACTGCTACCTTTTGTACATTAGGATTTGAAAGTCATTAGCAAAAGAATGTTTCCCAACAAAAACAACCCGAATTGTCGATTCCAACTACTACCTTTTGGACATTGGGAGTCAAAAGTCAAAAGTGTAATTCCCAATGAAACCAACCCGGCTTGCCAACTCCAATATTTTGTATATCAGAAGTTAGAATTCAGAACAAAAAATGAGTCTTCAAACAAACAATCCTAACTACCTGACTCTAATGTTCCTGACATCGAGAGTCAGAATTCGAAACCAAAAAAATGTTTGCAAACAAACCACTTTCACTTTCTGACTCTAATGTTTCTAACATCGGGAATCGGAAGTCATAATCTCAAACCAATTTCCAACAAAAATCCTCTGACTTACCGAATCTGACTAGTACCTTCCGTATGTCAAGAGATATAAGTCAAAACCATAGATTTATTCCTAACAAAAAATCTCATACTTTTTGAATCCAATGTTTCCAACAATGGAAGTCAAAAACTAGGACTACAAAATTCATCCTTCCATGACAAGCTCTTGATCTCGACATCCATTTCAATGTCGATACTTGGAACTTTGGAAACTAGCCCTAACATGTTGTTTTAACAACATTTTCCACTACACTTTCCCCCTTTCGTCCTTAAAATTTTCAACCATGAAAACTCTAGTTTATTCTTCCTACATTGGGTATCTTCAACCATGGAAGCAAAGGAAGGTTCCTCTGAATCAAACACTTAACACTTAGTTATTTCATGCATGTTGTTGGAATATATTAAACCCACTCAATACTTCGGATAAAATAATTAATCATTATTTGATTAATTATCTAACCACTAGCTTAATTAGTTGGCATCCACTTGCACCTTAAAGTCAACATATGCCATCTATACCCCAAGAATGCTTTATTTCTAATTCTGTGTTGATATTGACCACTTTATAGACATCCAAAATTAGTAAACAACACTTTATAGCATGTTCTTCTATATTCTGCTTTATCATGTTTTTCCGTGGATAAGGTAAAGCTAGTTAACTAGGAAACTAGGTTCCTTTGTTTCCAACCTATCCTTCATGAATTTATCTCCATTTTCCATAATTAGCATGTTTTTCCATCTCCCTTGACAACTCACTCATGCTTTTTCTAATTCGTGAGGTCCTTGACAGATTTGGGAAGTGCTTTAGCCACCTATGGGGGTTTGCTATATTTTGGTAAGTCGGCCTTTTCGAGCTTTATAAGTTGTCTCCATACAACTCTATTTTCCTTTATAAGGATGTATTACCATTGTAATAATATTGATTATCATTTATTGATCATTCATTAATGGGTGTTCATTAATTCCTCTTCTTCTCTCCCTATGCTGATCATTAGAGGAAATTTGGGGTCTAAAATGGGCCTTATAATAAAATGAGCCAACAATAATTTCTTCTGAGTTGGAATTCAAGAACCAATAGAATTTCAATAAAACGAGTCAACCATAATGGTTTACTTCACATATTTTTCATGAAAAAAACTACTTTTTTGTTTGTATTTTCAACATATATCCCCGTGTTTTACTCAAATCTTGAGCGGGAAGGCTCGTTGGATGCAGAATTTAATTTTGAACCCAACGGGTACCCATGCTGCATACTTTTGATAGACCCCACTACCACAACAACAAGAAATATTTGAAAAAACGTGATGATGTACCCGAAAAACAAGAAATACCTGAAAATTAATTCTTGTTTTTGGAGTAGTGGGGTCCGTCAAAAGTATGCAGCATGGGTAGCCGTTGGGTTCGAGATTAAATTCCATATCCAACGATCCTTCTTGCTCGATATTTGAGTAAAAACACATGGAGATATGTTGAAAATATGAAAAAATAGGTTTTTCTTTCTTCCTCTAAAATTAATAAATATTATTTTAGCTATTATTTTATTATTTTCCTTAGGAGGCCCATTTTAGACCTCAAATTTCCTCTAATGTTTGTGCAATTCCCACTGAGGTTAATTGTGTGTTTATATTCTTAGCTTGTTTATGGAATTCATATTGTCATCAAGGCTTTAGAATTCTGACATGGTATCATAGCTTTGGGAGCTCATCAATTAATTCTCCTTTCATATCTGTAGGTTTATTTGCAAGTGAAAAAACTTCAATATGGATTCAAAATTTCCTCTACTATCTCCTTTCAACTATGCTCATTGGAATCCGAAGATGAGCACATACTTCAAGAGGCAATGTCTCTTTGGTGTCTCCATTGGTGGTTTGAGCGAACCTGAGTCTTATGAAGAGAAGATTGATTTCCTGAATAATTGTGATAGATATTATCAAATCATGTGCTTGGGAATGTCTCCAAATATACACCATCTCATAGATTCTGCTGAATATCCATTTGAGCATTGGAAAATTTTGGAAAAAGCTTTTGGTGTGCAAGAAGTAGAAGATGAAGCATGGAGCGAACTCAGCATCTCCTCTTGTTCTCTATCTCAGTATTTCTTGGCCTCTACATTCTATGATGAAGTTATTTATGATGAAGAAGTTTCCCATACAGTTCATGTTGTTGCTACCCTCTTTGATTCGAATGCTTCCTCATTCAATGAAGAAGCTAATATTGAAGAGAAATATTTTTCTATGTCTCTTGAAGATACTGATGATGAAAAATAAGTGACAGATGGATCTTATATTGTTATTGATGATGATTCACTCACAGATTCATTGTTCTCTATGTCTTCTATCTTAGATTATGATATCTATGTGCTAGATCCTTCACACTTTGTACATACCTCTCTCATTGGTGGTACACAACCCAGTAACTTTGAGGATGTTTGCTTAGCCATATCAAGTCCTATTAGTGTCTTTCCATTTACTATAGTTGATCACTTTCTCTTTTACATCTCCTCTTGTGTTCTTGGTATCAATCCTAAGAGCCTCTTTGAATATCTCCTTCTTTCCTCCTTTCATACATCTACTACATAGGATTCATTATCAGTCTATTCCCATGATTCTTATATGTGATATTTTGGATTATTTAGAAGGTAGATCAACCCATGGATCCCATGCATTCACACTCCTTGATCCTATAGCTTCTCTATGTTCTTACATGACCACTTGCACATACCCTCTATCTGTAAATGAAGTGGGAGGCATTATACATTCGCATGGACATTTATTTCATGTATCTAGAACTGATTTCATCTCTATTGGTTCAAATTTCAAGCCATCATATCATCTTGGAGCTGATTACAACTCTCAATATCTTTCACATCATTGGATCTTAGTTGTTCTACATGGTCCTAGTTTCCATTGTGCAGCTGTGTTTGATCCATGTGAGCATATTTATCTTCTTCCCAAGAAGAAGATTCCTCTTGACATCAGCATTTAGTTTGGAGCAGCATCAAAAAAAAAATTTGGTTTTCCTCTCATGTCCTATCTTGAGGGAGTATTTTCACCATGTGGTTTTTCCTCCTTCCTCTGCTTTTTGTACATAGTAATTGTTAAAGGGTGACCATAGCCTTGTTGTTGGGCCCTATATGAATCCATTTGCATATATATTGTTTTGACATACCATCATAAAGTCAGAATTATAGGGGGTTGTTGGAATATATTAAACCCACTCAATACTTAGGATAAAATAATTAATCATTATTTGATTAATTATCTACCCACTAGCTTAATTAGTTGGCATCTGCTTGCACCTTAAAGTCAACACATGCCATATATACCCTAGGAGTGATTTATTTTTTATTCTGGGGTTATCTTTACCACTTTATGGGGATCCATAATTAGTAAACAACGTTTTACAATAGATCATGCTTTATTCTGCTTTATCCTACTTCTCTGGGGTAAGGTAAAGTTACTTAACTAGGAAACTGAGTTCCTTTGTTTCCAACCCATCATTCAGGACTTTCTCTCCATTTTATAGGATTAACATGTTTTTCCATATCCCTTGACAACTCACTCATTCTTTTTCTAATTCGTGAGGTCCTTAACAGATTTGGGAAGTGCTTTAGCCACCTATGGGGGTTTGCTATATTTTGGTAAGTCAACATTTTTGAGATTTATGAGATGTCTCCATACAAATCTATTTTCCTTTATAAGGGTGCATTAGCATTATATTAATATCAATTATCATTTACTGATCATTCATTAATGTGTGTTCATTAATTCCTCTTCTTCACTCCCTATGCTAATTCTCTGCAATTCCCAGTAAGGTTAATTGTGTACTTAGATTCTTAGCTTGTTTATGGAATTCATATTGTCATCAAGGATTTATAATTCTGACACATGTGACTAAGGCATGAATACATGCCTTTGATTGAAGGACTTGAGAGGGTGCAAACTAAACATTCATAGTGGAAAATACAATTGATCTACAAGTGCAAGTCATGCATAAACTATTCTATTCCTCACAACCCTAAAAACACTAGATTCATACACAGAGATAAAGTCTTTTTCAGACTATTAATAGACATACTATTGAATAATTCAAGTTGTCATTTCATTCAATTTAACATGAATAAATAATCACCCATCACATAAATATTTTGGACATTCATAAAAAAAAAAACACTTATCTTTTTAAATGAAGTCGTCATAGCAACTGGCTATGTAAGGTCAATGTTCCACCCAACTGTAGGTCTCCATTCATCCTATATTATTTCAGCTAAGATACCACCCTCGAGTTGGGCTATCTTATCCAATAGGAAGGATTATACTCAGGCTCACTCAGAGCATTGGATACACACACACTCATGTTAATCCAATCCACTGTTGGGTTTATCAAACATGCATGGAAGTAGAAAAATGACTACTAATCTAGTGAGCTCAACTATATAGGTACAGGAATATCAATAAAATTCATCTAGCCTTGGCACCCATATCACATACCAGACTCAGCACAAGGAAGGCCCCATTCTCTACTACATAGTCTCTTAGTCACCCCTTCCCTTGAAGCTACTCAGGGAAGGTAGAGGATGTCCAAGTTGCTAAACCGACATACATTTTGTACCTTCATTGGTTTTCACAATCCACACAGATTCCTTCCACTTCCAACATTCTCAAACCTATCTCTTTCTCTTGACATTGATTCTACTATGGTCACTATTGGGTATGCAACAGACACTACGAATTGGGTTTTGGTTCTTCCACACTCAGAAAATGGATCACTCTTCTCCCACATTGGCAATTGGATAGGGATTTCACCCATGTAAACTACACTCTGCGAGTTACACCGAATTGGATAGTTTCCCCTCAAAGATGGATGGAAACATATTTCCATGAGATCAATTCACTTCTGCGTCAAGTAACTTATCCCATAACCTACCATACTAATTTTAATTCAATTACAAATATTTAGATGCTTTTACATTTTTCATTGCTTACCAGCACATCCTCTACAAAATACACAATGCTTTCCTTTATAACCTTTATCATTCACTAGCGGGGCCTTGGCCTTGAGCTCCTCGCTATGGATTTATATATCGCATATACACAATATTTACATATCAATCCAATCCATTCAAGGGGTCCGAAATGGGACATTACATATTACAAGTATGACTACGGCTAGAAACTTAATATACAAGTATAAGACAATTCATATCATTTTTACTATTTTTTGTTTTTTTTAGTCACATTGTAATAAAACAATGAACAATATCCCTTATTCACAATTCAAAAATGCATGCCCATCAAAAGAGTACAGGCATGCCACCATGTGTCTCTTGTTAATATAAGAGTGGAATTAGAATAATAACATGCAATATTAAGTCATACTATTTATAACTTTGTGATAACAAGACAATGACCAAATTATTCATTATTCAACCCATATTTTTTTAATATGAAGATAACATTTTTTTTAGAGAAAGACAATGTCAAAAGTGACACAAAGAAATTGAAATCATTTTAAACAAATTTGTTTCTATTGTTCCACATAATCTTTTGAATTAACATTAAATCCACACTTAATCAACCTTAAGAAACACATACATTTAAGGAATGGACCTAGACTAAATTATGATTTAAATTTTATATAAATTTTAGATTATTTTAAATAAAAACTTTAATTTCGTCAAAATAAAATATTAATAGAGTAAAATCCTACCTTCACAAGTTATCCATCTAAACAACTCAAATACAAAATCTGCTAGTTATCGTATTATGACATTAAATAATTATTGTACAAAAATGACATTAAATTATATTAATTACAGTCAAACATTATATTGCATCTCTAATTTAGATCACTAACACATAATACATTTTATAAATCAAACAACAATAAGACAACATGAAAAGACAGAAATATACCTGAATGATATATGCAACATGATATACATCAACATCAGCATAAACTGGTATGAAACAAGCATAATATATATAAACAATAATATGAAAATCATAGAAATATACATCTCAAGAAAATATAAAAGTCAGGTATATACTTGTGTTCACTAAATTATATGAGGTAGCAGGACCACCACCAGATCCATAGGGATCAGTAGCTCCACCAATAGATCCCATAGGTATAAATACCTATGCCAGCTAAGCTAGGGGTATGACTAGCTTTTCTAACATAACTAGAGGTATGAGTACCTCCTCTAGGTAAAAATAAAGAATAGAACATTTGAAATATATATACATGATAATTTGTGTAACTTAAGCCAATCATCGCATCCAAAAGATAACTAGGCATATATGTACTAGGAGGTGGTGGTGGGTTGAATGGGTGAGGATAAGAGGGTAGTGGGTCAACTAGGTGACGAGAAGACTGTGGTGAGTTGACATGTGGTTAGTTGATAGAGTGAGTAGGATAGGGTGGACTAATGACCTATGGTGGTTCAACTAGGTGATAAAGAGAGTGTGGTTGGTCAACCTATGGTTTGTGTGAGCAAAATTTTGTTCGCAGCATGTGACCTTTCCTCAGGCCTCACTAATTTCAGGCTATTAGCCATCATATTGAGAGTTTCTCTCATTTCTGTTCTTTGAACAAACCAAAAGACCCTTGGCCATCTACACGAAGAACAAAAAAATATATATATATTAAAAAAAATTATCATAAAAAAAAAACTATTACATTATTCTCTCCTCTTCTACCTGGTGCTGCTCCATTCCCTCCCCATCTCCGTCACACCACTGCTCCAGCTCCCTTCAAACCCTTCCCTTGTCTACCATCCTTCGCCTTACATCCACTACGCGGCCCTCCACCACGTCCACCTCGCTTCACCAGCTGCCAGCGCCCACGCGCGTGGCCTCCTCCTCGCACCCAACCTGCGTCCTTCTTCACACTGCACACCTGCTCCACCTTCCCGCCGCGTTCCATCCACGTGTTATCCTTCACGTTGTGTTGCCTGCTCGACCTCCCTTCCCTCCCACCTATGCAGCTCTCTCGTGCAGCCTCTCCACGCTGCGATTTCTCCTCAACGCCTCTCAACCGGCCACCTCCTCCCAGCTCCCTCTACCATCCTTCGCCTCCTCCTCCATCCACCACCTCCTACCACCCTTCGCCACCTCCTTTGCCACATCTTCTATTCTCGTCGCCTCCTCCTCTATCCGCCATTCATCACGCCGTCACTCCCCATTNATATATTATAACATAATAGAATAGAATATATTATTTCAATATATTGTAATATAATATATATTTATAACAATATATTTAAAAAATACATATATATATATCAAATATTATAATTCTTTATTATAACATTTGTTTAAAAAAAAGTATATACAAATATTATATATTATATAAAATAATAATAATAATAATAATAATATTAATTAAATAAATTAATAATTATTATTATAAAAAATGAAAAGAAGAAGAAGGAGAAGACATATAAAAAAGGAATATCTTCTATCATCGAAGAAGCGAAAGAAAAGAAGATAAGAAGTCAAGACTATATATCGTCGAACAAACCAAAATCCAATGAAGAGTCGCCAAGAAATCAATAGCCATCTACCATTAAAAAAGTCAGAGACCATGGAATTCGGTTTGCAATTACAAATAGCGTTATCGAAGAGACAATGAAGAGTTACAAGACATGAATACGGAATCGAAAATATTGATTAAATTACATAAGATGCAAAAGGAGCGCAAGGAGCAAAAAATTTCCAACCAGATAAATCATATAGAAAAATTGTCTTCCCAAATTGAGAAATTAAAAGACGAAAGTGAGTTCAATCAGAGACAAAACAAATCAAGATATAAAGAAAGAAATAAGTAATTACGAAGCAGAAATAATACGCTTGAAGAAAATCGTTAACGACAAAGATGAAGAACTAATGCACATATGACAGAGATTAATAGATCAAGAATCAGTGGTCGACCAGTATCAACAATAGATAAAAGTTCTTCAACAACAAAATAACAACTCTAAAAAGGAACATAAGCTGGAGATTGCAAAGAGTAATAAAACAATATCCAACAATTCTGAAGAAATTTTCAAATTAAGAAATCATAACAAAACCCTGATTACAAAAATAAAAAAATTGAAAAACAATAGCAAAAGGGAACACTCTGGTGAAGACCTTGAAGGAAAAATACTAGAAAAGCAAGGAGAAAAGTAGCGTCTAAATAATCGTAATCAAGAACTAGAGAATCAAATCAAGGAGTTAGAAATTAAAAAAAAAAGTCACAAGATGAAAGAATCGAAAAGATTCAGAATCATAAAAATCTACTGGAGAACCAAGAAGCACAAATCCAGGAAAATGCATCCAAAAATCAAATCGAGGAAGTGAAGACAGTCCTTGTCACAGTCCAAACGAAAGAAGAACAAACAACACCTACACCTTATAGACATCCTAATTATAATCGTCATTTTGACCAATGAAAGGGTCAAAATGAATATTCACAGAAGACTTATGTGGACATGCAAAAATATCAACATACTAAGAAACAATTGAGACAAATCGTCCCACAAAAATATTTCAGGGCTCCGATAAAAATACATTTGGGATGGACCACAGCAGATACAATGCAACAATTCTCCTGGAGAATCTGTAATTCATATTGGCTCATTTCCTCAAATGTCGCAAATACAAGAAGGGAAAGAATCTTGAGATGACAGATTAAAGTAAATTGGACATTAATGTCAATACCTTTTTGAGGACAAAGATTCCCTTAAGGGGAAGGCAATGTAATGAACTTAAAATAAATATAATAATTAAATAATTAATAATAAACATAATTAATTATACTTAAGATTAAAGGACATGACCTTTCATTCACAATTCCTAAGCCTTATTTAATAGGCAGGTTATCAACCATTGTAATCATCTTATCTTATCGTCTATCCTATCACCAATACAATACATTATTTATTATGGCTTATTCGATATTCCAAATATTTTGGTAATCTTTGTATGAGCGGATAATTATTCACTTTAGTACCTCCGCCAGGTAAAAATGAAGAATAAAACATTTGAAATGTATATACATGATAATTTGTGTAACTTGAGCCAATCATCGCATCCAAAGATAACTAGGAATATATGTACTGGGAGGTGGTGGTGGGTTGAATGGGTGAGGATGAGAGGGTCATGGGTCAACTAGGTGATGAGAAGAGGGTGGTGGGTTGACATGTGGTTAGTTGATAGAGTGAGTAGGAGAGGGTGGATGAATGACCTATGGTCGTTCAACTAGGTGAGTAGGAGAGGGTGGAAGGAAAACCTATGGGGGGTTGGCTGGGAAAGGATGAGAGTGTGTTCAGTCAACCTATGGGGTGTATACTAGGTGAGAAGGAGAGGGTTGTCGATCGACATGCGGCGGAGGACAGTATGGTTGGTGGACCTATGGAGTTGGAGGATAACTACCCTCTTCAAATGGATTGGAACTAGCACTCCTAGTAGGATTCCACCTCTATAGTATCTTGGTCGCACCCATGACATGACACATCAATGATGTCATATCATGTAGGAAGCTCCTCCAAATATGAAAAAGACCTAGGTCACTCATGATATTGTTGGCATGAACAAGGAACACTCCCTGTCAAGCCAACTAACCATACAATTAATTCAGCGTCTCCTAGCATAATCTAGTATCGAGTTTGTGTCACAATATGATTATATGTAACTATGGATTCTCCTATACCTCTTCCATGTTCTCATCGGGTTGAGAAGGCACATCACCAACATAACTATAGATATCTCCAAAATTGTAGAGAATAAAAATTAGGTAATTTAATTAAACAATTTAATGAAAATGTTAAAATAAATTACATATGCATTAAAGTAGACAGTAAAATGAAAGTAGATTAATAAAAAAATAAAGCCAATATTATATAGTGCTCATCCAAGGTAAATAGGATGCTAGTACATCCTCGCTAATACAACCCTATGTATGGGTATGATACCATATCCAGGGTGTTATCATCCTCACTGTTAAGTAAATCAAGTGTCTCTTGAGTGATCATGTAGGGTAATTAAACTTGCCCCTCTTGGGAAAATGTTTCCCCTACATGTGCGTATGTACCTCAGTGATCGGGCTAAGAGACTACATTAAAGAACCAACATAATATAATAAAGGCGAACTAATGTGCTTCCCATTAGTTGTCCCATGGGATACTATTGTGACCAAAAGAGAGAGGCACTTAACCTCCTCTAAACAAAAAATAAGATATCTACAACTCACCACTAGCTACCTGGAAGTAACTAGGGGTAATGGCATCCTCACTAACATATATCAATACATATGTCATCTCATTGGATACTAAAATTTCAGGTGGGACATCAGGGAAATGGGGAAAATCCTTCCCTCTCGTGGATAACCATGTGATGAAGTATATGTCCTCTTCTGTTGGATGGAACCATATATTAGGACCCACCCTAAAATCCTATCGACATTGATCGCAATGAAGTATTAACTACATCAGCAACTAGGAATGTCCCCTCAGTGATTCTACATCCTCATATAACGTTTGTAGGAAAACATGCCATAAGATCTATTTCTAATAGAGGGGACTGATTTTCCAAGGGCCATACGTTGCTTTTTCGATGTTCTTGTGTTGTAATTGCGAAAAATTCAAATGCAATTTTGGTCAATGTTTTCTCGTCATTATTTTGAAATCAATGAAAAACCATTGAAATCCTAACTAATCAAGACATTCCACGTGTCCAGGTTTTGGTTCTTATTGTTTCTTATTATTTCAAATGTGCGTCAATGTTGCAACATCCGATCATCAATGTTGCAACAAATCGTCCTAAAGCGGCTGACATAGAAGTTTCAATAAAGACACGATTACACCTACCTAACAAAGACAACCAACAGGGAGAATGTCGATGTTAGAATGGTAGAACTTCAGTAAAGCAATAGATTAAATTTGATTTTGCAAGAAAACATCCTGAAGGATTTGACATAAAAGTTTCGATAGAGAGATGAGTACATCCAACCCATAAGAACCTCCCATAGGGAATAATGTTGTTGTTACAACAAAGTAATGTCAATTTTGTAGTGCATTAATCTCGATCTTACAACCAAATGATCTCAATGGACAGTCAGAAACTTATAGCACTATGACAACAATGTTTTACTAACAACTTATAACTATAACACATAGAGACAACTAAGTGTCGAGACAATTACTATCATCCATAATGATATGATGACAATGTTGAACTAGCAACGCAAATTTGTAACCTTAACGATGAAAAAGTGTCAATATAATGACGATATTTGTATAATTTAAAAAAAAAATCCCAACAAACCTAGATTTCATGTTAATAAGACCCCAACTGAGCTAGAGGACTAAAGGGAGTTAACTAAGTCTATTTTTTGCAAGACCTAGAATACATCTTGCCCTTATATTACAAGCAAACAATATTGATTCCTTAACCGAATCTATCAAAGGGGGTTATTGGGATTTGAACTTGAGCCTATCGAGTGAGAAATAGGTATCCCAATCAAAATTATACTCCTTTTACTCATATTCATTAGATGCAATGAGCATTTACCACATCAAAACAAAAGGATTTCAAGTGGATATTTCTTTCACACATAACTATACCATACAAACATAGCAATATCAACCCTATTTATAGTCAAAATAGTAACAATAGTAATGACTATAGACATCATAACCTTTTTTACTTAGCCTCAATGGGATCTTACACAAAACTAGTTGTTGTCCTTGACATGGTAAGACAGTTAGAAAAAGAATAGGCGGATGATTGAGTTAATCCATTACCTAGGTTGATGTATTAATGAGATTCCATTTCATTAATTTTTTGTAATGAAATTACTCCAAGTATTCTACATGAATCTCCATACACTTTCATTTCTCTCCTCTAGATGTTCATCTTCCACAACCTATATCCAAACTATGAAGAGGTTAACAATCATAAACGATAATCACTAGATCACCCTTGATTCAACCCTTCTACCCTGTTTTCCATTCAAATGAAGGGGCCAACATGGGTACTATTTCAAAATCCAATTGGAATAAAGAATAGAAATAGTACTCCAACTATTATCACCAAGATTCATGGTACAATAAGAAACAAAATTAATAAAATAAATAGTTGAGCAACTATCAATAGTGAAAATCAGGATGCAATAGATACAAGAGAATATTGCAATTTTGTGAGCACACAAGTGAAGATTATCATCCCCATAATTATTAATGAATTCAATATGATTTTATCGAGCTTACAATATGGTGATATATAATAAGATATTCATGAATTATGTTGCTTCATTTACTATTCCATATTGTAAAGTGAAATTCCTAGCCAATCCCTCATTAGTAGTTACTAAAAATTCCATAAAAATGGGCTGGGAAACTCTATAACACCTTGATATATGAATGTTTGAATCATATGACCCCAAAAAAGTATCTTACTATATTACTGCAACTGTAAGACAAGGAGAATTCACCTTGCCATTCAAAACTAGAGAAGATCTAACAACTACCATTCTATAGAAGGGCGTGGAAATTATGAGATAAGCACAATAGGAAAAATTGAACCTTGAATTCAACACCATAACAACTTCACTTGTAATACAATCATGACACCCTTGACCATTATGCAAGGGACATAGAACTCAACAAGATGAGAGAACTAAATTCTAAAGGTTTGTGCATATTGGTTCGAAACATTCCACATAGTTTATCTAGGTGAAAAGATATAAAAATGACAAAGGATGATTGTAAATGACACATGTTGATCGTAAAACTCAAAATCAGTAGTATACATGCACAATAATAAAATTAATGTGCCAACCTTGTGAAGTAGTATACTTAATGACCCAATTCAAAATGATGAATTTTAGATATAACAAACTGAAACATTTGAAATCTCTTGAGGGCACATGCATAGATAAATCGACACAAGACATACTCCTTTACTTGGTGATGGAATTATGGCACATTAATCCAAATAGTAGGTAACTAGAGATTTTAAATCATTCCATAATAACTTTTACCAACACAACTCTCAACCTACAGCGATACCCATAAATATTTCTACTTTGTCGAACATATTAGACTCTAATTAGGCCACAATTAGTCTTACTAAATATTTAAAATACATGCTAGCTTACAACTATGAACTTGTAAAAAAGAACAATTCTTTACCATGACAATCCCCAACCTTCATAATGATTGGAATAATGTTAATCCCACTAGACATGTGATAATTTTCAAAGCATAAGATGTTAGAGTTCCGACCCCAACTACAAGCCCTTTACGTAACTAGAGAAAATAATTGAAACATTGAAAACTATACTAAATAAATGTTTTCATTATTGACATGTCAATTATGATGCAAACAAACTAACTCAGCTAACTAAGTATGCAAAAGAGATCAAATTTTAAAACAAAACCCCAAAACCTAAAGCACCCCACTCCTTATGATTTTATGTTGTTTCATTCATTGCAACCTTTTATTCTACCTCTATGGTTGATAGTGAAAAAAATTGTTGCTTCTTACCTTACCACATAATTGATCCTAATCCAAGGCTAAACGCATAACCATAATTCAATTTGTAGTAATCAATATCATAGGCTCAATCTGATTCAATATGCTTGATCAATTGTAAAGATTGGTTGTCATAATCTTAATTCCCATTTGAGATGTTCCCTTCACATACTGAACAATCCTCTTGATTCCTTTCAAATTGATTTCCCTATTGTCTTGCATGAACTTAGGAACCATACTAATAATGAACAAAATATAGATTGATTATGAAATAAACCAATCAAAATCCCAACAAGTTGCTTGTATAAATTAACACCAACTTTTGGAGAATGACACTCCTTATTCATTTTAACAACTGACAAAAATGGTATTTGACAAGGTTTATAATTATCGAAACTAAATCATTTTAACAATTCAAGTGCATATTTGGGTTGATGAATGAAGATACCATGATTGATATATAACACTTGAATGCCTAAAATGAAATGTAAAAGAACTAGGTCGGTCATTTCAAATGTACCCTGCAACTTCTACTTCATATCAAAAGATAGAACCCTTAAAGATGTTCTTGATTTTAATTTTTGACCTTGAAGTGCTATGAAATTAAACTTGTCACTTAAATTTTTTAAGAAAACCTGCAAATTTTATCATTTGATGGAACTACTAAGGTCAATAAGCATGTAATGAAGTAGATGGGCAAAATAAAAAGGTCAATAATTATGTACAAATTTGTATGATGTCTTGGTTCAATTGTTAAGTGGTGGTGATTGTATCTCATGTGCAAGCATATTGTTTGAAGTGGATCAAGCTAGGTGCAAGTCTTGAGAAATTTTGGTGGAATAGAAATCCCTCACCTAAATTTTCATCTCAACTAAAGGTATATTCCTTTATAGTCATAATCCAACCACACTGACATTGTAATAGTGTTTGATTGTGGAAGGACACAAGCATGTTTTTTTCATTATGATAGGAGGAAACATGTTGTAATATAATTATATATACATTTTATATTCCTTTTTTACCGAGGAAGAGTGGCATGAGGGTAGTGATAGTTAATGGATTGTAGTGAATCAATTGAGAGGGACAAAGATATGTCTTCTATGAATAAATAAACTATTGGATAAATTATTGAATACATAAACTACCATATCCTCTTTTGGTGACAATTTAATATGAATCCACAACAAGTTGTATTTCCATTTTCAAGACCTGGAGAAATCATCAAATATTAAAATTTAATATGAGTAAATAATAATTAATAAAAAAAAGCATTTAAATATGTACAAGGTTGTATAAGACTAAATTGTTATACTTTAATGGGATCCTCTTTGTTTTGATAATAAGTTATTCTCTACTGAACAAGGCTAACCATGTGAAGGTGGAGTCTCATTTGGACCCTCCCCCCCTCACATCACTCTCAATTACCCATACCCAAACTATATAGTGTGGCATTGTACAATATGATGAAGTATATGTGATTGTGTAACCATTCCATTGACATTGATATATCTAGATAAACAACGAGGTGAACCTTAAGATCATTAATTAGACCATGCACTTTAATTTCTCTAAAATCCATTGCGCATCAAAATAATTGAATGTACTATGTGCAAAATAAATGTTTTTTCTCCATACAAAACATATATATAATTAACATTCATGCATAAGAAGTAAAGTGGTGCATAAAAAGAATTTTTAAGGCAAAAAAAATTATATAATAAAGATAGTCATAAAAATGACGAGTCTTAAATTTATACAATCACTTATTTCTCAGTTTTGATATTTTGTTGACCAAATAACTCATGATAGGGGCATCATTGTTTACATATGACAATGTATTTGTTGTTTCCTCTCCTTGTGTTGATTCAATTTGCATTCTCTCATGTACCGTACGTTTGGTATATCGATTATAATTTTGTGGAGGTTGCTGCAAAAGGGGAATCAACTACAATAACGAAGTCAGTTATATAGATATGCTTAGTTATTATTGATATAAGTATTTCATTATTTACAATATCATTACAATGTTGTTAACTTGTTGGAATAGCTGAGACAACTAGAGTAGTCATTGGTTGTGACATTTGTTTGTATTCAAGTTGAGCATTATAAGAATCATGTTGTTCCATTGAAAGAGGGAAATTAATAAGTGAAATTCAACAATTAAATATTTATAATCATTGTAAATTATTCTATTTTTATAGAATAAATACCTGAATGGCTAGGATTCTAGACACCATCATGAGGAAAATTCCCACTGTCATCTAGTACATGTTTAATACCTCTATTGTGAAGATTTCATATGCTAGATTAGATATCATTAGTGCTCAATCCAAATTCACAATAGTAGAATATGCAGAATCACTGAAAGAAAAATGATCACAAGATAGTCACAGTATTTATCATGGAAAACCCTCAAGGGGAAGAAAACCCAGCAAAAATTCCTCTATATAAGATATAACCCCAAAACAGGCATTCTCCTCCTTATGATGTGTCTCTCTCTATCTCCTATGAGCTACACAAGTGAGTGAGCTTGTTTTCAAATAATAAGCACAACTATTATATTTATACACATTGAGCTAACTGACCTTTACCCTAAAGAAGTCGGCCCCACTAAACTGTCTCGACCAAGTTCACCTAGGAAGACTCAATGACCAATTACAATAGTAACATCCCGACGAATGAATAATAACATCTCCCTTTTGTTGGAGACATTTGCCACCATACACACTCTTTTTGGTCAAATTGGCCTAGTTAAACCACTATCCTAAGTATAATTGACATTAATTGACATTAGTGGAGCATTAATTGACATCATCCAGTCACACCCACGCCTACCTACAGTCAAGGAGGCTAACTGGAGCACTCTGGGGGTGATCTAAGTGATATTAATGCACCTAATTGCTAACTGGTGGTTACAATCAGTTCAACCAGTTAGTTAAGGTGCCTTCTCTCATTAAATATATTATTTAAAAATAATTTATTATTATTTAATGATCTGGAGTCAACAGGGGTGCCTCCACCAACTTTTGATGATCAATTCAGCTTTAGTTAACCTCATCGAGGTTCATTGAATTCAAGGAAGCACTAGCACTTGATGGTTGGCTTACTATGACATGTGTTTGATCTCTTTCAGTTGAGATTCAGTCATTTATTGCACTCCGACTTCAGTTAGGGTTTGGTGAGTCAATTAGGGTTTTGGTCAAGTGGTTAACAGAGTGTGAACCAATGGCTTACAATCAGTTAAGCTAGACTCACTCATTGAATTCTAATGACCTCCTTAGGTATTCGAATTCCTCATTGATTCAAGCTATTTCTTGACATTGTTATTGTAACTATTCATTGTTTATTGAATATACAGAGAGGAAACCATTCTGGTTCCGATTAACACCATTTCTGAGTTATTTGTTGATTATTTCTTGATGAGATTGATTATTTGTTCCTAGATCAATGTGCAAGATTAATATGCTATCACATATAATGGTGGGACGAAGATCTATCTCTCAAAAACAAGCTTTTTGACAGATTTCTCCATGAAAAGTGAGCAATAGCTCAAAAATCCAACACTACCCCAGAAGCCAAGGCTTACCACTCAATATCCCAAGTAAAGAACTTGTTGATCAAGCTTGTATTAATTCTTGCACATTGATCTAGGAACTAAGATTCAATCTCATCAAAGAATTATTAACGATTACTCATGAATTGGAAATTTTCAGGATCCAAATAGGTTTCCTCTCTGTATATTATATAAACAATAAAGGACTACAATTCCCATGCATGAGCCATAGCTTAACTCAATGAAGAATTCGAATAACTAAGGGACAATTCGAATTCCCATGCATGAGTCTAGCTTAACTGACTCTTTGCCATGCAATACCACTCAGTTAACCACTTGAAAAAAACCTTAATTGACTCACCAATCCCTAACTGAAGTTGGAGTGCAATAAATGAATTAATCTCAACTGAAGGAGATCAAACACATGTCATAGCAACCAACCATCAAGTTCTAGTACTGCATGACTCCA
>LPNX010173521.1:141703-153371 GCA_001517045.1 Pseudotsuga menziesii
GGCACCGTAAGGTCGGACAGTCTATTGCTCACTTTTCATGGAGAAATCTGTCAAAAATCTTGTTTTTGAGAGATTGATCTTCATCCCATCGTAAGCTCTGATACCATATTAATTCTTGCACATTGATCTAGGAACTAAGATTCAATCTCATCAAAGAATTATTAACAATTACTCATGAATTGGAAATTTTCAGGATCCAAATAGGTTTCCTCTCTGTATATTATATAAACAATAAAGGATTACAATTCCCATGCATGAGTCTAGCTTAACTGACTCTTTTCCATGCAATACCACTCAGTTAACCACTTGACAAAAACCTTAATTGACTCACCAATCCCTAACTGAAGTTGGAGTGCAATAAATGACTTAATCTCAACTGAAGGAGATCAAACACATGTCATAGCAACCAACCATCAAGTGCTAGTACTGCATGACTCCAATAAACCTTGATGAGGTTAACTGAAGCTGAACTGACCATCAGAAGTTGGTGAAGGCGCCTAGTTCACTCTAGTTCATTAAATAATAATAAAATAATCAATAAATAATGATTAAATAATATATTTAATGCATGGATGCGCCTTAACTAACTGTAACTGATTGGTTGAACTGAAAGTAACCCCTAGTTAGCAATTAGGTGCATGAATGTCAACCAGATCACCCCTGGAGTGCTCCAGTTAGCCTCCTTGACTGTAGGAAAGGCTAAGTTAGCCTCCTTGACTGTAGGTAGGCGTGGGAGTGACTGGGATGATGGTAATTAATGCTCCTTGATGTCAGTTAAACTTAGGATAGTGGTTTAACTAGGCCAATTTGACTGAAGAGTGTGTATGATGGTAAATGTCTCCAACAGCTTGCTTGATTGACTATGCTGGGTGTGATGAAAGCCTAAAATGTGTAGTCTATCCGACCTTACAGCGCCCTTTTTTGTTTTGATTTGCAGGTTTTAACAGGTACAACTTCGAATGGAATCATTAATCCCTCTTCTCATCCCATTCACAAGCTATTAGGAATGGAAGTTGAAGATGATTGCATCTCTGAAGAGACGAGGTCTCTATGAGGTGTCTATTGGACTTGGAAAAGAGTCTTATGAGAATGATAATGACTGGCTAAATGACGATGATAGATCTTTTAGGGAAATATGTCTTGCCCTTTCTCCTAGCTTGCGCTACCTTATTGGTTCTGCTGGATACCCAAAGGATCTCTGGACAAAATTGGACATAACCTTTGGCAAGCACAATGAGGATCCTAATAGAAATTTGGAGATCACGTCCAGCACCACAAGAGTTCTTTACTGAAAATTCTCAGCCTTTACTCTATCTTATGAAGTTGTTCAAGATGAAGATGAAGCAAAATCTTCTACACATTCAATTCGAATTGAAGAAAGTCTCCATGCAGTGACTCCTTCTCCTGATGCTACGGAAGATCATGAGATATCTGATATCTCATCTCCTCATATTTATGAAATAGAAGAAGACATTTGAATCTCTGATATTGAAGAAAAATACTGCTGCACTTCCATGCAAACATTCACCGGTGATTTTCCTTTCAATTCTGTGCAAAATTTACCATTAATTGCTTCCGAAAGTGAAGAGAAATTTGATTTTTTTTCCTCTAATGTTGCTGCTGGTGTGAAAATATGTAAAAAGTTAGATATTTTGGAAGAAATATCATATTATAAGAGTAACACATTCGCTCCCCATGATCTAGATCTTCCAGCAAAATCCTGCAGGATTGCATGCACCAAAATTCAGAATTTTGAAGAAAAAGACAACTGTGCATCCACCGTCTCGGTTGACCATACTTTTGGATCTGATACGAAAATTATTGGACCTGATATGATATTATTTGGATCTGATTTGATATTTGTTGGTTCAAAATTTCAGGTTCATAAATCTTCAGTACTTCTTGTAGCTGTTCTCATCAACGGTGTGAAGAAACAAGTACCGCAAGTCTCCTTCGAAATTGTTGTTGGGGATTTGATTTCATTTCACAGTTTTGGATCTGTTGTGAACTTATTTTGATATGATTTAATTTATGATCTGATATTATTTGATTCGTATTTTAAAATCCAAGAGCTTTCATTCATGCTTGTATCTACTCTCACCAATTCCGGTGTGAAAAATCAAGTACCGCAGTTCTCCTTCAATTTTGCTGCTGGGGATTTGGTGTTAGGTTCCTCTTATGAGGTTTCTGATATTTTATTTTGTGAATAATTAGATATTTCTAAAGCTATATCAGATTATGGACCTCAAGCATTCGCTCTCCAGAGTCCCAGGGCTTCTCTACGTTTGGTCACATGCTCATCTCCTCACACAACTAGTAAAGAGGAAGACATTCTGCATCCGCTTGGACACTTGATCCTAAAAATTGGGGCTGATTTTACCACTCATGGTTTGTGGTTCAATCCTAAAACATATCAGTTTCTTGAATGTTCCACACATGGTTTGAATCCTCAAGAACCTTTGCTCTTTCTTCAGATGATTTCAGCTACTCTACATGGGTCCATTTTTCATCGTGTAGCTGTTTATATTTCTGATTCAGTTCAGTGCATTGTTCTTCTTCCAAAGTGGAAGATTCCTCCAGACATATTTATTTAGTTTTGATTCAGAGGTTCGCATGCACAGTCTCAGGATGTTGCTGCATAGAAGAACCAATTCTTGATTTACTGCTTACTTTGAGGGGGGGTATTTTGCCCATGAGGTTTTCCTCGTTTCTATAGTTATATTAAGCAATTACTTTATTGTACAGGGTGAACTATGGCCTTAGTTGCTGGGGCCCTAGCATTTTTATGCATTTATGTTTTCTAACTCTTCCTGAGTATAGCTTAAGGGGGGGTGTTGGAGACATTTACCACCATACACACTCTTTTTGGTCAAATTGGCCTAGTTAAACCATTATCCTAAGTATAATTGACATTAATTGACATTAGTGGAGCATTAATTGACATCATCCAGTCACACCCACACCTACCTACAATCAAGGAGGCTAACTGGAGCACTCCAAGGGTGATCTGAGTGATATTAATGCACCTAATTGCTAACTGGTGGTTACAATCAGTTCAACCAGTCATTTAAGGTGCTTCCTCTCATTAAATATATTATTTAATGATTATTTATTATTAATTAATGATCTAGAGTCAACAGGGTCACCTCCACCAACTTCTGATGATCAAGTCAGCTTCAGTTAACCTCATCGGGGTTCATTGAAGTCATTGAAGCACTAGCACTTGATGGTTGGCTTGCTATGACATGTGTTTGATCTCTTTTAGTTGATATTCAGTTATTTATTGCACTCCAACTTCAGTTAGGGTTTGGTGAGTCGATTAGGGTTTTGGTCCAGTGGTTAACAGAGTGTGAACCAATGGCTTACAGTCAATTAATCTAGACTCACTCATTGAATTTGAATGACCTCCTTAGGTATTTGAATTCCTCATTGATTCAAGCTATTTCTTGACATTGTTATTGTAAATATTCATTGTTTATTGAATATACAGAGAGGAAACCATTATGGTTCTGATTAACACCATTTCTAAGTTATTTGTTGATTATTTCTTGATGAGATTGATTATTTGATCCTAGATCAATGTGAAATATTAATATGGTATCGGAGCTTATGGAGGGACGAATATGTATCTCTCAAAAACAAGCTTTTTGACAGATTTCTCCATGAAAAGTGAGCAATAGCTCAAAAATCTAGCACTGCCCCAAAAGCCAAGGCTTACCACTCAATATCCCAAGTAAAGAACTTGTTGATCAAACTTACTTGATTGACTATGCTGGGTGTGATGAAAGCCTAAAATTTGTAGGCTATCCAACCTTACGGTGCCCTTTTTTGTTTTGATTTGCAGGTTTTAACAGGTACAACTTCGAATGGACTCATCAATCCCTCTTCTCATCCCATTCACAAGCTATTCGGAATGGAAGTTGAAGATGATTGCATATCTGAAGAGACGAGGTGTCTATTGGAATTGGAAAAGAGTCTTATGAGAATGATAATGACTGGCTAAATGACGGTGATAGATATTTTGGGGCAATATGTCTGGCCGTTTCTCCTAGCTTGTGCTACCTTATTGGTTCTGTTGAATACCCAAAGGATCTATGGACAAAATTGGACAGAACCTTTGGCAAGCATAATGAGGATCATAATAGCACTTTGGAGATCACATCCAACACCACAAGAGTTCTTTACTCAAAATTCTCAGCCTCTAATATCTCTTATGAAGTTGTTCAAGATGAAGATGAAGCAGAATCTTCTTCACATTCAATTCGAATTGAAGAAAGTCTCCATGCAGTGACTCCTTCTCCTGATGCTACGGAAGTTCATGAGATCTCTGATATCTCATCTCCTCAAATTGCTGAAACAGAATAAGACATTTGAATCTCTGATATTGAAGAAAAATACTGCTGCACTTCCATGCAAACATTCATCGGTCATTTTCCTTTCAATTCTGTGCAAAATTTACCATTAATTGCTCCCGAAAGTGAAGAGAAATTTGATTTTTTTTCCTCTAATGTTGCTACTGGTGTGCAAATATGTGAAAAGTTAGATATTTTGGAAGAAATATTAGATTATAAGAGTAACACATTCGCTCCCCATGATCTAGATCTTCCAGCAAAATCCTGCAGGATTGCATGCACCAAAATTCAGAATTTTGAAGAAAAAGACAACTATGCATCCACCGTCTCGGTTGACCATACTTTTAGATCTAATATGAACATTATTGGATCTCATATGATCTTATTTGGATCTGATCTGATATTTCTTGGTTCAAAATTTCAGGTTCATAAACCTTCAGTATTGCTTGTAGCTATTCTCATCAACGGTGTGAAGAAACAAGTACCGCAAGTCTCCTTCGAAATTGTTGCTGGGGATTTGATTTAATCTCACAATTTTGGATCTGTTGTGAAATTATTTAGATCTGATTTAATTTCTGATCTGATATTATTTGATTCATATTTTAAAATCCAAGAGCTTTCAGTCATGCTTGTAGCTACTCTCACCAATTCCAGTGTGAAAAATCAAGTATCACAATTCTTCTTCAATTTTGCTGCTGGGGATTTGGTGTTAGGTTCCCCTTATGAGGTTGCTGATATTTTATTTTGTGAATCATTAGATATTTCTGAAGCTATATGATATTATGGAGCTCAAGCATTCGCTCTCCAGATTCCGAGGGCTTCTCTACCTTTGGTCACATGCTCATCTCGTCATAGAACTAGTAAAGAGGAAGACATTCTGCATCCGCTTGGACACTTGCTCCTAAAAATTTGGGATGATTTTACCACTCATGGTTTGTTGTTCAAGGCTGAAACATATCAGTTTCTTGAATGTTCCACACACGGTTCGAATCCTCAAGAACCTTTGCTCTTTCTTCAAATGATTTCAGCTACTCTACATGGGTTCAGCTTTCATCGTGTAGCTGTTTATATTTCTGATTCAGTTGAGTGCATTGTTCTTCTTCCAAAGTGGAAGATTCCTCTAGACATATTTGTTTAGTTTTGATTCAGAGGTTCGCATGCACAGTCTCAGGATGCTGCTGCATAGAAGAACCAATTCTTGATTTACTACTTACTTTGAGGGGGGGTGTTTTTCCCATGAGGTTTTCCTCGTTTCCTTGGTTATATTAAGCAGTTAATTTATTGTCCAGGGTGGACTATGGCCTTAGTTGCTGGGGCCCTAGCATTTTTATGCATTTATGTTTTCTAACTCTTCCTGAGTATAGCTTAAGGGGGGGGTGTTGGTGACATTTACCACCATACACACTCTTTTTGGTCAAATTTGCCTAGTTAAACCACTATCCTAAGTATAATTGACATTAACTGACATCAGTGGAGCATTAATTGACATCATCCAGTCACACCCACACATACCTACAGTCAAGGAGGCTAACTGGAGCACTCCAGGGGTGATCTAAGTGATATTAATGCACCTAAGTGCTAAATGGTGGTTACAATCAGTTCAACCAGTCAGTTAAGGTGCCTCCTCTCATTAAATATATTATTTAATGATTATTTATTATTATTTAATTATCTAGAGTCAACAGGGGCACCTCCACAAACTTCTGATGATCAGGTCAGCTTCAGTTAACCTCATCGAGGTTCATTGAAGTCATTGAAGCACTAGCACTTGATGGTTGGCTTGCTATGACATGTGTTTGATCTCTTTTAGTTGAGATTCAGTCATTTATTGCACTCCAACTTCAGTTAGGGTTTGGTGAGTCAATTAGGGTTTTGGTCAAGTGGTAACAGAGTGTGAACCAATAGCTTACAGTCAGTTAAGCTAGACTCACTCATTGAATTTGAATGACCTCCTTACATATTTGAATTCCTCATTGATTCAAGCTATTTCTTGAAATTGTTATGGTAACTATTCATTGTTTATTGAATATACAGAGAGGAAACCATTCTGGTTCCGATTAACACCATTTCTAAGTTATTTGTTGATTATTTCTTGATGAGATTGATTATTTGTTCCTAGATCAATGTGCAAGATTAATATGGTATCAGAGCTTACGGTGGGACGAATATCTATCTCTCAAAAACAAGCTTTTTGACAGATTTCTCCATGAAAAGTGAGCAATAGCTCAAAAATCCAGCACTACCCCAGAAGCCAAGGCTTACCACTCAATATCCCAAGTAAATAACTTGTTGGTCAAGCTTTCTTGATTGAATATGTTGGGTGTGATGAAATCCTAAAATGTGTAGGCTATCCGACCTTGCGGTGCCCTTTTTGGTTTTGATTTGCAGGTTTTAACAGGTAGAACTTCAAATGGAGTCATCAATCCGTCTTCTCATCCCATTCACAAGCTATTCAGAATGGAAGTTGAAGATGATTGCATCTCTGAAGAGACGAGGTCTCTATGAGGTGTCTATTGGACTTGCAAAAGAGTATTATGAGAATTATAATTACTAGCTAAATGACGGTGATAGAGCTTTTGGGGCAATAAGTTTGGCCCTTTCTCCTAGCTTGCGCTACCTTATTGGTTCTGCTGAATACCCAAAGGATCTATGGACAAAATTGGACAGAACCTTTGGCAAGCACAATGAGGATCATAATAGAACTTTGGAGATCACATCTAGCACCACAAGAGTTCTTTATTGAAAATTCTCAGCCTCTACTCTCTCTTATGAAGTTGTTCAAGATGAAGATGAAGCAGAATCTTCTACACATTGAATTCGAATTGAAGAAAGTCTCCATGCAGTGAATCCTTCTCCTGATGCTACGAAAGTTCATGAGATCTCTGATATATCATCTACTCATATTTCTGAAACAAAAGAAGACATTCAAATCTCTGATATTGAAGAAAAATACTACTACACTTCCATGGAAACATTCACTGGTGATTTTCCTTTCAATTCTGTGCGAAATTTACCATTAATTGCTTTCGAAAGTGAAGAGGAATTTGATTTTTTTTCCTCTAATATTGGTGGTGGTGTGAAAATATGTAAAAGGTAAGATATTTTGGAAGAAATATCAGATTATAAGAGTAACACATTCGCTCCCCATGATCTAGATCTTCCAACAAAATCCTGCAGGATTGCATGCACCAAAATTCAGAATTTTGAAGATAAAGACAACTGTGCATCCACCATTCTCAGTTGACCATACTTTTGGATCTGATATGAAAATTATTGGATCTGATATGATATTATTTGGACATGATATGATATTTCTTGATTCAAAATTTCAGGTTCATAAACCTTCAGTACTGCTTGTAGCTGTTCTCATCAACGGTGTGAAGAAACAAGTACCGCAAGTCTCCTTCGAAATTGTTGCTGCGGATTTGATTTCATTTCACAGTTTTGGATCTGTTGTGAACTTATTTAGATCTGATTTAATTTCTGATCTGATATTATTTGGTTCATATTTTAAAATCCCAGAGCTTTCAGTCATGCTTGTAGCTACTCTCACCAATTCCGGTGTGAAAAATCAAGTACCGCAGTTCTTCTTCAATTTTGCTGCTGGGGATTTGGTGTTAGGTTCCTCTTATGAGGTTGCTGATATTTTATTTTGTGAATCATTAGATATTTCTGAAGCTATATGAGATTATGGATCTCAAGCATTCGCTCTCCAGAGTCCCAGGGCTTCTCTACCTTTGGTCACATGCTCATCTCCTCACAGAACTAGTAAAGAGGAAGACATTTTGCATCCGCTTGGACACTTGCTCCTAAAAATTGGGGCTGATTTTACCACTCATGGTTTGCTGTTCAAGGATGAAACATATCAGTTTCTTGAATTTTCCACACATGGTTTGAGTCCTCAAGAACCTTTTCTCTTTCTTCAAATGATTTCATCTACTCTACATGGGTCTAGTTTTCATCGTGTAGTGGTTTATATTTCTGATTTAGTTGAGTGCATTGTTCTTCTTCCAAAGTGGAAGATTCCTCCAGACATATTTATTTAGTTTTGATTCAGAGTTTCGCATGCAAAGTCTCAGGATGTTGCTGCATAGAGGAACCAATTCTTGATTTAGTGCTTACTTTGAGGGGGGGTATTTTTCCCATGAGGTTTTCCTCATTTCCTTGGTTATATTAAGTAGTTACTTTATTGTACAGGGTGAATGATGGCCTTAGTTTTCAGGGCCCTAGAATTTTTATGCATTTATGTTTTCTAACTCTTCCTGAGTATAGCTTAAGGGGGGGTGTTGGAGACATTTACCACCATACACACTCTTTTTGGTCAAATTGGCCTAGTTAAACCACTATCCTAAGTATAATTGACATTAATTGACATCAATGGAGCATTAATTGACATCATCCAGTCACACCCACACCTACCTATAGTCAAGGAGGCTAACTTAGCCTTCTCCTACAGTCAAGGAGGCTAACTAGAGCACTCCAGGGGTGATCTGAGTGATATTAATGCACCTAATTGCTAACTAGTGATTACAACCAGTTCAACCAGTTAGTTAAGGTGCCTGCTCTCATTAAATATATTATTTAATGATTATTTATTATTATTTAATGATCTAGAGTCAATAGGGGCACCTCCACCAACTTCTGATGACCAGTTCAGCTTCAGTTAACCTCATCGGGGTTCATTGAAGTCATTGAAGCACTAGCACTTGATGGTTGGATTTCTATGACATGTGTTTGATATATTTTAGTTGAGATTCAGTCATTTATTGCACTCTGACTTCAGTTAGGGTTTGGTGAGTCAATTAGGGTTTTGGTCAAGTGATTAACAGAGTGTGAACCAATGGCTTACAGTCAATTAAGCTAGACTCACTCATTGAATTCGAATGACCTCCTTAGGTATTCGAATTCCTCATTGATTCAAGCTATTTCTTGACATTGTTATTGTAACTATTCATTGTTTATTGAATATACAAAGAGGAAACCATTCCGGTTCCGATTAACACCATTTCTAAGTTATTTGTTGATTATTTCTTGATGAGATTGATTATTTGTTCCTAGATCAATGTGCAAGATTAATATGGTATCAGAGATTACGATGGGATGAAGATATATCTCTCAAAAACAAGATTTTTGATAGATTTCTCCATGAAAAGTGAGCAATAGCTCAAAAATCCAGCACTGCCCTAGAAGCCAAAGCTTACCTCTCAATATCCCAAGTAAAGAACTTGTTGATCAAGCTTGCTTGCTTGAATATTCTGGGTGTGATGAAAGACTAAAATGTGCCACTATCTGAACTTACGATTCCCTTTTGTTGTTTTGATTTGCAGGTTTTAAAGGTACAACTTCGAATGGACTCATCAATCCCTCTTCTCATCCCATTCAGAAGCTATTCGGAATGGAAGTTGAAGATGATTGCATCTCTGAAGAGACGAGGTCTCTATGAGGTGTCTATTGGACTTGGAAAAGAGTCTTATGAGAATGATAATGACTGGATAGATGACGGTGATAGATCTTTTGGGGCAATATGTCTGGCCCTTTCTCCTAGCTTGCGCTACCTTATTGGTTCTGCTGAATAGCCAAAGGATCTCTGGACAAAATTGGACAGAACCTTTGGAAAGCACAATGAGGATCATAATAGCACTTTGGAGATCACATCCATCACCACAAGAGTTCTTTACTCAAAATTATTATCCTCTACTCTCTCTTATGAATTTGTTCAAGATGAAGATGAAGCAGAATCTTCTACACATTCAATTCGAATTGAAGAAAGTCTCCATGCAGTGACTCCTTCTCCTGATGCTATGGAAGTTTATGAGATATCTGATATCTCATCTCATCATATTTCTGAAACAAAATAAGACATTCGAATATCTGATATTGAAGAAAAATACTACTGCACTTCCATGCAAACATTCATCGATGATTTTCCTTTCAATTCTGTGCAAAATTTACCATTAATTACTTCCGAAAGTGAAGAGAAATTTGATTTTTTTCCTCTAATGTTGCTGCTGGTGTGAAAATATATAAAAAGTTAGATATTTTTGAAGAAATATCAGATTATAAGAGTAACACATTCACTCCCCATTATCTAGATCTTCCAGCAAAATCCTACAGGATAGCATGCACCAAAATTCAGAATTTTGAAGAAAAAGACAACTGTGCATCCACCGTCTCGGTTGACCATAATTTTGGATATGATATGAACATTATTGGATCTGATATGATCTTATTTGGATCTGATATGATATTTCTTGGTTCAAAATTTCAGGTTCATAAACCTTCAGTACTGCTTGTAGCTGTTCTCATCAACGGTGTGAAGAAACAAGTACCGCAACTCTCCTTCGAAATTGTTGCTGGGGATTTGATTTCATTTCACATTTTTGGATATGTTGTGAAATTATTTATATATGATTTAATTTCTGATATGATATTATTTTGTTCATATTTTAAAATCCCAGAGCTTTCAGTCATGCTTGTAGCTACTCTCACCAATTCTGGTGTGAAAAATCAAGTACCGCAGTTCTTCAATTTTGTTGCTGGGGATTTGGTGTTAGGTTCCTCTTATGAGGTTGATGATATTTTATTTTGTGTATCATTAGATATTTCTGAATCTATATCAGATTATGGATCTCAAGCATTCTCTCTCCAGAGTCCCAGGGCTTCTCTACCTTTGGTCACATGCTCATCTCCTCACAGAACTAGTAAAGAGCACTACTACATTTCGACCCAAAATCCGACGGCCGTCATGTCGGATTTTCGACACTTTCCTGTCGCATGTACGACACTTTGATTTTTTCTTAAGTGTCGAAAACGTGGCGTCGGTTATCCGACACTTAACTAACCGTCGGTTAAGCGACACTTCACTAACCGTCGGTTAAATGTCAACCGTCGGAGAAGCGACAGGTATAACCGTCGCTTAAACCATTGCTTTAGAGAGTAAGCGTCGCAAAAACGACAGATATAGCTGTCGATTAAGCGACGGATATGGAGAAGAGTCGTCGCATTTGCGACAGATAGATCTAATTTTTAAGCACCTGGGTGTTACCAATAACCGTCGCATTTGCGACAGATAGCATCACCGACCGTCGCAAAAACGACAGCTAGAACTAATTTTGAAGTGCCACGTATCACCAAAAACTGTCGCATTTGCGACAGATAGCATGGCAAGGCGTCGCAAAAACGACAGAGATAGCTGTCGCTTAAGCGACGGCAGTGAATTTTAAAAAAAAAAATATATATTAAATATTTATAAGCCCATTTCGCTTTGAAGGGTTAGTAGATAGTGAGCCCTTCAATGCTGATATGCAAAAATAAAT
>LPNX010173531.1:2716-30787 GCA_001517045.1 Pseudotsuga menziesii
CTCGTATTCATATTCATTTATAAACAAGTACAGTTGCATGGATTGAAACACAAGAGATACGTATCTTTATTAGAAGGTTGTCCAACAACCAACTATGTCATTGCAATGTTCCACCCAACCATAGGCCAATGTGTTCATTAATCTCTTAGCAACACTATCACCCCTGAGATGGGCATCATTTCCCCAAGGAATAAGGAACACTAGAAGACTCCCTCACAACCAAGGATACAATAAAACTCAGCTAAGATGACACGGTTGGGTTTATCAGGCTTACACAGGCAGTGGTTCACACATAGTCAAAATTCACACAAGACACAGCCAATCCAACTACCAGTTGGTTTTATCAAGCTGGAAAGGAGGTGGAAAGACTGACTGCTAGGCTAGTGAGCTCAATCCCAGAGCTATGGACACCTGTACCAAATATTTCCTGGCTTCTAAAGCATCTGCACAGCCAAAAATACGAATCATTCTCTTCTCTGCTCCATAGTCCCTCGGGCTATTCCTTCCCTCTCATGTGTTATCCTAGGTGTACAAAGAAGAAAGCCATCCTCTCCCGGATCTTTCTGTGAGGTTCCTTTTTACACTAGGTTCACCAGGAAGGTCTAGACTCTATTTCCATTTCCCGAAGCTAGTTCAAAGGCAACACAAGGGTGTACATACAATGATTACATTTATGAGATTAAGGAAATGTTGCACATTCCAACAAGGATGTACACACATCAATCACGGTTCTAGGTTCAAGAAAAAATTACAGAGGCCAAGGAATGCACAAACACACAGCAATTACAAACTTATGAGTAGTGCATGAGCTAGATCAACTGATACAATGATAGAATCCAAATCTTCTTTCTGGTTTATCAGTAAAACACATTTTCTGGGTATGCACATTCAAGAAAACGATTGACAGATAAGGAAATCATGAAGGAGGAAACAAAACTGATGTGAAGGATGAAACTTCAAGAGGTTTTCTACATGAGTCTGTGTGCTTGAATGAAAATGAATCCTCGAATGAATGCATGATCCATCAACAAAACGTCCTACCATTTTTTTTCCAAAACGCGAGGGAAGGTGAAACATGAATGCATGAGGGAATGACATGCATTTTTGGGTGTTTTCCTTGCCCGTCCAATAAAAACATAATTTTTAGAAATGGTGCTCTACCCATTTCAAATTTCTGCCAAAATTCTTCCCATTCCCACCAAATGGATCAAGGTTAAACATCGCCCCATTATCCTTAGGAAAATCATACCTCCATCTCTTTAACATTTGCGGCGCATAGCTGGCTGTAGGTTTGTAATTAATTTGTATTTTACATGATGTATCAAGCATGTCGTGCCTGGATAGCACATAAACCATTAGTGTTGATTCTAATCATCGAACACAAACACAAAATCAATGGCATGGCCTTGGCCTTGAGCTCCTTGCCATGATTTAATACAATATTCACATCATTTGAAATTTAATATCACAGGGTATAAAACTGGGGTGTTACAATACTACAGCACCCCAGCTACCTCTCTAAGAGGTTTAACTGTTCTATGACAGTCTAAACTATAACACTTCTTGATTATCAATAGTCTCTAAGGATTTGACCATGTCTCTTCTCATGTGGATTCTCTCCATAAGGTATCACATTCCCTGGCTTCATGAGTCATGTACCATGACTAACTAGTTTGAGGAATTTTAACTGTTGTTTCCTGTGAAGATACATCAATACTCCCTCTTCAACTATAGGATTCTTTTGTATTATACCAAGCTTATTTTGGACAGAGGATTCATAAATATGATGGAAATTTTTCTCATCTATGGATATGTATAGGAGTTACACGACTCCTTTCTGCACCATGTCTCAAATATAACTAACTAGGAATTTTGTAAAGTTTTATTTCTTTACAATATGCTCTATCTAAGAAACATATTTGATGTGATATTTCTTGATCACTGTACTAGTCACAATCCATATGTATGTGAAACTTGCTTTCACTAACCAATACATGTCTAAATCCACATACACTTGTACCAAGTAGGTAACAAAACACATGCTTTGTTTTACATGTCTATGTATTGACCATAAAGCATATAACTGATCTTGGGACCTGTATATATATATATATATATCTAACATCTAGGAGATCCTACAAATCTAAACAAGAATCATATTTATGTTTATGTGTCTTTTCAAGGATTTACAATCCATTGTTATTGAATCCTTTCAATAACTCTACAGAACATTGTTCTCCAACAAAAGAAAAATATTATCCAATGATCGTTACACCTATAGCAGGGATTTCTCCTTGCTACAGGGGCAGGAATGGCTCCCTTCCATCTATAGGATGGAAGGGTAGGTTCCTACGTGTGGAAAACACAAAAATGAAACTGAACAGGAATGAAAGCAAATGACAGAAAGAAAATGGATGTGAGCCCCTCTGCAAACAAGGTTAGGCCTTCGCCTTGGCTACCTACAAACAACTATTAAAGGGAAATAAACCTACAAAACAAGATAAGAAGCAAACCTGCAAACAAATATTGGTTAGAAATCAACTATGCTATCAAAGAAAACACATAAGAAAACTAGGTTATACCTCTCCTTTGGTGAAATGGGCCACCATGCCCTGGCTGGAAGAAGCACCTCACTATCTCACTCAACAATGGTGGAGCTATGGCTCAATGAGGAAGATGAGTGGAAGAGAGGGGGATGTGGGTGGCTTGAGAGGCAAAGAGTCTCAAGGAATCCATGGGTAGCATAACAGTATGCAAGAGAGGTGTTGTTTGAGAGTGACCCTCCACCCTCCTTTTATAGCTTTTTTTGGGGTTTTAAGGTTTTAAGCCCTTGGTCCGGGCTTTAGCCCCTTTCGCCTTAACTTTAGCTCCTTGTAGGGTTTTAGGCTCCTTTTAGGGGTTTTAGCCCCTTTTTGGAGGCTTTAGCCCTTAGAAGAGTTATTTAGGCTCCTTTTTGGGGTATTTAAGCCCTTTTATTCATTCTTAAGCCTTTTTGAGGGTGTGGGGGTCTAATGGGGTGTTACAAAGGTCGTGTATGGGTGTGCTTGGGTGGTGTAGGCCATATAGAGCTGAGTGAGGGATTTTTTGGGTTAACAGATTGCACCCTAATGTGTGATGGTAGGAGCTCATCATATGGCTGATGGACATCATAGGATTTGCTACGTAGAGTTGGTGCTTTCGGGGCTGGGGCATGGTGGATTTTGGTTTTTGTATTAATATGGTTCCCATCAATGGGTGAGATACAAATAATGTGTGACATGTATATGGATGAGGTAGGCATCCCCATGCTCATGACAATGTCAAAAGAATAATTTGATCTATGCTCTAAAATACAAGAGTCGATCATATACAACTGATGGTACATAATGGTTGCCTCAATGTGAGGCTGAATACAATACTGATCTGAAGAACTAGTACATTGGACCCATGGCATTTTCATGGAATGTTATATCTTCTTGACTGACAATATGCTAGATCTAGAATGCTACATAGCTGTATGAACCCGCTGATTGAGAGTCAGAGTCTTTGTGGTGCAAGTATGTTGCATCAATCATAAATCTATATAAAAGCACTGCTGGGGCTTCTGACACTATCTCCAATGCAACCCAGAAATCATAAGGGACACAACCAGTTTAGGTTCCTCAAGTAGACTCATCCATGTGCTAGAGTCAGGTGACATCCGGGGTCTTCGACGACATACTGCACGGACCAAGCCCTATGTGAATCTCAACGATGAGATGATGTAGTTGGAGTTGAGCATGCAAGAAACAACCATCCCAAGAGGCACTAAGGACTCCTCTCAAGTGGTCCAAGGAACTCATCAATGAGGTTAATGAAACTAGGATACAGGGACCTCTGGGTCTATCCTCTAGAATATGCGTGTTGTCGTCGATAGAGGGAGACCTACCCCTAGTCAAGGAAATGGTGTTTTCTTGACCAGAAACATGAGGGAGATAACCAAAAGGTGTGAGACAATCTGTGGACTAGCCCACTGAATGGGCGGGGAGGGGAGAATTGAATAGGGGTAGGGGAAGTGTGGTAGACTCAAACTTCCTTTGTTCAAAGTATGACAGCAGGGCGGACCAAGATGCAAATGAAACTGACTCATGGGAATGGGATCATAGCTGTAATACCAGGAATGTCACTGTAGATGGAAAATACTAGGAGGAGGTGGACACTTTTGATATTAATGGGATCCAAGGAAGACACATTGCAGAGTACTCTGAACAAAGGCGACCCAATGTGGGAATGATTCCAAACTATTTTCTATGGGGTGGTGTCCAGGGACACCGTTGTGATACTGTCTCATGGATTTTTGGCGAGCTCGAGAAGGTAAATGCTCGATGGTACTTTCAATTTTAGAGAGTCTAAAAGCACAAAGAATACTCCAGTGGGGGATCTTTTTTGTTGGTAGTATCATGTTCCCGAAAAAGGATAAAAGTAGACATAGGAGAGCTCACCCATCATTTGGGGGATGAGAGACTTCTTTACCATTGGTAGTCCAATCAAGCCAAAAAAGGTTAAACCTATACTGACTAGATGGTCATTCAGATACTTTTACGAGCATGAATGAAACCAAGTTTGCTCGGCAATATTTTCTTGATGAGAAGGCTGGAAAAGAGCTTAATGACAACCTATAGTGTACTTTTTCATAAGGTGTGACCCCTCTGCCTGAGAAAGCATAAAAGTATACAGAGGGGAACGGTCTTGGCTTGAGTGTGCCAAGGAGGTCCTTTTCAATTGATGGTCTACATGGTCTGCAAAAGGAGGTAAATGAGATGATGTAGATGCAATTCCTATACTTTAGCGAGCGGGAAAGGAAGCAGCTGCGCTCCGCTATCTTTTCATTGTTTTACGGAGTCAGAAAAGAGCTTAAACAAAAATCTAGTATGGTCAACCGACTGCGGTGGAACAGGAAATGCCCCATGTCGGGACGGTGGACAGTGGTCAAAAGGTCATCCATGCAGTATGGACGGAGCAGATAGCTCTCAAACATACCAATACATGTGCGGGATATATTGCGACAGAGGCTCGTGAGTCGGTGTGGAATAGGCACACAAACCGAGGTAGCTCTCGGATAGAGGTCAAGAGAGCTGTGTGTGAGTTGCGATGGATGGACTTGACTACATGTTATGTGAGTGCAAGTCTGGGGGCACTTATATGAAAAATACATGCAAGAAAAAAAAATTGTTTTGTGGACAATGGTCCAGAGGTCCTCGTAAGGTGCGATGGATGGAGAAGACAACTACGTGTTAAAATACAAAACAAAATTAAAAAATGGTAACCCTTAATGGGCAGTGGTTTGAAAACCCGCATGAGTAGTGGTAGGAAAGAGTGATACAAGTACAGGTCCGTAGACACTTGCATCGCCATGCTGTGGCTCGTGAATCAAGGTAGTGGGAAATGGTCCTGAAATTTATTTGTTAAACATGAGACAATGGTCTCATAAAGGGATAGAGGGTGGAATTCTGAAACCAATGGTGTGAACAACATCTCAAACAAAGTCTGTATGGTCTTGTTATGTCGATCGGAATAAATTAGGTCAAATGGGGCCTATATAAGGGTGGGGTCCACTTGGTGAGGTGTCATTGTCACTGTTCACTGTGGAGTTGGAGAGGTGGGCCCTAAATCTTCATTTGCTGATTTCTCTTGATCCGATCGATGGTTTCGAGTGCTGCAACTTGCAAGTAAGAGCTCTCACTGAATCTCTTCTTTTTGGTGGTTTACATTCTGGATTTGGTCACCTAGAGGTCCTCCATGAGCAGTTTGGGGTTTCATGGAGCCAAGTTGCACCTTTCAAAGGAAAAGGAGTGACCTGGTTGCATCTGTGGGGCATTTTTGAGTGACCTGGTCACTCATTTTTCCCAAACAAGTGCGACTTGGCCTCTGGGGGGTGTTTTTTTATGAGAGTAGTGGCTGACATCTGAGTTGTTGCTTGTGTAGGATGGCTGAGATCAAGTGGCAAGAGAGAGACTTCAAATACCTACGGGAGGCATCATTACGAGATGAGAATATGAGAGATACACTGGCCTGTTGTGGATTGCTAAAGTTCATGAGGATACCCCTCATGAAGAGCTTGGGTTTGCTGCTGCAAACATTGGTGAGTTTTGGGATGTTGATAAGGAGGTATTCCTCTTTTAGGGCCAGCAGATTGAGATCACTCTAGCGGATGTATACTTTCTGATTGGGCTCCCTATGTTGGGAGTTGTGGGTGACTTGGTACCGGTGTTGTCTCGGGGGGAGACATTGGAGGAGTTGTGTGATAGGAACTCTTATGCTACAGTGTATGTGCATGGCTCCTATATCCTAATGTGTGATATTGAGGATCTGTCGACATGGGTGGTGGCAACATTACTACTGCATATCTCGGGTTCCACGAGGAGCCACAAGATCTCTAGAGGACAGCTTCAGCTAGTAGAGCGTGCTATAGGGGGCATGTACTATGGATGGGGCCAGATGTATCTTCAGGCTGTTCGATGGCAGCTGAACAAGTCGAAGACATCTGGGGCAGGATTTTGTTTTGGCTCCTTTCTATGTGCTTTATTTTTTGAGAAAGTACTTACACTGCGTCCGAACCGGGGTGTGTAGGATAGTGGTCCACAGGAGCCACAAATGTACCATTGGTTCCAGATGATGATCCAAGAAGGTGGTGGTAGAGTGGGCCACTTCTTTATTGAGGATCTATTAGAGCAGTGGTGACAGCTACTGGTGGTGATCAAGGAGTACCCGTATGTGGGTATGGACTATGATGGGGACCCCAATATGCCCCGGCCTCCCGACTAGGCTTGGGGACCAACTGGTATGTATGCATGATGTTTTTATATTTATCTTTATCCATAGTGTAGTTTGAGCTGGTTGATAGTTATATGTTAATATATGTGGACTGATGATGTCCTTATTTGTGTATGCAGATATTGGTCCTCGCACACCGCCTAGTCATCGGAGGCAGGTAGTTACCATAGCTCCTGCGGTGATTCCTACTGCGAA
The DNA here is from genome assembly GCA_001517045.1 of Pseudotsuga menziesii. NCBI lineage: Eukaryota > Viridiplantae > Streptophyta > Pinopsida > Pinales > Pinaceae > Pseudotsuga > Pseudotsuga menziesii. Next base: position 9,704 of record LPNX010173531.1, read on the forward strand.
TCCTCACAAGCGACGATGGGAGATGGATGACCTGCTGTCGCATCTGGAGTGGCTTGATACTGGGATCTCTAATGATGGGTGGCAGCATCTGAGCAGCGATTTGATCGCTTCTATTCATAGTTTTCCTCCTGAGTGGACTGTTGTGATGAGGAGGATGGCTATGGTCTGTGAGCAGGTTCGTCGAGCAGCAAGAGGTGATCTTCCTATGGAGGATGAGTCTTCTGAGGAAGATGATGATAGTGAGTCAGATGATGAGTCTGAAACAGATTAGCATCCTAGTGGGGCTATCCCTAGTGTGTTGGTGTACTTAGGAGTTTTTGTGTTGTCATGAATGTCCTGCTGAGAAAGCATATGTGGCTTCTCATTTTGTATTGGACATGTTTTGGACATGCGACTGATCGATTTATATATATATTTTTTGACGCACATGGATGTACTTTTATGGTTGTATTATGTGAGTCTTTTTATGATGATGTGAAATGCAAATTCCTATATGATGTATTATTACACTTGTGTGTGTATTTTTGGATATGATTATGCATGATGTTATGGTTGTATGCTCCCTATATGCGATTATGAATGTGTCAGTTTAGAATATCATTAGCCATTTGATCTGCGACACTATTGAGGTTTCTGGGAACACGTGTGAATGTGATGGATTCAAATGTTCTAACCATCTATTTAGTGTGCAAGAACTTTCTAAAGAGGCAAGGATCACGTACCTGATAGTAGTTGTTCAACTGAGAAACAAGCAGCTGGGAGTCTAAGAAGACATCAAGATGGTGAATGCCTAACTGGAGAGCAGCAGCCAAGAGGCCATTACCACCATCATATTTAGCCTGGTTGTTGGTCGCAGTGCCCATGCATATTCCGTCGATATGGATCAACTCATGCGATGGGGAGTAGATGACCCATGCAGTCGAGGTGAGGTTCAGAGACCATTTGCTTGCTCCATCAACAAATCCCATATATTGGTTTGAGGTATAGTCCATCTAGAGCAACGAGGGGAAACAATACATAAGACTCACTTTTGAAAAATGTGTAAAACAAAAAAGGAGAAAGACTATAATACAAATTTTACTGTCGTCACTCAAAGGGGTGATGTTAGAGGGAAAGTCGATTGGACTTTCCAGGGTTCAGCGGTCATTCCTTTGTGTGAGATGATGAATCCTTGTAGATGGCCCATTGGGACACATAAAACACACTTAAGAGGGTTCAAGCAGATTTTGTAGTTGGGACATTGTAAGAATACTTGTCACAGGTCGTCTATGTGCTGTGTTTGTTCCTGCGACCATGCAATGAGATTGTCAAAAAAAACCAACATGATGTGGCTAAGGTCATGGACGCAGTGTGTCATGGTGCATTGGAAGGTGGCTCCAGTGTTTTTCAGGCCGAAGGGCATGACTCGGTATGCGAAGGTGCCCCATGGGGTTATGAATGCCATCTTATAATGGTCTTCTTTCTAGATTTGGATTTGGTTACACCCAAAAAATCCATCCATGAAGGAAAATGACTCATGTCCAGCACATGCATCAATGATCTGATCGATTAAGGGTGTTAGGAAGTTGTCTTTGGGACATGCCTGATTGAGGTTGTGGAAGTCTGTGCAAATGCAAATGGTACCCTATTTTTTATTCACAGGAATAGCATTAGAAACCCAAGTGGTGTAGGCAATTGGGTAGATGAAGCTGGTTGTGTGCAGCTTCTCTATCTCGGCTTTCACCGCGGCCACTTTGGAAGGGTGAATGGGTCGTTTCTTTTGGCGTAGGGGGGCCACATCAGGCCATGTGTCGATGTGGTGTTCCAGGATGGATTGATCTAAACCAGGAATTTCAGTGTACAACCAGGCGAAGATGTTGTGGAATTATTGGAAGAGAGCTTTGTAGGCAGTAACCTCTTCCAGGGAGCAAGATGCCCCCAGCATGATTTCTTCAACAATCTTAGGATTGGTTGATATGTTGATTTTGACAGTGGGCAAGATGTTGGCCATGTTCCTTTCTTTGAAGGCGTATGGTGCCGGGATTGGGTTCTTGAACCAGTCGAATTTCCCATGGATGAAATCTTTGGTCTCCACGAAAAACTAATCAGACTGCAACATAAGTTCTTCAGGGAGGAAGAACGAGCGATGGTGCATGTCGTCCCATGGGTATTACGGGGCAGTCAGAGCTTCAAGTATCTCCTCGTCATTACTGAAGCAATGAAGAGACAGGTCTAATGGACCATCGTTGGAGGTGGAGATAAGCGGGTCAGTTGAACTGGACATCATGTAAATGGACATGGTGTCTGAAGAAGGAGGTGAGGGGTGGACTTCTTTGATCAAGGTGATCTCAGATTCAAGTGAATGTTGATGGAGTTTGGCTAAAGCGATTTGAAATTTAGGCAAGTCTTGGCAATGGTGAGAATAGTGTCCATACAATCTACAAAGGGTGCAAGCATGGTTTGTTCTCAATGCCTTGTTTCTAACTATCAGTGCGGTTAGGAGTTCGACCACGGGAAGTTTTTCATTTGTATCCATGGCATCCAAATCCACACAGATAATTGGGATTTCAGGGAAATTCTGAGTTGAATGGCTTTGTTGCTCACAGACGGCACAAGGTGGGACTTGCTGTGGCTTTGCGGTATATTTCGCATTCTTTCCCCTGGCCCTTTTCAGGTGGGGTGGTGCATGTGCGGGTGCGATGGTTGGCTTTTGCGGGCCAGGTGGAGGGTGAGACTCGACTGCAATGGGTTGCACTAGGGTTAAGACAACCTAGGGCATTGGTGGTTGAGCTGGTGGATCGAGATACCATACCAGAATTCCCAATGTAAAGTTCGGTAGGCTTAAGCTGGCTATTACTGGCTTGATCATGACACCAGGCTGGGGAAAGAGGAAGGGAATTGTATGGGCTAGAGATGAGCCTAGATAACTCCCTAATGGTTGCATGTGGGGATGCGGTTGTGGTTGCAGCTGTGCAAAATGTTGTTTCCGTGGATGATGTTGCGGCTGCTGTTGGTGTTGAGGCTATGGACAGTGTTGGGGTTGGGGTTGGGGCTGTGGTTGCGCTTGTTGTTTAGGTGCAGCAATGCTGGATGAGACCATGCACAAGTCCGCAATCTCATTTTGTGTCACTGGTAGTGACACAAAGGGGAAAGGAGCCATCATCGTGCTATCAGTAAACAACCCAGGGCCCACATTCAACAATGGGGAGGTTGGTGTGTTGTCCACCATGGTGTTGATTGCAGGGATAACATTGGCATGTGTGGTCATCCCTTGTGGCTCAATGGTGCTGATGGTAGGGATAACATTGGCGGGTGTCGTTAACCCTTGCGGATCATGATAAGTGAGTTGATCAACTGTCACAATCTTCCCTTCATGGGGGAACATCATGAGACAAAAGACAGTTGATGCGATAGCTCTCATGGTGTACATATAACTTATTTTGAGAAGGAGGTTATAGTCCAATTCAGCATTGACAACTTCTATGTCAATTAGAACTGTCTTCTCGGCCAATGTGATGGGGCCATGGGGGAGGATTCCTTGGGCTTTAGTGCAATGGCCATAATAAGCCCACGGAGTTATGGAGGATGGTTGTAGAATTGGGGACCCAAGTTTCTACCAAACCAGGGTGGACATGATGCACATGGATTCCCCCTCATCCACTATGCACCAGTGCACACCCAAATTCCAGATAGATAGCAAGATTTGGAAGGCAATGGTGGATGGCATGCGTGGTTCTCCATTCTCCGTGTCGAATGTGATCAACTTGGAGTCGAAGGGGCCTACGACCCTAAGGGCATATAGTAATGCTTTCCACTCTGTTGGGCATGTTTTGATTACCTATAGAGCAGACATGGCCATTAGTGTTTGGGCCAAATTATCCACAATGCTATAGCTGATAGCAGCTCTAGCTATGGCGTTGTTGGCCACTCGGCGTATGGGGAGGCGGGGGAAAGGGGGTAACTGAAGAGGTGCATTGATTGATTTGGATGTAGATGCCACTGATGTGTCAGTGGGTTCGATGGTGTTATCATAATGATTCTGTCTGGTTTGCAGGTTAACCTCTTCAGTCATCATGGCTAGCAGGTGGTGGAAACCTATTTCTGTCATGGGAGGTGCCCCCAAAGCATTGGGGTTGGCTTGGGGAGGGGGTACAGTTGCCACCAATCCTTGGACTGGTAGTGGTTTTTGAAGCACCATAGGAGGAGGTCCTTGTGGTGCCGGATTGGGTTGGGCTTGGTTCGTGGCATTGGTGGCCTGTTGGGCCTCATTCTAAATGGCCTGCTTAGTGCGACCCATGAGGGGACACTCAAATGTGTAATTCACATAGACCTCAAAGAGTGTGCATGGTTGGTTTGTGCACAACAGGGAGTTGCATCTATGATTATTTGGTCATGGGGGGTTTTGGGTGGGTGGGTTTGCTGTGGCATTGTTGGGAGGGTTTGGTTGTTGACCGCCTCCCTGTGGTTGGTTATTGGCTTGGTTCTGGGGCTGATTATTTCTAGCTTTCCCTTATTGATTATTGGGGTCAGGATGGTTGGGACAGTTTTGTTGTGTAAATACTTGTCCCAACGGAGCTTGTGGAGTAGGGTCGGGGCTTCAACCACCTGCACTGGTGGTACATAATAAATTTGGATGGGTTGCAGTGCCACAAATGTGGGCATTTGCCCCGTGTACTACTGTGTTGGCCAAGCCATGGCTTGAGCCTACTGCGGTGGCACAGGTTGTGCGTAAGATGTTGTTGCTCCAGACTGGCACATCATTCTGGCATAGTCCAGAGTTTGATTTGTAGGCAACACTAGCAATGTTGCTTGGTTGTGGTGGAACAGTAGGTGGTATCGGACGATGCTGTGGTTATTGGGAGACCGAGCCTATGATGCCATCTGCAGCATGGAATTCCCCCGGTGCATCCCGATAGGAGGTACCTGAATGGGGAGTGTCTGGAATGATGGTGTAAAGGTATCTAGACTAGGTGTAGATCAGGTCAAACTATTGGTATTTCAGTATGGCCTCCTCTTCGGATTGAGGACGTTCAGATGCGACATCCTTTGCTATGGGTGGGAGCAGGGTATTGAGGAACCAATCCAAGAAGATCCTGTCATCAAGTTGGATTTTACATAAGCTGCCATGTCGTTGCCACTCATGGATGTGGTCATTGCCACTCATGGATGTGGTCGGCTAGCTAGCCAGACATTCAGATAAACAAGTAGCTAGTTGGTCAGTTAAGTGTTCTTTGAGTTGAGCTCTGGTTCTGTATTCAGTCTATAGTTATCTTACTGTAACCAGTAGCTGGCTCCTTGAGCATGAATGTAACAATCCGCAGGGATTGAGAGAGAGAGAGAGAGAGAGAGAGAGAGAGAGAGAGAGTGAGTATATTGTAAGAAGAAAGCAATATAGGAAGAGAAGAGATCTAAGAGAGAAGGGCTCCCGGCTACATGCATGGACTTTCCCAGAAGATCTCAGGCTGCATAATAGGTTGCAGTGGAACTGTGTTTACGCTCTCAAGATATAATATAAAAACCAGTTTCCATGGACGTAGCTTCCCCCCCTGGGAATGAACCATGTAATATCTGTGTGTTGTGCGACTGTTTCATGTGATTGTGCTTTACTTATTTGCTATATGTTAGTCGTTACATGAACTTTGATTATCAGTTAATGAATGAATGTATGCTATCCTTCAGTTTACAGTAACATCAAAGGTTAATCGTGAGTTGGATGTATCAAGTATTCTATATAAGAGTTTATCAGTGCTTGATTCACGACAGTTAACAGTTACAGTGTTAAGTGATTCCTGTACATTGAGCCCAGCAAGTTGAGTATAGTTGATGTTAAGCGTGTTAAACTAAAGAAGCTTAAGTGAAGTTGTTTAACACCCTGAAGAAGGATAACTGAACTATTGTACCCAGAGAGAAAGCCTTTGGACCTTGAGAGTCATATTGAGTTTTACTGTAGAAAATATCGCAGTATAGAAAGGCGATATCGCACTGTCGGAGGAACTACGATGTGAGATATCGTAGGTTAAGAGTTAAGAAGAAGAGAAAGTTTGCACATTGTCCTAGAAGCTGCGATGCAATAAGAGTCAGTTCCATAGTAGAGTCAGCTAGGAAGAGAGAAACATCCCCTTGTAGAGAGATCTCGCTGGATAAGAAGGGACAAGAGGCACTAGGATGCTCCAGAACCTGGTTCAGGAAACCTGATTCTTCAGCCAACCCATCCAAGATCACTTCGGGTGAGACTTCAGGCCATTCTGCGGTCTGTTGCGGAAAGGGCTAGTGAGCTAGGGGTTTTGTTGGTACAATAAAGTAAACCCGGGTCTGCCCAGTAGTAACCAACAAATGGTTCCATTGTCGGTTTTGAACAAAATGAAGAGCTAATGTTCTGTTGCCATCCTACTAAGGAAGAACTTAACCAGTGGGTTGAGTCTAAGGAAAGAGAATTTGCTAAAAAACAAAACAACAGTCCTAGGTTGAGTACAAAGGACTGGCTACAGAAACATATCTTCACAGACCTGCATGCCATATTTTTTGCAACCTATGCAAACGAGTCGTACGATTGGTTATCAAAGTTGAATGATAAGCATATATTCAAGAAGAAAAGGAACATTGTCTGGACACCGGAGCTAATTCATACCATGAAGGGCATCGATAATCCCATTTCATGGGTAGTAGATTTTTGGCTTGCGAGTTTGCTGGAAGGTTTCATCACAGATTTTGCAATTGATCAAAGAAAGAGTTTCAGTGAAGCAGAAAGGTACTTCTTCAAAGGATATCATGGTCAGTACCTAAACTCTTTAAATTTGTCCCTTAAGATGTTATTGTGTGAAAAAGGAGTACTGGATATAGTCTCATATGAATAAGTTAAGTAAGTGTAATGTCACAAGAGTTTGAGAGTGATTTTGAAGAAATTGGATGTACACGCAGCGGTAAGAAATATAAAGTAGATTTAAGATCTTCCTTCTTTGAATATAGTTTAGACAATACTAGAGAACATAGTCAAAGTAATAGAGAAAGAACAGTAGGGAGTATCCCTTACCACCCTTATACTCCATAGAAAGCAACCGGGACTTAGAATAATCTCGCAAGAACTCCATCTAGTAGTTCACACACATTACATACTACCTCTACATCACCTACAGTTACACCGCCAAGTGGTAGTAATACAGCAAATCAGAACCCACCACGTAGAAACAGAATGGGGGATGGCATGAAATTACCTACCTTTAACGGTACCGGAGCAGAAGAACCAAAACAGCATTGGTTCCTATGTGAAGCCGTATGGACCATTAAATAGATCCAAGATGATAATACTAAACTTTTCCAGTTGGCCACTACACTTAGAGAAAGAGCCTTAACATGGTATATGAAGTATACATTAGTGCAGCCCAGAACGCTCGTACAGGTCAGGACCGCCATGATCAAAGAATTTAAGAAACCCAAGTATGATTTGCAATGTATTACAGAGCTTAAAGACATCAAACAGTTACCCACAGAGTCAGTATGGGACTTTGATCAGAAATTTAAAGCTCTTATAGACCAAGTTAGCTTTGAGTTTGCACCGAAGCAGCATAAGGAATGGTTCATCGTAGCACTGTTCCCTCATATCAGACTTCCACTAATGCAACAGAAACTCCATACACAGGATGAAGCATTGGAGATGGCAATGAAACTAGAGGATTCACCTCTAGCTGAGACTAGTACAGGTATGACAAACCTACAGAATCAGTTAGCCAATCTCACTTTACAGTTGCATGAGATTAATAAAGGAAAAGAGGTTACACAAGAACTATGGTGTACAAAGTGTAAAGGACAGGGCCATACCAAAGATAACTGTCCACTATTTGTTGAGTATTTAGCAAGTGGGGCTCCTAACCCCTCAGTACAGAATCAAAGGCCATGGTGTGAAATCTATAGAACAAGAGGACATAGACCACAGGAATGCCCTTTACTTCAGAAGTATGTACAAACTCCTAAGAACTTATACTGTAACTTTTGTAAGTCAGTAGGACATGATGAAAATAATTGTAGAGATTATGATCTCATGATAGAGAGAAAGCATGACTTCTATAGAGTTCAGTCAGAGACACCAGGTCCAGCAGCAGGACCACAGCATGAACCGGCTCATGATGGATGCGGTGGAGGATTCAAAGGACGAGGCTGTGGTGGAACCTTTGGCCGTGGTGGAGGTTTTGGCCGTGGCTGTGGACCGATTACTTGTTACAATTGTGGAGTTGTAGGACACTATGTTAGGGATTGTCAGAACCCTACTACAACATGTAACTATTGCAAGTCCTACGATCATACTATAGAAGAATGTCCTATCTTGATAGCCAATATTAAGGATCCCAAGACAGCAATCAACAAGAATATTCATCTTATTGCTGCTGAGCAAAAAGAACCAAAACCAAGAGTCAATATAGTGACTCGTAACGGTGCTTCTACTAGTAGAACATCGCAGGATGCTGAAAAGAATACAGGTCCGGAGTGGGTGCATAAAGCCACTAATAAATCAACACCACTTGACCTGTAGAAGAACAAAGAAACGTTTCAGCAAGCTAAAAATTTCTTTACTGACCCTACACCATCAGGATCGTAGACATTGCCTTGTAGGGGCGTACCGCAGCAAACACCTTGTGGCATTAGTCCTGTGCAGATATTGCAGGATACCACATCTAGAAGGTGCGAAGAGGATGAGTTGACAGGAAGTGTACAATCCTTCTTGTGGAGTTGCTTGAAACTCGTAAGAAATGAGAAATCCATAAGAGAGCTTCAGTGCATCATAGATCAGTATCAACTGTCTTCTTCCATGAGAAGTACACAGCATGCTGTTCATAATATTATGGGCCATACAAGAACAGGAAGAGAAATGAGACTCACAGCACAAATTGGAGAATTTGAAATGGATGAGGTAATCCTAGATTTAGGATCAGAAGTAAATGTTCTGACTAAGCAGACATGGGAACAGATAGGTAGCCCTAAGTTAGCCAGATCACCTATCCATCTGCGCTTAGCCAATCAACAGAGGGTATCGCCATTGGGTCAATTACCACAAGTACCAGTTGATATTGACAGAGTTCGCAGCTTTGCAGATTTTGAAGTCATAGAAATCATTGGCGATAGTAGACCGTATCCAGCTTTACTAGGTATTGATTGGGCAATCGATAACATGGCTGTTATCGATTTGAAGAAAATGCAAATGACCTTTGAGGATAATCAGATTCGGGTCATCGCACCGTTGGATCCTTTTCAGGGTCCTCGATACATTAAAGCTATCTGAGCAGAGGAAGAGGTGCGTAATATGGAGAGCCTCTATCAGATGACTGCTAATCAGAGTGATTACATCAATCCCACCACAAAAGGAAACATTATTTGGCGATGCGACAGCTCATGCACATTAGATTCGGATGTTGGTCTAGAAAACTAACAGAATAGACTTTATGAAGTCTCAGCTCGCAGATGTGCATTTATGACTAAGTCACTGCGATGGATTGGAGCAGAGATTAAGGATATTCCATTGTTTGATGGCTTAGCAGATGTCAATGAATTTTTACAGCAGTTTGAGTAGGAAATTCCTCATGAGCAGAGGATGTCAGCTATTGACCTTGCAGTAAGAGCCACACATGCAAGATGGTGGCATGCACATAAAGAACATATCGCATCATGGTACGATATCAAGAGATTGATGGCGATCAGATTCTCTAATGACAAGGAGCAGTTCTAGCAGAAATATACAGGAGAAAGTGACCCCAGGTCACACATTAAGATTTGTGAACAGAATTGGTCGGACATTCCCGAGGATGAATGGGTTCACCTATTCATTCACACTTTAGACACAGTCCCAAGGAATTGGTACACTGAGACAGAGTTGCACAGAGGAATGACTACATGGCCAGTTATGATAGATAGATTTGAACTCACTTTCACTTTTGAATATGAGTATCCAAGCATTGATCAGGCTCTAGATTTTATAAAGACTAATATATTTGATGACTATACCCTATTAGTGCCTGCTCAACCTGATTGGGCCATCCAGTTAGAACATACGCTCAAGTGTTACAACTTCGTAGCAGAGCTAGATGATGAGGATGAGAATCCTTGCAGTATCAACATTCCAGAGTCATAAGGGACTCGCAAAGTTGAGGGACCGAAGCTAGAGATTCCAGCTATCACAGAGCCTATTAAGATTAAAAAGATCAATATTGGCACAGAAACAGAACCAAAGTTTGCCTCTATTGGAGACTATTGGGATGATGAAATGGTAGGACACATCGCAGATCTATTACATGACTATCAGGACTTATTTCCCACTAAGTTCATAGAGATGAAGGGAATAGTAGGAGATTTGGGAGTCCTGAGGATACCTTTGAAACAGGATGCTAGGCCAGTTAAGCAGTGTCCATACAAATTAAATCCTCGTTATAAATAAAAAGTTAAGGATGAGATTGATAAGATGCTAGCAGCAGGCATCATTGAGCCCGTAGAAGAGAGCGAATGGGTTAGTCCCATGGTCGTGCAAGAAAATAAAACTAAGGGAGAAATTAGGATTTGTGTCGATTTACGCAAACTCAACGATGCATCACTTCATGACCCATTTTCGACACCTTTCACTGATGAAGTCTTAGACAATGTGGGAGGACAGGAGGTCTATTCCTTCACTGATGGCTTTTTAGGCTATCACCAGATAAGAATCCATCCAGAGGATCGACATAAGACTACCTTTGCAACAGAATGGGGCTCATTCCAGTATATGGTAATGCCCTTTGGTCTTAAAAATGCATCGGCTATTTTTTCGAGAGTAGTAGTTGCTGTCTTTAAGGAATTCATCCATAAATTCTTAGAAGTCTATTTTGATTGTTGGACTGTATTTGGATTAATCAACAAGCATATAGGATATTTAAGGCTCATGTTAGAGAAATGTAGAAAATATCATATTTCTCTTAACTTGAAGAAATGTATATTCTGTGCACCATTTGGTATTTTGTTGGGTCATATTATTTGCAGACAAGGCTTGATGGTAGATCCTGCAAAGATTACCATCATTGTAAATATTCTAGCACTGAACTCAGTCAAGCAATTGAGGACAGTGCTTGGTCATACCGGTTACTATAGAAAATTCATAAAAGGTTATGCAAAGATCACATCACCTATGGAAAAGTTGTTAAAGAAAGACATGAAATTCCTATGGAATGAGGAATGCCAGCAAAGTCTAGACACTCTTAAAGAGAATATGGTTACAGCACCCATCTTAGTATTTCTAGATTGGCACAAACCATTTCATGTACATGTGGATGCATCTGGCATCGCACTGGGGATTGTCTTAACACAGCCAAGAGAAGGGGGTATCGATCACCCTATTGCGTACTCCAGCAGAAAATTATCTACCATGGAAAAGAACTACACCACTACAGAAAGATAAGGATTAGCTATGGTGTATGCTCTACAGAAGTTCAGGCACTACCTGTTGGGTACCCCATTCAAGATGTTCACTGACCATTTAGCTTTAAAGTATTTGGTCAATAAACCAGTGTTAGGGGGAAGGATCTGCAAATGGTTACTCCTATTTCAGGAGTATGATTTCAAAATTATTGTAAAACCAGGGATATTAAGTGCCGGACCTGATCATCTGTCGCGAATAGACTCAGGAGAAGAACCAAGTAATTTAGAGGATAATTTGCCAGATGCGCAATTGTTTTCTATCTAGATCGCAGATGAGTATTACACAGATATTATTCACTTTCTCACTACATGGTGGGCACCAGTTGAGTTTACTAAGCAGCAAAAGAAATAGTTAGTTGTTAAAACAGCAGACTTCACTTTGATCGCAGGACATTTATATAATTTAGGTCCAGATGAAGTCCTGCGCATATGCGTTATGCCGCATAAGAAAGAGGCCATTATCAAAGAAGCACACTCAGGTACCGCAGGAGGTCATTTCGTAGGAAATCCGACTGCTCAGAAAATTCTAGCTGCAGGATTATGGTGGCCTACTTTGCATAAAGACACTAAGGAGTTTTGCAGATGCTGTGATATTTGCCAGAGGGTAGGAAAACCTTCACGGAGAGATGAAATGCCGCTACGACCACAGATTACACTGCGGGCATTTGGCAAGTGGGCTATAGATTTTGTGGGTCCTATCAACCCACCAGGGAAACGAACTGGTGCGACATACATCATCATAGGAACAGAATACCTCACCAGGTGGGTAGAGGCCAAAGTAGTAAGGAATTGTGATGCTGCTACAGCTGCACAGTTCATTTTTGAAAACATCATAAGTATATTTGGATGTCTAGTAATTTTGATGAGTGATTAAGGCACACACTTTATGAATCGCACTATTGAGGCCTTCACAGAGGAATTTTAGATACAGCACCATAAGAGCACTCCCTACCACCCACAAGCTAATGGTATGGTGGATTCCTTTAACAAGATTCTAGAAAATTCTCTTACTAAGATCTGTAACAGCAAAAGAGATGATTGGGACCTCGGGGTCAATGTTGTATTATGGGCTTATAGGACAACATGCAAGAAACTTACAGGACACACACCTTTCAGCTTGGTGTATGGACAAGAGGCTGTTATGCCTATGGAATATATTGTTCCCAGCTTAGGAGTTTCTCAAATAACCGAGATGGCTGATATGGATATGATGAATGAAAGACTAGCGCAGTTTCTTGCCTTAGAAGAAGATAGATTCATTGCAGGATTTCATCAAAAAGTGCAGAAGACACGAGAAAAAGCTTGGCATGACAAGCACATCAAGAGCAAGATTTTTCAAATAGGATACCTAGTGCTCCTTTATGACAGCAATTTTGTTAAGTTTCCAGGGAATTTCAAGATGCATTGGTTAGGGCCATATCAGATTCAGCAAGTTACAGCAGGAGGTGCCGTTCAGCTTAGCAAACTGAACGAGGAGCTTCTTCCTACTTTGATTAATGGCAGCAGGCTTAAGCTTTATAGTGATAGCCACTCCACCTCCCAGCCCTAACTCAGATAGTTTAAGCATGTGCAGATGTCCAATGTATTTGAAAGGAGGCATCGCACCCCTAACTAGTCTACACTAAAAAAAAAAAATATTCTAAGTATGAGGAATCACATCAGAAAAGTTTATTTTACGCAAGTCATAGGATGCTTGCGGAGTTTTTGAAAGTTGTGGAGTTTCAAAAAATTGGCGTGAACCTTTTTGGTTAAGGACGATGCGGTGTGACATCGCAGCGAAACGATCTTCCCCGCGCCACATAGACGATTTTGAAAAGGGACAGAGGGCCAGTCACTTTGCCTTCTGATAAACAATTAATGAAGATATGACAGGTATACGTTGCCCTAGATTTGAACACAGTATAGTGATTTTTCCCAGATTTGGTAAATCTTGGTCAATACCGGCACCTGTGCACAATTTTCGAAGGAAATTTGATCGGATTTTCAGCAATTAATGAGGATCAAAATGACGGGTGTTGTCTTTTCCATGCAATAAATGCCACCAATGGGTCTATCCTAAGTGACCGTTCCTTCAGAGATTATTGCCTTTGTTATAAATACACACATTATTCAAACAGAAGGGTTACTTTTGCAATTTCTGAGAGCTACAGAGCAATTTGAAGAGTTTTCCCTGTGTAGAGATACTCCATTTATAGAGTGCAGGGTTTTCCCAGTTTCACAGCCATTGCCCATCCAGAGTATTGCACTCGGTGGTTTCTGTCTGAGGAGGAACCTTTAGAAGACATTGTGCAATGATTCCAGCGTGGTGGCCTCGTGTCTGCTATGACGATGCCGCCTAGGGTTGTGAAATCAGGTGCACCACAGGTCAGATAGCCGCCAAGGATGAGGAGTCAAGCTCAGATAGTAGAAGAGTATAGCCTAGATTAGGAAGAAGAAGTTCATATGGCAACAACATACATTGTGCCACGAGTCAAGAATGCACCAGAGGTAACCATTCTCAAGGGTGCTAAGTATCCTATTCTGCGACCGCTGATTGATCCCTGCATGAAGGAAGATGGAGAACTGTTAGGATATGTCCCTCTTCTCAAATTTACAGACTATAACCTTGGAGAAAGTAAGACATATCCTCAGTTTTGGCTGGACCAGTATCTTACGGTTCAAAGGAACCCGAGGACCAATGCAGATGAGTTTGTTTCTATGGAACATGTCCAGATTCTTGAACGGTCAGGCTTGCTCAATTTGTTGAGAATACCACATTTTGGACGAGGTGCAGAGGTTAATGCCGTGGTGCATTTGCTACTTTCCTGTGTACATGGAGGTTACCTTTGGCTGGGTAATAGGGTCAATCTCAATGTTGACTTGATACACTGCATCACTGGGCTGTCCAAGATCGGTAAGGACCCTCAAACACATATATCAAGTAAGAGCGAGGATTCCAAGCTACCAGCAACCCTAGTTAACAAGTATAAGCTATAGAGAGGAGGTCAGGATTATGACCTCATAGCCTTAGCAGATGATACACTTAGATTTACAGCCAGTCTACTTGCAGGTAGTCTGTTAACCAAAGTTCGTCCGAAAGAAGTCACAGGATCAGTAATTCACCTTGCCATACAAGTTGCAGAAGGTGAACAATTTAATTGGTGTTTATTTTTATTAAATATTTTTCTTCAAGATTTTTTGACAGCACAGGATGAGCCAAACCACCCCTTCCATTTCTCGTGGATGCTTATATTATGTGCATTCGTCGGATGGAAAGAGCCACCCCATACCCAGTTTCTACAGCTACGAGGCGAAGAGTGCAGAGGCGCATGATATGCAAACTTATGGGAGAGCAACATCCCAGCCAAGAAAAATATCAATATGATAGTATTCTATGAATACTATAAGCTGTTGAAGCGATTCATCCAAGATACACCGCGAATCAACACAGAGGTTGTTGACATGTATGATAATAGGCTTGATTTCATTGCAGATAGCCATACAATCTGCCTGAGACCCAAAGGGTTTAGAACGGATCACTGGGCTATTGGTTCATTCAGGATGACAGCACAGGATGTAAAAGACGTCATCAAAGACTTCAATGAAGAGTGGAAGAAGGCATTAGAAGATGCTGCAGCAGGAAATGTACCAACAGAAACTGCACCGATAGACCCACCAGACAAAGGAAAAGATAAGGTGGGTTCAAAGAGGAAATATCCAGTAGAAGTGCCACAAGTGGCACAAAAGGGGAAAGATGCAGTAGAAGTGCCACCAGAGGAACAAAATAAGAAAAAATACAAAGCCTCAAAGCCAACAACAGAGACCGCACTAAAACAGGATGACTATGAACTCATCGCAATGAGATTGTAGGAGGTGATGCGAGACTCATTTCAGGCGATGCAGACATTGTAGGACAAGCTGCAGAGCACGATTGATAAGAAACTTCTGGATTTGAAGGCACTAGCTGTGAAGACTGCCGCAATGCAGACTCATCCAGTCAAGGTGACAGCATGGGAAAGCTCAAGACAATCGATTTCCCACGAGGAAGTATTTGCAAAGGATAGCATCAATACAGTGCTGATAACGCCAGGGAGCATCTGATTCCCTGCTTTGATGATTGATGTGAAAATACAAGTTAGACACCCTGTCAAGGTTAATCTGTCACAGTTCCCCATTGATCAGCTACATATGATCTAGCAGCAGATAGCCACAGAGCTCAGGGATAGAGATATTGTGACATATAAGAAAAACACTCAGCTGAGACAATAGAATGCAGAGCTCACCACATACTTTTAGACAAAGGCGGAGGAGTTAAGAGTATATGAAGACAGAGAATGGGATCTAAGTTAGGTCTTGCAGAACATCGCACTGGAGTTACCCCAGTGTAACATAGAGTTTGCCTTGCCTCTAACGCAGAAGGTAAGAAGAATTGCAGATAGAGCAAAGGCTCTGGAAGAGACAGTGGTCAAGATGGAGGAAGAACACAAGGCACAGATTGCTGAGCTTGAGGCTTGAGCACCAGGCACACCTGAGGCAGACAAGGAAGCAAGGGCACAGGCCTTTAGACTCACTTCAACGCAAATGAAGTGTCGCATAGATGATGCAGAGTCATTATTAGCTGATGTGATGAAGACATGGTCAGAGCTAGATGACCTCCCAAACAAACTGGAGTTGCAGCAGAGCATCCATAACATAGACAATGCAATAGCAGCAATGAAGGAAGAAGTCAAGAGCTTAGGAGATCTTGAAAAGATGAAGAAGACGACAAAGATGAACCATTTGCAACAGGAAGCGCAGTAGTTGAGAGAAAAAGAAATCCAATTCAATAACCTGCTTCAACCATATCAGGAACAAATCACAGAGCTGGTCGATGCGGTTGAGCAGAAGGTCAAGGAGTTCACTACAAGCAAAAGTGAACTTGATAGCACAGAGGACCCCATGATTACTCAGGTTATGCTCGAAGCGGCACAAGACTGTTTTGAAGCTATGGATAAAGAAGTCGCAGGACTCAGGGAGAGATTCACAAGGACTTCGCAGGAATCCAAGGAGAAGCTACAGCAAGAGAAGCTAGCTGTTAGTGGCTCAGGGACGAGCCACAAGTAAGTGTTAGGGGACTGTTGGAGCAGGGTCCCACAGCTACAGGAAAAGCTGCTATATCGGAGCAAGAAAGTAAAAGGAAATAGTACCTAAAGCAGCTAAGAGGAGAGTTCAACCACTGCATTTAAAGAAACGGCCGAGAAGAGACAGCTCAACCACTGCACTTAAGGCAGCGGTCGAGAAGAGACAGCTCAACCACTACACTTAAGGAAATGGCCAAGAAGAGACAGCTCAACCACTGCACTTAAGGTAGCGACGAAGACAGGAGGGCTCATCTACCCTCATAAATGAAAAAGGAGCAATGGACCGAGGTATTGAAGACAAAGGACAGAAGGAGAGTAGCCAAGGAAGTAGTGCCCATACCCATGATCAGCGTCGGGAAGCATGGAAGACTACAGAAAGCTGTGGTGTGACAGAAAGCGGCAATTCAAAGTACAGATAGGCCGACTATCATAGTTAGGGTTTTGGGTTACTGTTGGGATAGGCCCACAGTTTTGTATCAGGGTGAGACCTTTGAGCCACCTATTTAAGCATGTATTTTGTATTATGAAAGGTTAGGTAGCCAGACATTCAGATAAACAAGTAGCTAGTTGGTCAGTTAGCTGTTCTTTGAGTCAAGCTCTGGTTCTGTATTCAGTCTATAGCTATCTTACTATAACCAATAGCTGGCTCCTTGAGCATGAATGTAACAATCCATAGAGATTGAGATAGAGAGAGATAGAGAGAGAAAGAGTATATTGTAAGAAGAAAGCAATATAGGAAGAGAAGAGATCTAAGAGAGAAGGGATCCTAGCTGTGTGCGTGGAGTTTCCCAAAAGATCTCGGCCTGCATAATAGGTTTCAGTGGAACTGTGTTTACTCTCTCAAGATATAATATAAAAACCAGTTCCCATGGACGTAGCTTCCCCCCCTGGGAGTGAACCACATAAAATCCGTGTGTTGTGTGACTGTTTCATGTGATTGTGCTTTACTTATTTGCTATATGTTAGTCGTTACATGAACTTTGATTATTAGTTAATGAATGAATGGATGCTATCCTTTAGTTTACATTAACATCGAAGGTTAATCATGAGTTGGATGTATCAAGTATTCTGTATAAGAGTTTATCAGTGCTTGATTCACGATAATTAACAGTTACAGTGTTAAGTGATTCCTGTACATTGAGCCCAACAAGTTGAGTATAGTTGATGTTAAGCGTGTTAAACTATAGAATCTTAAGTGAAGTTGTTTAACACCCTGAAGAAGGATAACTAAACTATTGTACCTAGAGAGAAATCCTTTGGACCTTGAGAGTCATATTGAGTTTTACTATAGAAAATATCACAGTATAGAAAGGCGATATCGCACTGTCGGAGGAGCTGCGGTGTGAGATATCGCAGGTTAAGAGTTAAGAAGAAGAGAAAGTTTGTGCATCATCGTGGAAGCTACGATGCGATAAGAGTCAGTTCCATAGCAGAGTCAACTAGGAAGAGAGAAACAGCCCCTCGTAGAGAGATCCTGCTGGATAAGAAGGGACAAGAGGCACTAGGATGCTCCAGAACCTGGTTGAGGAAACCTGATTCTTCAGCCAACCCATCCAAGATCACTTCGGGTGGGACTTCAGGCCGTTTTGCGGTCTGTTTCTGAAAGGGCCAGTGAGTTATGGGTTTTGTTGGTACAATACAGTAAACTCGGGTCTACCCAGTAGTAACCAATACTTGGGAATGTCTAATGGCAGCTTGGTTGGCATGGGAGGCCAAAAATATTGATGGTGAATGGGGTCATTTGTCAATCGAGCCAAATTAGGCAACTTAAGATGAGCCATGAAAGGCAAATTTGATCCCAAGTTGATGTGAGATGGGGGAGGTATGGTGGTTGGGTTTGTAGGTGCATAATGTACCTGCATAGCTGGGGGCACTTGTGGTGGCACCATTGTAGATGGGCCAATGCGCGCAAGTGTGGTGGGGGGGAAGTGTGAGTTGACAAGCCATTGTCCCCATGTGTGATAGGAAGGGCAGTGTATGTAGAGGGGGCAGTGACCCCCTGTGTGACAGGAGGGGCAGCGTATGTGGAAGGTCCACTACCCACAAGTGTTGCAGGTGGGACAACTTGAGTAGTTACTATGGGTGGTGGTAGTTGATAGATGACAGTTTTCATGACCGTGTCGGGGCCACCTGCAGGGTTGTTGGTGATAATTTGTGGTGTGGACATGGGTCCACTAGATATGGCTAAGCTAAAAAATGGATTCGGATTTGTACCAGCCATGGGGCTTGATGGTGTAGTATGAAGGTTTCAGTTCAGACTCATATGGGTCTGAATCTGAATCAGAGGCCGTGTGACCTTCTGATGGTGTGAGAGATCATCGAGAATGGTCTCGAAGGTGTAAATTTAGTGTTTTGAATTGTGGCTGTTCACCTCTTAGGTGTGAGGAAGAGTGTGGGGGATCAATTATGTTAGATGTTTATCAAACTGGTGGGAATGATTTTTGGACCCTGGTTTCGATGGATTCCTATTGGCTGTAGGTGGCCACTCAGCCACCAAGACTACTAGAAGACAACGCTTGGCTTTTTCCTCATGGACTTTTATACTTAATCGGTGCGGGTCGTTGCCCGTTTCTCTTGGCAATTCCTCTCAACGGCCAACTACTTTGGGGTTCCCATGGTACTCCTCACAATGAGCTTCTGGGCTGAGCCCAAGTACTTCCCATGATTAATTCAGTCAGGGACTTATGTCCTCAAAGACTGCAGATTTTTTGAACTTAGTGTAAATTGATAAATTTTAAGGGCTCTCTCAGCGTCATGAACTTAATTGGGTTGATTACGTGGTATGGTGTATATGTTTTGTTGTTTTTCTATTATTAGGTGGTTACAAGTGGTTTATGAATATGTTTTAGAGTTCATATCATAGTGTGTACAAGCAGTAACTCAACATAAATTTGTAAATAAATACAATTTTTACCCTGAATGTGACAGCCTAACTAGGTGACTACCTTACACCTATATTCTTCTTTAACCAAGAGAAGGTGATGGGCTCTCAACACAATGGGACTAAGTCCATCTGTAGATCCACAGGTCACCTCCCAGATGCAAGTTTGGTCAATAAGGAGGACGCTTAGCGCCTTGAGAAGCCCTCCTTCTCTACCCCCTCTACCTTCTAGGTCATCCATTTTTAACAGTTTAGAACAATATTCAGTGAAGGGCCTATGACTATAAAAGCTATGCCCTTCGTTGTATCCTAGAATACCCTGGAGAGTGATGACTGGGTAGAGAAGGAAGGGGAAGCAAGATTGTTAATTTTATGTCAATTTTAGTTAAGCTACATTCATTGAGCCATTAAAAATTGTTTTGAATTTACACTTTGTTTGTACATGAAACTACAGTAAATTAAAACAAAACAAAAAAATATGACTATTATGTTGGACAGAGGTGGCTGAGCCACACTGACAGTCCCTAATAAACTAAAAATTAACTACTGATTGACAGATCACCCGTTTCAGGTCAAATTCAGCGAGGGGTCACAAATTTTTTTCAGAAACAGGCAAGGGTGTCGCACATATTTCACAGATAGAAGCAGTCTGCCTGTCTGAGTGAAGTCACACCTTTTGCGGGGAAAAGGGCGACCTAGTCACGCCTATGAGGCCTAAAAGAGTGGCTTCATCCCCTGTTTAGGCCCGATAGGTGCAACCTGCTTCGTCCAATAGTAACCTATATTGTGGTCAAACATACTCGGATTTTCCTTGCAGAGGGTTCAACAATAATAAAAACTGAATTTAAACAAGATTTAACCTATATCTGACAAGAAATTTTAAAAACTAGGGCATAAACTCAAAAAACTTGAAATTTCAAAAAACTGAACCAGGGATCCTGTGGGATCGATCTTGTATGGTCTCCAGTTCTTTACCAGGGATTTATCCTTCCTACAGGGGCAGGAATGGCTCCCTTCCATCTATATGGCGGAAGGGTAGGTTCTTGCGTGTGGAAAATGCAAAAAAGAAACTGAACAAAAAGGAAAGCAAATGACAGAAAGAAAATGGCCGTGAGCCCCTCTGCAAATAAGGTTAGGGCTTCGCCTTGGCTACCTGCAAACAATTATTAAACGAAAATAAACCTGAAAAACAATATAAGAAGCAAACATGCAAACAAATATTGGTTAGAAATCAACTATGCTATCAAAGAAAACACATAAGCAAAACTAGGTTATACCTCTCCTTTGGTGAAATGGGCCACCATGCCCTGGCTGGAAGAAGCACCTCACTATCTCACTTAGAAATGGTGGAGCTATGGATCAATGGGGAAGATGAGTGGAAGAGAGGGGGATGTGGGTGGCTTGAGAGGCAAAGAGTCTCAAGGAATCAACAGGAAGCATAACAGTATGCAAGAGAGGTGTTGTTTGAGAGTGACCACCCACCCTCCTTTTATATATTTTTTGTGGTTTTAGGGTTTTAAGCCCTTGGTCTAGGATTTAACCATTTTTTTGGGGCTTTTAGCCCCTTCTGCCCTAACTTTATCTCCTTTGAGGGGTTTTAGCTCCTTTGAGGGGTTTTAGCCCCTTTTTGGAGGCTTTAGCCCTTAGGAGAGTTATTTAGGCTCTTTTTTAGGGTATTAATCCCTTTTCTTCATT
>LPNX010173560.1:0-56572 GCA_001517045.1 Pseudotsuga menziesii
CATGAGCAGATAATTGACGTGACAGTTTGGCAGTGATCAGAGTGCAGTGGTTATCAGCAGAGAGTACAGGCTTTGATATTTGACAGGTCCACAGGTTCGGCACATCAGCAGAGAGTACAGGTTTTGGTATTTGACAGGTCCACAGGTTCGGCATATCAGCAGAGAGTACAGGTTTTGGTATTTGACAGGTTCACAGGTTCGGCAATATTCTATTTATCAAGGTGGCAGGACGGGGCAAGGAAAGGAGGTCGTAGCCTCCTTCTGGTAGAAGCCGGAAAACTGGGGAGTGGTAGCTTCCTTCAGGTTGCAGCCTGTAAAACAGGGGGTCGTAGCCTCCTTTCAGTTGAAGCTGGAAAAACAATTGAAGTCTATATAATAAGACAGTTGTTCTTTTCATCCAGTTATTTCTGGACAACTATTATTAAAAAGGCTTCCGTGGTTTTACCCCCAGGACTTGGGTTTCCACGTAAAAATCTTGTGTACTGTGCATCTTGTTATTTTCATGATTGTTGATGATATGCTGCTATGATTGGTGATTAGCAACTTGCTTTTGATCAGAATTTTTATTAATTGGCAAATACTGATTCACCCCCCTCTCAGTATTTCAACAGTTTATAGGAGGAGATTGAATAAGCTAGCTTCTCGTAGGATCCTTGAGAATCTTGGATCTGAGTCTGTTTTAGACATCCGTAGTTTGTTTCAAGAAAATAATAATCAAAATTGTTTTTCTGACATAATGGGTGAGTACTTTACTCAACTCGAATTCTCTCAGATAGCAGGTCAACCCCATCGTCTTCCAGACAAAGCTGTAGAGAAGCTCCCTATATTCACTGGCACTGATGCCACCACTTCTGCTATGCATCTCAGAAGTTTCTTTAGATGTGTTAATGTCTTCATCAGTGATCCTGCACATCAACATGATGATGTTTATATGAAACTCTTCGCTATTTCCTTGGATGGAAGGGATGGTGATTAGTACAGCAATTTACCAAACAATTCCTTTGCTACACTTGAAGCTTTCAAAACTTCCTTCACTAACAGGTTTGGTGAAAAAAAGGAACCTAGGCATCAGCTGGCTTCATTAACAAACATAAAGAAGAAGGAGAACGAGACTAAGGAATCCATCCGCATCTGCAACCATAAAAACAACTAAAAATGTTGAGCCTTAGGAAAATTCTTTGTAGGGACTACCCCCCATGGCTTCGTTAGGAGTTAGCCTAAACGGAGGAGCTAGGAGTAGGTGACAGTACCTAGCTCTGTGCTTGCACCCAAGGCCACACCTCTCCCATTTTCTCAAGTGAGGAGACAACTTTCATTAGAGTTTTGCTGTTGGTGTGCATTCGACGGACAACAGACATCATTGGAGGGGTTTATGTTGTAAGCTCTTGTGGAATTAAAGAGGCAAATCATTGAGCAGTTTGGAGGAGGCACCATCCTTATTTGGAGGATTGTTTAGGAACGTTTGATTTTAATGCCTTTTGTGGTTTAAATTTAATTATCTCGTGGGAACAGTTTTGTTAGAATTTTATACTTCAATGATGGTTATGTTAGATCTTCAAACAATTTGTATTATATCACAATAACCATATGCAATAGGATCACTGAAAGAAAGACAAGCACAACAAAACAAAAGTGCACAAACATTTCTCCTCTGGGAATCCCTTCAATGAAAGAAAACCTAACAAACTTCGTCAGTAAGTACAATGTCTTCTAGTACAATCCAAGAGCTAAAGACTCTTTCACACAAAGATCCCGAGAATAAGATAAGATGGAAACCCCAAGAATAAGATGTCTTCACAATTGCAGCTACTCTTCCTTCTCTAGCGAACTTGTTCTTCCTCACTCTCTACTGAATATGCTTGCTTGTTGTTACCAAGTATTTTGTACAATAGTTGAACTTCCTATTGAGCCGCCAGTTATCGAGCATGATGAATGCTCATCTCCAGAGTTCAAAAGTTCAGTGTGTTCCAAAGTTGGCCAATTTTTTGCTGAGCTTATTATTTTTGGTAAAATACATGTTCATACCCCCTTGGGGAGATTGTAAAAATGTCCTAGCATTTAAATTTTTATAAAAAGCTCGGCTTCCTGGACTTGGGCATCAAACCGACTAGCCCAGAGTGTTTTTCCCTTGGTTATTATTGGTTGTTGAACAAATGACCAATAATTTTTGAGTTTTTCACTCGCTTCTCCAAAGCTGGGATAGTTGTCTTGGTGTTTCAGCCTTGGGAGGTTATTAGAGCCTTCGTGTCAATGTTTTTCAACATGCTAGGCATTCCGATTGAGTCGTATGAACATGTACTAGGTCCCCCTAGAGTTTTGTTTAATTCCATGAAAAATAATTTTCTCAGTTTTCTAAGCCATTTTTAATGGTTTAATTGAGAAAATTCAAAATGTAAAAAATGAATGATCCGGAGGCTGTTTTTGGCGTGGTTGGGCTCATTTTCAAGCCCAGAGCAGCATCTTTACCCCAGGGGCCACTTTCACCATTAGTCGGGCAACCGAAGCACCTGTGAGGCAGTATTTGGCTAAAAGAGCTTCAGAATAGCATTTAAATGCTAAGTTTGAACAAAATGCACCAAAGTCAAAGTATTCAAAAAGTCAAAATTAATTAAAAATAGTGAAAAGGTGACTTGGCATGTGGTCCAAATGGTTAGCGATCCTCTTCCACATAACTCCAAACTCAAACTTTGGTTTAAAAATTGGTTACAAATTATTTCATAAATGAGGATGACGTGAGTGGGAGAGCTCACGCTAGCATGGGTATGAAGTATGCATGCGATTGGAAGTGTGTGGTCCCCTCTCAAACTAAACATATTTTTTGAACCATAGTGTTATAAACCATTTGTATGTCATGGCATGCGAATTGTGTATAAGAGGAGGTCACGTTTTAATTGCATGAAGGAATCATGTGAAGGTCCTCACGCTAGCAAGTGGTGGAAAGGATGCATGCGAATGGTATCACGTGGGCCCCCCATCCACACTCATTGTTTATTAAATAAATCATAGTGGATACATCATCAACGATTTATTTCAAGTAGTTGTGATGACGCCACGCTGTCGTACGACTCACGCGTGAGAGGAGAAGATGTCAAATGGCTTGTTTGGTGGGCTCTTCCTTGTTTCGTGGCCAGCTCACGGCTTGGCTCCCTTCAGTCACGAGTTAACATTCACTTCAGCTCTGGTTCAACTCAGTTCAAGCTCACTTAACTAAGCTTGATCTTTGGTTCATAAAGTCCCCCAAGGGGTTTGGTATTTTGTATAAGGAGAGGCTCTTGGAGCTCTATTCTTCATGGAGATTTTAGGCACGAACACTCTGCCAAAATCTATATTGTAATACTTGTTTATGCTATTGAAATAAGAAGCGACTTTAGAGGTCTATGCATGAGTTCCTGGACTTGGTTCACATTGTCTTGGTGATATCTCTCTCACCTTATCTTTTTTTAAGCAAGTCATTATTCAATTTATGTTTTGACATAGCTTAGAAATATCTCAATGTTCCCCAAAGGTTCTGGGATGGCGAGACGCGGGTTCGAGGAGATGCACATTTAGGACGTGTGGAGACCACCCCCAAATTTTAGAGAAATTCAGCGGGGACGGCAGGACGCAATAGTCATAAAAATTTTAAAAATATTAAAAATATAAATCCCAACAATAACAAACATTCATCATTCTGGAATCTGCAATCATGTAGTGTAAATGCAAAATTCAAAGTTCAAACACATTACAGGATTCATCCAGATTATCATTATATTAATAATAATTTATAAATATATTATATATCAATATGAATCTATGATTAACATGCACATCATATTAGCCTGCACGGGTGTGGCTCATTGGCGGTTCCGTTGTTATGAAGTCACTTGTTGTAAATTGGAGGTCACGAGATCAATCCCACCCGGGTTTACCTGTGTCCCATGTCTTGTGGCGGGTGTTGGGCACCTAGCGTTATAGTGGTAGCGGGAATGGATCCCTGGACCCTGTGTCATGCGAGTACTAGCCCGACCCCAGTTGCCGATTCCCCTAGTCAAAAAAAAAAAAAAAACATGCACATCATATTTGATAATCTTCAGATTTAACTTTTAAGTGATTGAAAAAATGAATCAATGATACTAGATAGTATGATACTGTATTTGTTTCATGACCATTGATAGTTTAGAATTATATAATATACTTTAGGTTAGACATTGTAAATTAGATTTAGTTTTTATTATTTAGTTTTTAATATTTTTTATGTTTTAAATTTAAAATTTTAATATATAAGTTTATAACTTTATAAATTTATGTTTTATTGAATGGTTTTAATTTTTTTTAATGATTTATTTAATTTTTTTTCAATTAAGAAGAAAAAAAAAATTTGGAGTTTCAGGGCGGGACGCCCACAAGTCTCGGCGAAGTTTCGGAGTTTCGGCCGGGATGCCAGGAAGTCCCCCCAAGTTTCGCCGCCCACCGAAACGTTTCGGTCTGCGTCTCGCCAAGTTTCGCCAAAAGGGGGACGTCCCGAAACGTTTCGGATGGAGTTCCGGAGTCCTCAGGACGCGAGAAACGCCGAAATGCGTCCCCGACCCTTCGGGACGCGTCCTCGTGTAACATTGAAATATCTTGTTCAGATTTGTGCTTGAATATAAGGGTTTTGCAGGGATCATCCAAAGTGGAGAGGCTTGAAAATCAAGCTAGTTTTTGCACATGAAATGGTTTTTCCTCTCTAATTCTTTCTCTTGCAGGTTCTCCAAGTCCTTCTCTTCTCAAAGAAAGAAACAAAACAAGGAGACTAGCCTTTCCTCCATCAACAACAAACTTCAACCTTTCTTTCAGTTACATTGGTTACTACAAGTGGATCTCTATTTTCAAGGTTCTATCCTACCTCTTTTCCACTTTTGTAGAAGTTATCAAGTCATTTAAATCTTTATTTCAAGCTTGCTTGGCTTCTACTAAGTTAGATCTAGGCTTTCTAGCCTTAGATCTACTTTTTCAAAGCTAGATCCATCTTTCTAAAAAGCCCCTTTTTAAAGATCTAGTTTCATTTCCAATTTTGTAAATCCATCTCTTTCTATATCTAGGTTTTGACTTGAGATAGCATCTTGGGATTTCATTCCAAGGGCCACATTGTTTTGTGGTTGCTTCTCTATCCCACTATATCCTTGTGTGCATCTAGCTAGCTAGAACGTGTTCTTGGACTAGTGTTCTAGTGGTCACCTTATTTCAAGGTTGATCCCACCTCATTGTTTGATTCTTCATCATTTTTTAACTTTCTTTTTTTTTGTCTTGGGAAATGTGCACTATTTTTTTCGAAAAACATGCATATTTTCCACTTTTGTTTGTTGGTTTTTTCTGTGTTTTTTAGGCCTTTTTTCAATTCTGGAATTTTTTGAAAAA
This sequence comes from Pseudotsuga menziesii, assembly GCA_001517045.1. Classification (NCBI taxonomy): domain Eukaryota; kingdom Viridiplantae; phylum Streptophyta; class Pinopsida; order Pinales; family Pinaceae; genus Pseudotsuga; species Pseudotsuga menziesii. The sequence goes on from LPNX010173560.1 coordinate 5,377, forward strand.
ATATTAAAAATTTTGAAAAACTTTCAAAAAATTCGTTCTTTTTTTTTTTGTGTGTTTATCTCGAAAAGCATGTCATTTTGTACTCACTGATTTTCTACAATTTTCTGCTATTTTCCAGATTCTGGAAATTAGCCTGAAATGTTTAAAAATATTTAATTTTAAAGTCTCAAAAAGTCTCAAGTCGTTTCATCAAAAAATCGTGCATTTTACACCAAAATCGATGAGCTTGCTTTGTCCTTTCCAAGTTTTGATTTTGGGTCTCATTCCATTGTTTTGGTCTTTTGTTTCATCTCATAAGGCACTTGTCTTCTCAACCACTCAATCTTTTCGAATCACAAGTTAAAGTTTGGTTTCCTAACACTCTTACTAGTCCCTGTTCAGAGCTCTTATCCATAGGTAAAGTAAAAGCAAAACCAAGCAAGAAAGAGCAAGCAGAACTAGATCCAAAGACAAGGATCCAAAACCAAAAAGAAGTCATTATCCTTTGTACAAACTCATAAGAGTTTTCATTTTTACTTAAGTTATTTCTCAAAGTCCTTGCAAGGGTTAAATTCCCAAGGCATTTGTACCAATGTTGAAAAAGTCGGCATTGGCAAAAATTCAGCATGGGTCCCGAATACAACTTCTCGGCAACATCGGCGACAAAATCGGGAAAAATTGGGAAAAGTCGGCAAACATTAAAAAATACAAAATACATTCATTTTTTTTTCAGAATTTTAAACATTTAAAACAGCAATAACATGAGATGAACACATTAGAACATAAATATGGAGAAAGCATTGATATATATCATCATCATGTAGTCATGCCAAATGTAAAATGATACATCAAAGTCGATACTGTATCATGAAACATCATAGTTGTCCAACTAAGGACTCAAAAGTGGATAACCAATACAATATGACATCACATATATAAATGTATTCGAGGAAAACTAGCATCTAGCTATCTAATATCAATGCTCTCTTCCCGAGTTTTCCATTCATACTTCATATTTTTCCCTACTCCAATGATTAGGTTTATATAAGGTTTTCATAAATGCTTTTTATTTGTCCTTCCATCTTATGACTAAAGCCTAATTTTTTAAAGGTATATTTTATTGATTTGGTCAATGCTCTTTTCCCGAGTTTTCCATTCATACTTCATATTTTTCCCTACTCCAATGATTAGGTTTATATAAGGTTTTCATAAATGCTTTTTATTTGTCCTTCCATCTTATGACTAAAGCCTAAATTTTTAAAGGTATATTTTATTGATTTGGTTGTTAGCCATTAAACGTATTTCTTGTTTTGTATTGATGATAAATCATAGATGTATTTTTCACTCCTCCAAATTGAATTTTCGACATGAGCCTTGCATTTATCCCTAACTCATCTACCACTTCAAACATTGCTCTCTTTTTCCTACAATGTGCTATGATGATCACTCAAAATATGTTTGCTCAAAAAATTCCCTAATAGTGAAAAAAGTAATTCAATTACCATTGTGATCTTTGATAAACGGATACATATTTTGTATAGATTATCCTTGCATGGTTTGATCTTCAAATACAACAAAGTTTTGAAATATTTATACAGTAGAGGAAAGGTGTTAGTATGCAACAAAATGGCTAAAATGACAATTTTTTGGAAAATTAGCCATTTTAGCAAAAATGGAGATTTTTTGGAAAAAGTCGGGACTTTTTGGAAAAAGTCGAGACTTGCCATTTTTAGCCTTTGCAACTTTTTGGAAAAAGTCGTGACTTTTTGAAAAGTTAAAAAGTCGCGATTTTTTCCAGCCGATTTTTCGGCTTAAGGAAAAAGTCGCGACTTTTTAAAAAGTCACAATTTTTCGGAGAGTTTTTCAACACTGATTTGTACTTTAATAAAACAAGGCTAAGTGGGATAAGGCCTCCCATACTTGGTTTTTCTTCCCCATTTGGGGAAGAGTGTCTTTGTTCTTAGCTTAGATTTATTTCAAGTACTTAGAGTAGTTTCATTTTTGCAAAGTAGATACTATTGTTAGTTTAGTCGTCTCATCTTTTGTTTATTTGAGCTACATCATCTTTATGTTTTTATTTCAAGCTGCTTGTCTTTTAACAAAGAACTAAAGTCTCTTGAACTTGCCATAACACAAGTTAAGAGCACTCTCTATCGGAGAGCATTCCCACTGCATTTCCTTGCATCAAGCATATAGTTTAGTTAAAGTATCTTGAACTTCCGTCATAAGACGAAGTCAAGAGCGCTCTCTGTCGGACAGTTGAATTGTGTGCTCCTAATTTAAAATCATTTCAACTCACTTTCCCATTAAAATTTACTTCGTTGCTATCCCTCACCTAGAATGCTCTGCCGACCCTAAAAAGTCAGATTCATACTCAGAATGGTGATCGGATTTGTTAATCTTGCAAGTGATAACATAATAAAACTTTCACCCCACAACCAACGCACCGGCGTTTTCGATAAATACTCAGGTAGTGGGCAAATTCCAAGTGTGGGCATCGGGCAACCCAATCTGGACACTCGCTGGTTAAATTCTCCGAACACCTAGCTTGTGATTCCAGACAGGTCCATCATGTCTTTAAACAAAGCCATTGAAAGTATTTTCGGTTAGGTTTCCTAGACACCTTAAGCAAGATCATCTTTAAAATTTACAATAAAATAAACCAAGAGCAATTGCAAAACATTCTCACCAACATTATTTTAAGACTTATATCTCCAGCATCCCCAAGCACTATGCAATTTTTGACTCCATTTGGCACTGGTCTATTTACGCTTACATGTTTTAATTAATTTGGGCCATTTGTCCTTTTGAAGTCCTACTTGAATTTATTATCTATCTGTGGATGCTTTTATTTTTCAAGTCTTTATTATACTGTTAATCTTATATCTTGTATCGCAACGTGGATTGCCTTTTATCTTGCGTTTATTTCATCTAAAACTGTGATCTCATCATAAACTCCTAAACAACACCCATCCACATCACCATACACCAAAAACACTTAAAATACATTGATCCATAGAAACTCTTTGTTAGGGACTACCTCGCTTGGCTTCATTAGGAGTTAACCTAAACGGAGGAGCTAGGAGTAGGTGACAGTACCTAGCTCTGTGCTTGCCCCCAAGGCCACACCTCTCCCACTTTCTCAAGTGAGGAGACAACTTTTAGAAGATTTCTGCTGCTGGTGTGCATTCGGCGGAAAGAACTTGCTAAAAGTGTCCAAATGAGAGGTGCACCCTCTCTATTTATACTTGTTTTCCAAGTGACTTTTCCTTATGGGGACAACTTGTCAACTTCACTGGGTCGACTTCTATAGGGTACAATATAATATGCTCTTTCTGAATTCTTCTAGGCCAACCCAACTAATAGGGTTTACATTGATTCTTTCAAGGTTCTTTACATGATTAATTATAATAATAGTATCCCGAAAGGGAGTAGAATAATAATACAAGAATAACACATCAAGAATATATTCCAAAGTTACAATCTTCAACACTCCCTCTTAACAAGGAAGGTATTCTTCTTGTTATCACACGATGTTTAGCTACCCACTAAAGGTATCTATCCAGGATGGTAGAGGTGAGGTTGCTAATTGGTGACATCGCAAGGGCCTCGTCCACTACTGATGAAAGGTAGTTCTCACACTGGACATACTCGTCATTTTAGATCAATCTAGAGAATGATCAAGGGGGAGAGCCTATTAGCCTATGAGGGATAGTGAACCTACTCAAGGCACTCTAGGGGATACACAATGGATACAAGAGGTGAATAATGAGTAGAATGATCTAAATCTAGAAAGATAGAAGTGGTAAGTGAGGTTAAAACCAAGTTGGGGAGGTTTAAGGTAACGGACAATTGCCTAACTTACAGTGAAATGTACCACAATGAGTTTAATAAATCAGATCTAGATATATCTAGTCTAAATGAGAAATACCCTAATTAGATCCACCCAAGGTTTATGCAATTATGGACAAAGTGGACCCAAAAGGAGTTGATCTAGATGCAAATGAATAGATCTGGACGCTTGAAGAGTAGAGCTATTGATTTAAAGCAGGTTCAAGCATACCCAACTGACAAATCTGAAGGATGGACTAAAAGCCCAAGGAGGGCACCCCACCTAGAGGAGACTAGTGTTAGATCCAAGGGTGAATGGAGTCGGATTGAGTTGAAACTTTAGATCTAGGGTTTAAATAATTATTCCTAAGTGGGTTTTGATGGTCGTTATCAAATAAGTACCTGATCTATCGGATCTAGAAAATTAGGGTTTAAAAGAAGAGGGTTTGGTGATGACAATTAGATTAAGCCCCCCAAAAAGAAAGTAGATGCAAACATACCTGGAAATACTTGCTACTAACCTTGTATGGTGATGATCTTCCCTTTCCAATCAATTATGAGTGTTTTCCATGCAATGCCAAGTGAAATCAATTTTCCCTCCAAGAGACCAAGTCGCCCTCCTCCTACAAAAGAGATCTACCTAAGTAAGAATTTATTTGCAAAAAGAGAGAGAGAATGGATCAAGAAAGAAACAACAAGCATCAAGATGATCACAAGATACAATAAAGATACTCCCTGGAACCCAAAACGATTTGTGGAAGAAGTATGGAGCTCAGTGACAGTAGCGCCCCCATCAAATCGTCCTCTTCACCAATGGTACAACCACCTGCAAAAGTGTTAGCAAAGCATAGATCTGTAAAAATGCTAGAAAGATAAAGACTTTCCAATCTCCATGCAAGACATTCAACAAGGCTTCCAAGAGTTTTTGCAAAAATATTTTATTAATCCAAGAGCTCCAAAGCCAAAAGTCCCTTTACAATGAGAGGGCATCTCATTATATAGATCTCTCGATACATAATAACTAGATCCAAAAACATCAAGGGTCAAGATCATAAGATAGGATCACTCTAATCAACAGCTAAGATTAGTCGAATAACAAATACATGGATCAACTCAAAAATAGAGGGGGTGCACCCACTAAGACGTCCAAGGGGAGAGGCGCACCACATGACAAAGGTGTAAAATATAACATAGCACATGGTGGGGGCTATTAGGCGATATAAGTCCTTCTCTAGCGTGGCCCCATGGCACAACATCATAATAATATGTTAATGTAATAACATAAAGTGACCAAGTGACCAAATCGTGGCCCCTCAAAATACATCAAAACCGCCCAAACTAATGCGTGTTAGGACATGTGGACCCCATAAAGGATGAAATTGATGTCGAAAGGTGAAGATATCATCAATGATATGCCTCAGATCAACCTCATGTCATTTCCTTACCTCAATTATCCAAATCAATTTCCTCATTAGCCATTTTCATTATTTCTGTATGTCGAAATACTGCCTCGAAGAAATGAAAAATGTTCATATCTCACTGTTGACTCAACCTGGAAGTCAATTGACTGCAAAAATGGAACCTACCCCATAGCACTATGGTAATATCGACTAGCTACACACTATGTTCCCTTGTGGTGCCTTAGGAGAAGCAATTATCCACTGGAAAGCATTTTATTTTAATTTATTGAGGCAAAACTGTTGCAAACTAACAAATTGGTCCATAAATCAAGTACAAGTTCCTGAAACTGAAAACTGAGTGCACTAATGGACTCATAAAGTCCAATTCCACTAGGAATGAGTATTCATACACCTAATGCCCATCAAAAATATACATCAAAGGCCCTATCCATGCTAGAATAATAATAATAATTATAAAGCCTATAAATGTTGATAACCATAAAAATAACACAAGCCACCATGATAAATCATCATCTGAAGCATGAATATGTCTAATGGATACTTATAGACCACAAATAATCATCATCCACCCCCATAAGCCAAAAATCATTCTGGACCCTACTATTGCCTTGGACAAACTGAGTTGACTAGGTCAAGATGATTAAAATAATGACCCAGATGAAAATCTCTAATGCTGCCAAGTACAAAATGGATTTAGAATCCTCAATTATCTATGTTAAGAGTAAGACTCAAGTATAAGTGGCTTCTATTGGCGATTATAAGCACAATAAATATAATACTAAGTAGCCAAGGTACCTGTACCAAGGAGTTGGGCACGCATACCAGTCCCGGGTTTCTGTACCGCCGTATCGGGTACATGAACGGGTACCTTTGGGAGTACTGTGGAAGTACTAGGTACATGGTTAATGAGTCGCGGGTACTGGTACTCCNACCGGGTTTCTGTACCGCCGTATCGGGTACATGAACGGGTACCTTTGGGAGTACTGTGGAAGTACTAGGTACATGGTTAATGAGTCGCGGGTACTGGTACTCCATAAAAGATTAAGTACCGTGATTTTGAGTACTTCCGCGCTTGGATTTGACCCTACAGACCTGTAAAATTATTTTTATTTTGGTTTTGAAGCGTGTAGGGGCTAGGTGGATGGTGGGGCGCACTCCCACAAACCTAAAATGAAATATATGGCTCACTAAGAGCTCAACGCAGCCCATCGACTTTGTTTTTTGTCCATTGTCCATTCGTCGTTGTAAAGTTTGGAGGTCGTTGTCGATCTGCAACTGTCAAGTTTGTGTTGGAATATTGGTCAATACTAAGAGGGGGGGTGAATCAGTATTGATAACTTTTTACTATTTTAACCACTTATTCATTTTACTTATTAAAAACATATAATCAACAAGAACACACATAACACAAATTTATCGTGGAAGCCCAAATGGGTAAACCACCAATACTTCCTATTACTGCAAAATTGTTATTTACAAATAGTTTTGCCTGCTACTACAGACAAGGATGGTATCACACCCTATGGTTCTACTCAATGTTTTAAAACTCGGATTCGGACTCGGAATCGGCCGAGGGTCAACTCGGACTCGGACTCGGACTCGGCAATGACTCGGGCGGTTTGATTTTAATGACTCGGTTTATTAAAAAACATATAAAATATTTAAATTTTAAAGAAAAAATATATTTTAAAGATTATAATCCATCATTCTAAAGCATTAGAGACAAAACATCCAAAGTATGATCATATATATACCATATAAGGGTGAACATATCAAAATTGCACGAATGGTCCTGTGCCAATGTGCAAGCAGCAAATACATAATACAGTACTGTAAATTACATGTAATTTACACTGTACAGTACTGCGTCGTAAACATATATCAGACCTCTGTCGTGCATCAATTCTAATCATAAAGCATATAACAATAACAACATGAAAGATCAGTTTTAGCTTATAAGCAAACCCCTGTATATAACGAAGACAACAATATTTGATAATAAGTAATGTAATCAGCACTCTAGGACACCAAACTTTAGTAAACCAATGCCAGAAGCAGGCATTTGGGTAATTAACATTCAAGTTTCAACCACGAAATATAGAGAGCATGTAACTTGCATTCAATCAATAATTATAGCCAATATATCATGCAATCCATTCAACAGTGATTGTCAAGATTAAGTAACCTGCTTGTTCAACAATAACCAATAGAGAGATAGATATCAGCATTCCAAATCATCCAATTGTACCATTCATCAGTACTGTAAAAGATCCTTTTCAGTGCAAGTACAGGCTAGTTTAATGTTTTCAAACAGTACAAGCATTAAATCAGCATTATATAAAGTTTAAAGTTTAAACAACTACTGTGCTGACCTATCATAAACAAGGGTCATTTAAATTTTAAAGTATTTGCAGCTGTCATAGCAGGTCTGTGTATTGGACTGTCAAGTCTGTGGTAGGAGCAGCAGGTGGTCAAGGCCTTAAAGGCTTGCAAACCATCCCCAACAGGCTCGCTAAGGCTTGAAGTGGACGCGCTTAAGGGTAAAGGCTGGAAAAGTTAGGCTGTGACCCTTTAGGTTAGGGGTAGGAGACAGGAGTTAGGTTAGGAATTTTTAATTTTTAATTTTTAAAAAAAATTTGAGATCCCAGAAAAATTGGCCGGTTTGGCCTTTGACTCAGCCGAGCTGACCGGTTCGGTACCGAACTAGCCACCCGAGCCGGTTTAACGGCCGGTTCGGCTCGGTGAGGGTTCGACTCGATCGACTCGGGCCGAGTCCGAGCTGACTCGGCCGAGTTTAAAAACACTGGTTCTACTGACTCATGAATCACTGCTTGTTCAAGATGTCCTTTTAGTTTGTACAAGCCTCCGTCTTGTTCTCCAATTACTGTTGCATCATCTATTGTCTTTTTAGGCCACATTAGATAATGGCCATCAAGAAATGCAACTCTCATTCCCTTTGCATCTAGTGCAGAAACGGAGAGAATATTCTTCTTCAATCCTGGAACATATAGCACATCCTTCATCTTTAAAGATTTTCCGGAGTCTAGCTTGTATGAAGCTTCTCCACTTGCTTTTATGGGGTATTGATAATCATCCACAAGTTATACCTTGTGAGGTGACTCATGCTTCGACATGTCAACGAATGACTCTTTGTATCCCGTCATGTGTTTAGATGCCCCCACTATCCACAAGCCAATCATTGCTTTCATGTGAGATAGTGCCCATGAGTGCTAAGATCAACACGTACTCTTCATCTGAATCATCCTTCTCTCTTCTAAATCTTATGTTTGCTAGTTCATCATCTTCGGCGGTATGAGCATGATGTCTCTTCTTTCTGTTGAAGAAGTCCTTGTTCATGGGACAGTCTCTTACAAAGTGTCCCTTTTCATCACAAGTGTAGCATCGTATGTTGGAAGGATCTTTTCTGAACTTCTTTTGTTTCTTGTCCTTCTTGTTGTGATGGTGGTTCTCCTTCTTCTTATAGTTCTTCCTGGTGTGAACAGTGAGAGCTTGATCTTTAGTTTCTCCCATCTTCTCTTGTCTTGTTACGAGTCGAGCTTCTTCTTGTGTGCATTCTTCTCGAAGTTGGATGAAAGAGATCATCTTCCTTCTTGCACAAATTCCTTTAATGAATGAGTCCCATGATCTTGGGAGACCATTCAAGGTAGTCATCACAATCTCTCCTTCTTCTACATTTTCTTCAATTGCTTCAAGTTGTCTCTTGATTTGAGCAACCCTTGTGAAGAATGACTGTATAGTCTTTGAGTTATGTATCTTCACATTTTTCAACCGGTTCCTCAATGTCATCTTCTGGTTGATGTTCTTTCCTCCGAACATCTTTGTCAAAGCATCATATACTTCCTTCGGTGTCTTGAAGGATGACACATGGGGGATGAGGTGATCCTTAATAGAATCTGCAATGATTCTCTTGGCCTTAACCAAGTTCTTCTTATGAGTATCCTTAGCCTCATCTCCCTCTAGCTCTGGAACTTCTCCATTGATGTACCGATCCAAATCATTCTCTTCAAGGATCAGGGAGATTTTGTACTTCCATGCTTAGAAGTTATCAGCTCCTCCAAGCTTTTCCTCAAGTTGAGTATGGTGAGTCATCTTTTCAAATGAGAACCTCAAATGGAAATAACAAAGACTTAAATCTTACTGATTTGAGATGTCTGACCTGGTTCTGGAGCTGGCTCACCTAGGGTTGTTTGAGAAGCCCTAATTTTCAATCTTGGAGTTTGGGAATTCTATTTGGACAAAAGATGCACCTCCTTGAGATGAGTTGCTCAGCAAGGTCTTTTTTTGAAGACTAAGGTGGGAAGCCTCCGAAACTAAATGCCCTAGTTTCTCCCGGCACGAGTGACAGGGTCAAAAATGAAACTTCTTCAAATCCGATTCTGCTTCCACCAAAAGATGTGCCCTACTAAGGCGAGTTAGCCTATCCCTCTTTTCTTGATGATCTGTGGAGAGAAGACCTTGAGCTAGAAAGCCCTAGTTTCTGCTGCTGCATAGTGCCTTCTTTCAGAGAGAGTCTGATCCCATGTTAGTTTTCTAATCTAATTAGCTCGAATATGATCTTTATATGAAAGACTAACAAGTACAACAAGATACACAAGATAGAGCAGATACACAAGACACACATATTTTCACCAGGGAAACCATAAAGGAGAAAACCCCGCAAACTTCCTCAGAATGGTTCCGTCACAAAGACTGTATCACAAGATGATCAAACCCAATAAGAAGTCTTCTGTAACTATCTATCTCTCCTCATGCAAACTTGAGTGAGTTAGTGTGTGTATAAATGAGGGAGGGCACCTCCCTATTTATACCTTTCAAGTGACTAACCTATTACATGACTGGGGTCGACCTCTTACCCTAACAAGGCCGACTTCTCCTAGAGAGACTCCAAAAATACATTACATGATGTTACACTGGGAACTATTGCCATGAATTACAACAGAGGTTGTACCTCAAGGTCAATACACAATAATGACATCCCGAAAGGAGGCAAACACATCTCTAATGGGGGTACAACAATATACAATGATAAAATACATTAGAATATCTTCTGAAGTTACAAATACATCAACACGAGCAGTGGAGCCCTGGGTGGTGGAGCTGCGGGGGAAAATGGTGCGCGAAGCATTGTGGAAGTTGAGGAAGGGAAGGGCGGTGGGAGTGGAGCGGACTGCGGCAAACGAAAATGGGATGCAGGAGTAGACCTACAAGAAAGGAAAACGGGATGTGGGAGTGAGGGTGTAGGGCAACGTGGAAGAGCTGCAGCATGGGGGAGCCAAGGAGAACAAGCAGAGAAGTGAGCAGCGACAGGAGATGATACGCGGAAGGAGGGGGGAAAAAGAATCGTGACGACAGTCACAACCTTTGACAGCGACGACTGTGCACAGGTGTCAAGGTTCTGATACCAATGGAATAATTGGAAACGAAAGAAAACTTGAATTGATAAAATATTTTTATAAAATAATCTTTGATGCCTTACAATAAGTCTTGTTTTTTTGGCTTATATACGTATTTTCATGAGACTGTTCATAAAGTCACCATGTTACGTAATAATTTTTGGTTATTTATATATAAAAGTATTTTATATTTATTACATATATATATTTAACTTGTTTTATATCTTATTTATTGTATATAACATTAGTTCTTGTAAACAAGAACTTCAAGTGTATACTCATTCATAGATTTGGCCATTTTTTCTAGTTATGAAATAAAATTGTGAAAGGCCTAAATAAAGCAATGGATAAATAAATACCAAATCTAAAGATTGTTGGCCATCTTATTGAAATGTAATGACTAATTCCTTATGGAGCCTACGGGTTTTGATGTGATATGGAGTAAGGGACAGCTAATTCTAAGTGTCCCCTAGGATCTCTTCACTACAGTTTCTTGTGTACTCAACACAAGGGTCCTAGAAAAGATCCTCATGGAGCTTGATTGTTAGCTTGGATGTGAGTTGTAGACATGTTGTTAAAGTTGAATGGACTCTTTTCAGATCAACTCATCCACTTATGAGACACCACCATTCCCTATTGTTTATCTGTCATGCATATGTCACTGTGGTTATGTGTACTTGTCATCATTTGAAGAGATCATATGGTCAAAGTTAACTAGAAGTCATTTCCCTTTTAGCTTAGCCTTGTTTTTGACCTTCACCCAGCTTTAGCAAATTGATTAAACTTTGTAAGTATGGCATATACAAGGGACTTCCAAAAGATTCAAAGATTATTCAACGACACAGGTATATTTTACTGGTTATTATTATTATTATTGTCACCATGATTCTGATTAGCATGATTTAAGTTGGGTTTTAATATACATCTTGGAGTAGTTCTTACCTTGGATGCATGCAGGTTCAACTCAGTTCAGTATCTCACTTTCAGCTTGGGTATTTTGACCTGGTCAACCCACTTGACCAAGTCAAACACAGTTCCCAACGCAGTGGCTAAAAATTTTATAGTGCTTATATATGCTCCAAACATGCCCAGGATCAATACTGCGGTTTCAGTTTTCAGAGTTTAGCCCCAGATTTCATGACCGGTGATTATTATCACTTTACTATTGGTTGGATCATATGTTTTTACAGATTGCAGTTATTTTGGCTCTCCTAGAGAACCATAGTGTTCTAGGGGGTATCAGTAGTCAGCTATACCATTCTACTATGTCTCCAGACACTTCTGTGTAGTCAGTTTGCCCCAGTTCTCAGCATGAACAAAGTTATGATGATTATTATTATTATTTTCATACGATGTACCATTGAAAAATGGACTAGGAAATTACTGAAGAAATTGATTTGTCTTGTGTGGTCTGTTGCCGCCTAAAACACACTTGGAGACGGGTAAGTCTCCCAACCGCTATGTGTGTTCCTAAGGGCAACTTATGAGTTGAGAGCCCATTGTCACCTCGGTTCTAAACTCCTTTGTTTAGACCACAACTCCTAAAGGCCAAGGGGGTAATCCCCACTTACCAAGTTCTTTTTTGAAGAATGTTCTCTAGGAGTTGTAAATTACAAAAATGACAATCAAGTGCAGTGATGCAAATATTTCAATGTCAAGCAAACCCTTTAACAATCAACCAGTAATGTATGAAAGAGATAAACAATCAAATAATCAAAATGACCAAGGTCGTCTCTACTTGGGCTATGGAGTCACAATAATCAACTTCAAAGAGTTTTCCTAAAGCATCAACTCATTTACTTTAACAAATATACAAGAACATGATGATTTCCAATAAATGAGTAAGTTAAAACAAAGTGATTGCAAAGTAGAGAAATGTAAATGATTGTAACAATGTTATGCAAGTGGTCCTGTAAGTTTTAATAAATTTTATGTCTTTCTTTGACTTAGGGAATTAAGGTGTTGTTGCTAAGAAATGAATTATTCTAAATGTCTGGTTCTTATGATGTGTAACAACATCTCAACTTGACAAGAAAACCTTAGTAGGACAAGTTTTATGAAAAAGTCCAATGAACCATAACTTCCTTTATTAAAAACTAAAAGAAACCTAAATACATCAAAGAAATGCAAAAAATAAATGCTCGCTTTAAAGAGCTTATTTTCCTACTCTAAGCAAAATAAAATAACGGCTTAGGTAAACTCAAATGTCGAATGCATCCACCTTAACATTTTATAAAAATTTAAAGTTTTTCCTTTGCCTTTGGTTACCAACCAAAGCAAGGACATATTTAGAAAGTGCAAACCTGTGTGGATATTCAGGATGGGTGGGCTAGATGGGAGATCATAGTCATGTAAAACTTCATCAAACTGCTTCCCAAACTGGCATGTTCTTCTGCAAGCATCTTCTATCGAAGCTTGGATAGGGCTAATGTACATACATGTGTGATGAGGCAGATTGCCAACTCCATAATACATATCAAAAGGTTTTGTCGGATGATAACTCTTTGTGTAAGCCCCAGGCTGCTCCAAATCATAAGGAACCTCTAAATGCGAAGATGCAGGTTCAGGATAACCCTCTATTAGTTGTATCAAATCCGACTTTTTGATGCATTGCCTCTCAAAGTCTTCATTGCTAATACTTGTGTGTGATCCTGGATCATATGGATCTGAATGATCATATGAAAACTCAACATGCTCCTCTTCTACACCAAGATCTTCAAAGGTCTCTAAATCAACACTCCCTTCTCTTGATACAACAAAAATTGGCTTCTCAATGTATGTCCAATAGTTATCACCCACATCTTTGTCAAATATGGGGGAGTCTTCATTAGTTGCATCATACTCCTGGTTATACAAACCTTCATCACCATGTGGATAACCTGGAGGAGTGTCATCATACACCATACAGATTTCATCATAATCTTCTTTATAATTTTTTGTGATGGTTTCCTTTTGAGGTAAATATGGAATGCCCATGTGATCATATTCATTGAAACACTCATGAGAACACTCCAAATATTCAATATTTTTTGTTAATGTGACATGAGGTGGATCTTCAAGGTGTTCTTTAGTCAATGGCCCTTCAAATGTTTCTTCAATGGGGTCATCTAGGACATGTTGCTCAATAGTAGAAGAGGTGGGTTCCTCTGGCCTTACCAAATCTTCAGGATGCACAAAAGTTTCCATATGTTGCTCTTCCTAAATTTCTTCTGTTTTAGAGTTAGGTTGTGCTCTAGGGAGGAGGGCATTATGGAAACTGTCGGATGTGTGCTTTAGTCAATGGCCCTTCAAATGTTTCTTCAATGGGGTCATCTAGGACATGTTGCTCAATAGTAGAAGAGGTGGGTTCCTCTAGCCTTACCAAATCTTCAAGATGCACAAAAGTTTCCATATGTTGCTTTTCCCAAATTTCTTCTTTTTTAGAGTTAGGTTGTGCTCTAGGGAGGAGGGCATTATATTTTTTAGCAAGCTGCTTAATCTTTTCCTCTTCTCCTTCATACCACCACAAGAGGAAACAGTCGAAAAATTTAGCCATGGAAGCTATGGATTTGTCATAAAGGCTACAAAGCCAATTCCTTGCATCCCCCTCCAAGGTCCAAGCAAATGTGGTCATCAGATCATTCTCATGATAAATACTAAAATCAACCACCAATTTGAAGAAAGACACAATATGATGGGTGGTTGAATCACCATTGTTTCCACAGAACTCTGGAGCAACATCAAACAGCTTTTCATGGTCATAGCAATGATTAGGAAAACCATGGATATTTGAGAAATCTAGTTGGGTGAAAAGTTCGAGTAGGACAGTACGAAATCTTTCCTTATCATCATCATCCATAGATTTAAACAATGAGATGCCAAATCTGAGGCATGCATGTAATCATATCTTGTACCGACTTAATGGAGCTATCAAAGAATGAGCTTTGAAATTTTTTCAATGTCACATGGGCTAATCTATACACAACAAAACTTCACAAGTTTATGAGATAACAAAGTTTTATCCCTTCAATGGAGTCACCATGTGAGAACAAAAATATGCATTATAAATTTCTCACAAAAAAACTATTTTTGCTTTTCTTGTAAATTACAAAATAAAAAGGTTAGTGGAGTCGCCAAATGAATAATAAAGATCTACTATAAACATTCATCAAACAAAGAAAAATCCAAATGAAAAGAAAAAGTCGTACTCCAAGAACAAAAAGACATGTCCGCGGCAACGACGCCAAAAATGTTGCCACCTAAAACACACTTGGACATGGGTAAGTCTCCCAACCGCTGTGTGTGTTCCTAAGGTCAACTTATGAGTTGAGAACCCATTGTCGCCTTGGTTCTAAACTCCTTTTTTAGACCGCAACTCCTAAAGGCCAAGGGGGCTAGTCCCTACTTACCAAGTTCTTTTTTGAAGAATGTTTTCTGGGAGTTGTAAATTACAAAAATGACAATCAGCGCGCAGTGATGCAAATATTTCAATGTCAAACAAACCCTTTAACAATCAACCATTAATGTATGAAAGAGATAAACAATCAAATAATCAAAATGTCCAGTGTCGTCTCCACTCGGGCTATGGAGTCACAATAATCAATTTCAAATAATTTTCCTAAAGCATCAACTCATTTACTTTAACAAATATATAAGAACATGATGACTTCCAATAAATGAGTAAGTTAAAATAAAGTGATTGCAAAGTAGAGAAATGTAAATGATTTTAACAATGTTATGCAAGTGGTCCTGTAAGTTTTAGTAAATTTTATGTCTCTCTTTGACTTAGGGAATTAAGGTGTTGTTGCAAAGAAATGAAATATTCTAGATGTCTACCCCAAGAGACTATCTCCTTCGATTAGGGAGAGAATGTTGGGTGCTAAACATGGGAACATAAGGTTCCCACCTTGCTCCACAGGTCAAACTCGAAACTTGTTGGGTGCTCAACTGGAGGACACAAAGTGCCACAAAGCCCCTTACGGCCTCTACCCCACTAGCTCCACAGGCCAACCCTCTTTTTCTCCTTTCTAATGAAGATACTTATCTAGGTGCTTATTAAACTAGCCAACACAAATCTTTTCCCTTTCTCGTCACCCTAGATCGGTCGAACCGACGGGGGGAGAGGATACGAGTCAAAAAACGGGCTTGAGGTAAATTTTATCCTTGAAGAAAAAATTAAACAAAACAAGCCAAGTGCGATATCACAACGAAGGCAGAGCCTACTCGATTGTGAGGTGCAGGAAAAAAGAAAGAAGCAAATACTTGAAATAAAAATGCTAGCCAACGCGATTTCACATGGATGGGCAGAGCCAGCCACTTCACTTGTGAGGTGCAGGAAAATAAGAAATAAGCAAATACTTGAAATAAATATGCTAGTCAACGCGATTTCACATGGATGGGTAGAGCCACTTCACTTGTTAGGTGCGGGCAAAAAAAGTCGATGAAAGGACTTCCCTAATGACTAAGTCTTAGGTGATTAAGTTACAAAAAACTAGAGCTTCATGCTGACATATCCTTACAAAATCCCCCGTAGGGGTGCAGAAATTTCATAGAGAGAAGAAGAGAATAAGAGAAGAATAGTTGTCTCGCTTGATATAATCATTAAGTACATCATTCTTATCTTCAAGGCACATCCAACATGTGCATGGTACATCGTTACCCACCTAGATGGTTTTGGTGATCAACATGGTCAAGGAAATGGCAAGGGGATTTCTTTAGATGATTTATTATGGCTCTTCGCACATATTTGCATCACTTTCAGTCAGTATGATGTTATGGATTATTATTTTGTCTCTCTTAGGGAGGACGTCCCCCATAGGACGAAGTTGGATAAAATGGCCAAAATAAAAGTGTGTAAATCAAGTCATATATTTAGAAATATGTGTGGGGGGATGCCCTAGTGACCCCCCACATGTCCCTAAGTGTCACATTTGCAAAAATAATGATTTATTATGATGTAAAAATAGGATTTATGAAGTAATTCGCCCCCTTCTTGACTTGGTCATGTTGATCCATGTATTGCTCCGTGTAAAAGTGATCTCCATCGTCGATGATGTTTTCATCTCAACCATTGGATGAAAAAGTAAGTTAGGGTTTGTGTCTCTCAAAAGCTATATAAAGAAGAGACCCCCCTCCTTGTATCCCAAGGGGAAATTTTGTACTCTTGGCTCTGGATATTTGAATAAAGAGATTTTTTTTGCAGAAATTCTTGGATCTTCTTGTCTATGATTGGAAATTTTATCTTGCTTAGAATTTGAAATATTTTTCCGGGGTATCAAATATTTTTGGGAGATCATGTTTTGCATGCAGGAGGGTGTTTTCCCTTGGGGCGTTTTTGTGGATCTCCCAACTCGTTTCTCTTGAAAACGTTTTCATGATCAAGGGGTTTTGCAATAGTATCTTTGATCTTTGATATGCTATATGTTTTTCTTGCATCTAAAGTTCATTTTTCTTGTGTAGCAAATCTCACTTTAGTAGTTTTACTATGCAGGGAAGAGGGGCACACTACCTCACTTGAACAAATCAATTTCACTTGGTACTCTATATCTCTTGTTTTAAATTTCTATTCCATTAGTTCAAAATATTCTCTGGCGAAACCCTAATTTAAAACCATCATCTATTAGTTTAGTAGGTTCTAGTTTGCGGTTGGATTTAAAACTTAAAACCCACCTTAGAAATAAATTAAATCCCTTTATTTTAAATTTCCGTGATCATTGGACTCCATTTTCCCATCTAACGCACTGGTCATTCCTCCAAGGGACGACGCCCTCCTTGGGAGAAGTTAGTATCTTCAATTTCGCAAACTACGTATTGCTAGTTTCACCTCCAATTGTCTAATCTTACACTTAGCAATCAATCCGAGTGTCTAATTTTGATTAATTTCAACATTTACCCTTAGATCCAATTTTTCATGCTTAAAACCCTAGGGTAAAATTGGGGTTTTTCACACAGACACTTGTAATCTCCTAGTAATTGTACAAAACTCTAATTAACTATTCTATTAAGAGATCTAATCAAGTTCCACTGGACTATCTACTTTCCTTCCTCATTTTTAGGGATCTTGGTTATAGGGATGCCCCCTGGGCTTAGTATTTTCACTGAGTCCGAAGTGTCGGTATACTTGACTGGCGTGACATCTGAGTTCTTTCAAAGGTCTTGAATATCGTAGGTCGCGACTTTAGTTGCCTTTCCCTCTGCCATCTTGGATAGGATCACCCTACGGGGAAACTACAAGATTCCTCGTGAGATCTGAATATATATATATATATGAAAAAGATGAAAACAAGATGCAAATAAACTTATTTAAACATGTATAATTTGGATATTTGAACATATATATGAATAAAAACAAACAAGTAATATTACTTGTCAATCTCTACTCCTTAATAATTCAGTTGAATCTTCAAAGCCAGTACACAGAGGAAGCAAGAATTGAGAAGAAGTAAAAATCACCACATTTGCAGCATGACGTTGGTACTCCACACACAATGGAACTACACTATATAGCCTCAAAAGCTTCTTTATTCTCAAGCAAAAAGCATGAATAGCATACCAACACTTCATCCAACTCTAACTAGTTTGAAATGAGAGGGTTGTGTTTTATTTATAGTCGGAGAGGCCAAGAGGGGGGCGCAACTTTCACTGGCAGAGAGAGTCAAGTTGAGGGAGATGATTTGGGAGTTTGAACTGAGTTGATTGGAGTTGAAGGGGGGTGGAATTGGAGGGGTAGATGCCACCTCTCCTACCAAACTCCACCAACCCACTCATTCCTTGCCAACTCACCCAAGCGTGAGCCTTCATGAAGGAGGCGCATCCCTAAGCAAGCGTTAGCTTTCCACATCCCAAACCTAGCAAACTTTGACGCCTTTATGGAGTAGAGGACTCGTCTACCTCAAGGAGAGCCAATGCCACTGATTTCAATCAATTTCGATAAGATTCCACTGATTTAGGAATTGAGGATCTTTCTCCATTTTTTAATTTTTCTATTTTTTAAATGGCTTTTTTTTTTAGATTTTTTACATTAGTGATTTATTTATCGCTTAAAACTTAGAAAAAGTGGGTTTTTAGGTTAAATGGATGCTCTGAGTTAGAAAATGAGCACCCCCATGGAAAAATACGATCCCGAACCATACTTTTATTACATTTATAATTTTTCCAATTAGACTATTAAAAAATAGCCCAAGTTTACGTAAAAAATTATTTTCGTCAAAAATTAAAATAAAACCTAGGGGGACCTAGCACATGTCCAAATGCCTCAATATTAATGTCAAGCATGTTTATAAACATTGACACATAGACTCTAATACTCTCCCTAGGCCTAACCACCAAAACAACTACCCCAACTTTGGAGGTGTGAGTGAAAAACTAAAAGATGATTAGTCATTTGTTCAACAACAAATAATTACCAAGGGAAAAAACACTCTGGGCTAGTCAGCTTGATGTCTAAGTCTGGGAGACCAAGCCTTTTACATACTTCACCGTGCTAGGACATTTTATTACAACTCCCCCAAGGGGGTATGAACATGTGATACAAGAAAATTTTAAAAGATTTCCAGAAGAAGCTTGGCTGACTTCTGAACTCTAAAGAATGAACAATTGTGCTTGTTCAACTTTGTCGGCTTACTCAATAAAACCAACTAAGCATAACCTAGTAGGTACACACACCACTAACCACCGTATCAACTTCACCATCCCACTCAACCATATTAAGGCCACCACCAATAATCCAATCTACATCTAGCAAGGAGGAAGCCATCTAATCCCAAAGACGACTCCTTTACACTAGTGATTACAAATTCACAATGACATACAGGATGTCACAATAACCCACTATATGGGGTCCAAAAGGCAGCCATCCTGGTGTTGATTACTGCTCAAAATTGACCTTGGACCTTGAACCTTAGATGGAGAAGCCGACAATTTTAAGAATTTCTTTTATTTGACCCCATGCTAATATCCTCCTTCTAAAACAGTCAATAATAGCATGTTAAAGGACTAATCTACTATTTGAATTGAAGGTTTCTCATATGTCTGTAGATAATTCATTAACATTTTAATGTTCTTCGATAAAAACTCTATGCATTCGATGACCCTTGTATGAAAGTATAAGAAATACCAGTTATATTCAGTGAAGCTTGATTAACTGTCCAAAAACATGTGTTGCACTACCATGTTCAACTATTTTGTCTCAAACATATAAAATAATTCTCAACACCATTAAGATCACTAAAACGAGATTGATCCCACACCAAAACAGCAGATGATAAGAACAATGGGTGGAGGAGAAAAAAGAAACTAAAAGTTCTTCCTCAACTCCACTGAAGCAGAATCAAATCAGAATAGGAAAAAGCATCAAGGTGCTTGGCATCCCTGATCAGGAGATAACCCTTAGCATAAAGCTGGTCGCATATCCTTTTCATGATTCTGCTCTCTCTACATATTATCACTGTAATATAAGAAGTATTTATCAAAAACATACAGCAGACACTAATTAAATTGCCAAGTAGCTCAACATTACAAGCTGCAATTACATTCTGTGGTCCAAAAGAGACGAGACAAATACCTTTTGGTAAAGCCTAAAACCATGTCCTATCAGCTGTCTTGAGATGAAATTAATTAACGATGGAGGCATGAAGTCCAACTTGATATCCAAATTTGCTATTGTACTGCATATATAAGTAAAAATTAAAAAATCAACCCTGAAATTTTGGAAAACATCAAAGATGAAAAACTAAGAGAAAATATTACAACACAAGGAGAAACTGTCTTTAAATATATGCAAAGGTATTCCAAGAAGCCCACTGAAAGAGAAAACTGGCATTTAGTCTCATGGTGAACCAAAAATGGATATGTTGCAATAAAGTATATCTGCATATTGTATAGTGGTAAGGTGCATGAAAGAAGGAAATTACAAATTTAGAAGATAACATTAACTACATTTTCCAAGAAAGCTAGCTCAGCCTGTGGAGATACCTCTTACAGCTCTCTAAGATCTGAAATTAAGTTGTATGGTTGCTAATATCTCCTCTTCGTATGAGAATTTTCCAGAGAGGTAAGATTAGTTTTTATTTTATTTAGTGTAAAGATTAGCTTCCTGAACTATTCCTCAAGCAAGCAATCTGGAGGAAAAATAAGTTAGTTGATACTGATAGTATCTAGTCATGAAGGCAAATTTTAACTGTTTCACTAAACCTGCAAATTAATGCCAAATGACATCATACTTGTATTGAAAATGTTCAAGACATACAACCAAGTTATTCTTGAACTTCTTAGTCATGTTTAACAGCTCAAAATTTGAAGGACCAGCCCTTTTAAACTGGAGCCACAAAATACATTTAAGAAACATATACATCAGCCGCCCAAAAAATGCAAAAACAACATAACGTATCTAATAAATTGCTGTAACATACCAGTTGGAAAAGAAAAAATTGGTTATTGATCTTTCTATTCTTCATCTCCTAGGAAGAAGTTACAAAACTTGTGCTTCTAACATCTAAGAAACAAACTAATTGCATTATTTCAACCGCATTTTTGTAGTCAATAGTCATAAACAATCCCCGTTCATATAGAAAACAAATAATTTTTTGGAAAATAGTCAAACTTGTGATTATACCTTAATCAAGCTTCCAACACAAGGCTACTGGGAGCACGGAGAGGGAGCAGGAGCGCAATTTTCAAAAGCTTCCAAGAATAGAGCGTCTACACAAGGAATTGAACAGGATCATGTCGCTAAAGACCTCGAGAAAGCTCTTCTCTAAGGTTGTCCATGAGGTAATGAAACTCCACCTAATGAATTCCCTATTAATATTCAAGATATTGAATATGTTGATTGTTATAATTTGAAAAGGCGCACCCTATTAGGCTATTTAGTGGGTTGCATCCCACTTGGAGCGACAATTAAGACCTGGGTGAAAGAGACCTATGAAACTTATGGTTGGGTTTGCACGGCCATACTAATGGCTTTGTACAATTTACTTTTGCTGAAGAAATCCATTGCTATGAAGTGATATCTTGTGGTTTACAAATGTGTCAAAATACCCTAGTTCTCATTGTAAATGGTACGAGCAATTTTCAATCGAAGAAGGTTCTCAATTGTATCGCCCAGTGTGGGTAGAATTCCATGGGTTACACGTGCAATTCTAGGACAACATATAATGTATCTCTTGTTGATTTTTTTAGCAGCATCAAGAGCCAATCTTTAGGAGAATGGAGGCACCTGGTCAGTTACCAGAAATTTGATTCCATTCTAGGAATGAAGCTTATCTTGGGGCTGAGAGCCATTCTCTGGGAGAATGGAGGCATCTAGTCAGTTACTAGGAATTTGATTACAGTCTAGGACTAAAGCTCAGCCTGGGGCTGAGAGCCATTCTATGGGAGAATGGAGGCATCTGGTTAGTTACCAGGTCATCACTATAAGCCCTAGACTGGGTCTAGGAAAGTGATGTGTGGTGTACTCCTCTCCTTGATCATTGGGGCTATGGGACCTCCTCAAGGGACTGGCCACCCCTTGTTGGAATAATTAGCCTAGGATCTTGGTGTTAGTGGGGAGTGTTACCAACTAAGTTGCACTAGGTTGAATTTCTAAACGAGCCACCAAAGATGAACAATCACTTGTTCAAATTTCAAGTTCAGAAGTCCTTGCAAGCCTTCCTAGACCCTTTTTTTTATTTTTTAACATGTTCAAACTTCATACCCCATGGGGAATTGTAATAAAATGAGTTAGCATGATGACTTTATGTAAAAGGTTTGGTTTCCTAGGAGTTATTCATTAATGCATCATTCTAGGGTGTTTCTTCCTTGTTAATTATTTATTGTTTTTAAGCGATAAATAATTTTCGAGGTTTTCACCCAAACCTCCAAATCCAGAATAATTGCCTTAGTAATTAAGCCTTACGAGGTTATTAAAAACTATGTGTCGATGTATATTACCCTGCTAATCATTATTTAGAGTCATTATGAACATGTCCTAAGTCCCCCATAGGTTTTTCTTAATTTCCGGGAAAAAATACTTTTTCCTTTTTTACAGGCTTATTTTTAATAAGTTAAGTGTTAAAGTGTAAAAAGTTATAAAAGTGTGGCTAGGAGCTTGTTTTTTCCATGGGGGTGCTCATTTTCTAACTCAGAGACCCACTTAACCCTTAGACCCACTTTCCTAAGTTTTCGAGTAATTATTCAACCCCCAAATTAATAATTACTCGAAAAACCCAAAAAACCCAAAAAAATGAAATATTTAAAAAATTCGGCAATTAAAAAAATAAAAGATAATTGCTAAAAAAGGAATTTTGTGACTTGGAAAATCATTTTGGCAAGTACCCGGGCAAGGGGGATGTAATATCCCAAACTGATATTTTCAGCTAGTGTGTTGGTTTGTTGATTGATTTGTTTAAGGTTTTGTGGCAATATTGACTGTTGGTTGGTACCAATGTAAGATGCGCTTTAACCCCGGAATAATTATATGAATGTTAACAATATAACCTCGCAGCTTTGATAGTCTTAAACTTGGAAATTCCACAAACTTAAATAAGAGTATTGATTAGTAATAAGCAACAAGGAAATTCATTTCAGACTATCTTATAAAATTCAAATCTTAAATATGATGTAAATCTGACCTTCAATAGTGTTGACCATGGCTTGTAGAAGGTTATAACAGTAGCTATATAACTAGAACAGTTCATATAATTTGAGAGCAGTTTATTGCATATGAGAGACGCCTGCTAGAGAGATGTGCACCAGCTGGATAGATCATCCTCAGTCTTCAAGGTATCCAGCCCTCAATGTGGATGAGGTCTTTGATGAGAGAGATCGTGGCTCTTTTTAAGAAGCTACAACCTTCCCTACTGTTCATTCAGCCTCCAAGAAGGAATGTGTTGCTTCTTCCTATGGCTGAGAGGGCCTATATTCCAGAATTATTGATGCTCATGCCCTTAGCAAAAGACCACACAGCTGATTGGGATGAGTTCGTTGCCTTAAATATTTGATGGAAGTGCCCTAATTAAGGAAGATATATGCTACTTCACAATGCCCTTAATGGTGAAGATAAGTGATGTTCAATGATACGCCAAGCTATATATCGGCTCCAACGCTGCCCTAAACACAATAGATTTAACATGCAATGAAGAACACAATGGTGAACCTGACTGATTCACCCCAAGGATTGGCTAGGGTGGATAGATTTCGCCACCAAATCCAATTAGGTCAAGGCAATCCACCTTAAACCCTAAGTAGCTCACCGAGCTCCCAAAACATGTTTCCAAAAAGATGAATAATAACATAGATACCCTTTTGGTTCAACTAACCTTCTTATATAGCTTTTAGGGTTTGCATGCATGTCACTTTTAGGGTTTGCATGTAACTTTAAGGGTTTTCATGCATGTCACTTTTAGGGTTTGCATGCATGTCACTTTTAGGAACATTACAGTCCTCTCTCGCCAAAGATTGCTTGTCCTCAAGCAATCGACAACTGTCAACTAAAAAATGCATCTGGACACCAATACCAGGATCCCGTATGAACCACTGGATCACCTCATGCCTCCTTGCCACCCCATCATGAATTAACCCCTTGATACCAGGATCCCAAACAACCCTTTGACTGATACCAAAATCCATCTGAATGCCCTTAATGAGCCAAGCAATCATAAGTTGCACAAACTCCTCAGAAGACTCTCCGTCATGCCTCCAAACCTAAGCATCCCTCGAAAAAACTCCTGGAAGCGGAGGTTGGCCCTCTCCTCCATAGCAAGTCCACTGATGTCAACTGAGCCTGTAAACCTGGGTGTCTGCATCTCCATCATATACCTGTCTACCCAATCTCTGTATGGATACGCTTCCTTGTTGGTTGGTCCACAAAGAATGTGCTCAACTACCTCCTCCATGGTTAAACCACTATCCCACAAAGGCAACTCATGATCCCATACCTAATCCAAATTCTTTGTGTCAGATCTCTCCTCAGTCACCTGCAATTTTGAGTGCTCATGTAGAATCATTGTTGAAGGCTCTCCCCTCCAACCATGAGTTCCACTCATGTCCTCATGGGTCACAACTGTCATGTATCTTGTGTAGGTTGCGGTATCCTCTTGTGCACTCTCTCTACTAGTGTCATTTGAACTAGAATCCCACACATCTGTACTATACCCATCCCCTAAGATAAGGAACGTGTCCATGTCACTATCAACTGGTCCCTAGACTATGTCTCCTGTCAACACATCTCCAACTACAACAGGAGCCATTAATGGCCCCTCCTCAAGAAGTGACTCATGACCTCCATACTGCTCAACATGTACAGAGTCAACCATCTCCAAGTTATGTCTCCTCTTGTACCTGTGAATCTAAATGATGTTCCCTTTTCGCATGCTCTTCTACTTTGTTCTCGACATGAAGTCTCACGGGTGCAATTTGTGAATTGTCTTGATCCAAATTCTCTTATGGCGAAAGAGAGCTTGTGAACATTGTCTCATCTTCTTTAGGATTCCCATTTGGTAATTGGTTTATGCTTTCCCCATGATCTCTTGTATGCTGATCCATGATTGTTGATTTATCACCCTCTAAACCAAAATCTTTATAGAGGCTTTTGGAGACTTCATTTGTAGATATACCCAATCTTTCCTTGATTCGCGATGTGGATGACCTTGATAGAGAGGCTTTAAACTGTTGCAAGCTAAGCTCTATCCTCTGTTGTGTCTTGTCAAGGTTCTTCATTAGCTCCTCCCAAGTAGGCTTCCCCTCTTCTATTGGTGAAGCAGGAAGGAAAGTAGGTAATAGTCTGCCATTTACAACTCTCACCTCTAATGTAACCTTTTCTCACCCCAAAATAAATAGTGTTGACTGATGGCTGGAAAGTTTATGGTTTAGGAATTAAGTCAAAACTATGCAATCCCTTTTGCTCACTGTTGTAGATCACTGAATCAACCCACTAATGAACCTTGCCACTTTTTTCTGAGTGATGACTTTCAAACACTTAAATGACATACTGCTGTAAGTTACTGTGTGGATAAATCTGACTGGAAATGCACTGTTTGAAATTGCTTGGTGAGTAGTTTCGTTTAAACACTAGTTGGTCTATTGTTGTAGAACCTTCTTCCCTTCTTTAACACATCAGACTCTTAAATAGTGATGCACAGTGAAATAAATTCCACGTTATGGTTGTCTGGTCATGTCTACAACATATTGGTAAAGAAGCCAATGCCCAGTATGGAATAAAGTCACCCCCCAAACACTATCAACATCATACAGTCATTAATGAACAATAATATCAGCAGTAGAAAACCCCTTTTTCCTTTACAGTAAGAGTTCTCCTTTACTTGATGTGCCCTCCTTTATGACTTTGTTTTAACACTCCTGTAGCAGCAGTAAAAGATAGCCTCAGTCTCCTTTAAAGTGACTGGTTCCCTGTATTCTGGATTCATAAAATAGCATGTACACCCAGGCTGGCAGAATCCAAGGCTCTGATACCACTGTAATATCCCAAACTGATATTTTCTGCTAGTGTGTTGGTTTGTTGATTGAATTGTTTAAGGTTTTCTGGCAATATTGACTGTTGGTTGGTACCAAAGTAACCCCGGAATAAGTATATGAATGTTAATAATATAACCTCACAGCTTTGATAGTCTTAAACTTGGAAATTCCACAAACTTAAATAAGAGTATTGATTAGTAATAAGCAACAAGGAAATTCATTTTAGACCATCTTATAAAATTCAGATCTTAAATATGATGTAACTCTAACCTTCAATAGTGTTGACCATGGCTTGTAGAAGGTTATAACAGTAGCTATATAATTAGAACAGTTCATATAATTTGAGAGCAGTTTATTGCATATGAGAGATGCCTACTAGAGAGATGTGCACCAGCTGGATAGATCATGCTTAGTCTTCAAGGTATCCACCCCTAAATGTGAATGAGGTCTTTAATGAGAGAGATCGTGGCTCCTTTTAAGAAGCTACAACCTTCCCTACTGTTCATTCAGCCTCCAAGAAGGAATGTGTTGCTTCTTCCTATGGCTGAGAGGGCCTATATTCCAGAATTATCGATGCTCATGCCCTTAGCAAAAGACCACACAGCTTATTGGGATGAGTTCATTGCCTTAAATATTTGATGAAAGTGCCCTAATTAAGGAAGATATACACTGCTTCACAATGATGAATATGCTCTTGATGGTGAAGATAAGTGATTCTCAATGATACGCCCAGCTGTATATCGGCTCCAACGCTGTCCTAAAGACAATAGATTTAACATGCAATGAAGAACACAATGGTGAACCTAACTGATTCACCCCAAGGATTGGCTAGGGTGGATAGATTTTGCCACCAAATCCAATTAGGTCAAGGCAATCCACCTTAAACCCTAAGTAGCTCACCGAGCTCCCAAAACCTGTTTCCAAATAGATGAATAATAACATAGATATCCTTTTGGTTCAACTAACCTTATTATATAGCTTTTAGCGTTTGCATGCATGTTACTTTTAGGGTTTGCATGTCACTTTTAGGGTTTGCATGCATGTCACTTTTAGGGTTTTCATGCATGCCACTTTTAGGAACATTATAGGGGACAAGGCAGATGTTGCCATTTCAGAGAGTTTTGAGAGTTTTGAACTTTCCTCTTCAAAGAGTGGCGCAATTCTCCAGGTGGGGGCGCAAGCTAGATAGAAAAGCTTTCAAGTTTGGCAAAAGGATGGAGTTTGGGTAACTACACCTCATGCAAGTTATGTTACCATCCTTAACGCATTGATCCAACCACTATCCACCTCACATCCAACTCATTCAGAGCTAGCGCCTCCTTGAGGAAATGCACCCCCTCTAGCTTGCCAGATTTTCTATTTAAGCAAGCATTCTCTCTTCATTATGGACGGATGATTTGAGCATTGAACCTCTGCTCCTATATTTTGTAATTTGTTATCATTGTAGAATAAAGTGAAGGCTTTGGAGGCATACCTGTGTAGAGCATCAATGAATGGATGATCTATTCTCTTTTGTGAGGTATACTTGTATTAATTTCATGCTTTGTCCGTATATTGTTATAACCATGCTTGGTAGGATAAATGTTAAAGAACTAATCAAAGTTTGTTTACTTTCTTAGTTGTTTGTCTTCTTATATGCAAAGATCAAGAAATTATATGTTTTACTTCTTTGTATGCATATTTTTCTAATCTTTTGTGCAAGCGATACAGGTTATTAACAAAATCTTTCAAGGTTTAGTTCAAGTTGTACAGGTAGCTCCTTCAAAGAGGTGGTGGATCTTGTTTGACTCTCCCACATCTTTGTGTCATCATTGGAAGATCTATATCCCTCTTCTGTCCATTGGAAAACTCCATTTCCCAAGCTTCCAAGCTTTGGGGCACTTTTTCTCTTTTCTTTCCGTCATCTAAAATTTTAAATTTTTAGTTACTAGTTCTTATTGCATATGTGAATCTCATTAATATATTGGAAAATATATTATCAATTTGATTTATGTATGCACATTTAAAGTTCAGATCTGATTTTAAAAAGTAATATTTCATAGACCTAGACTTGCTTAAAGTACTTGTTAAAACTTACAAAATTTATCTTTTCGAAGTACTAATTTCTTATGCTAAAATTTTATATATTTATTTGAGTTATTCATTGTTTTTAACATAACATTACTTGCTGTTTTGCAGCAAAAGACGATAAAAGAGAGAGGCACTCTAGCCAATTTCCAAAGAAACAAGCCATCCAGAGATCCCTCTTTTCACAATTCTCTCTTTGGCCTTTTTTCTAAGGCTCAATATTGTAAAACTTGTGTTTCTTATTCTATAAAGGAACACAAGTAATTTCTTATTCTAAATCATTGTAAAAAGAGAGGCAAGTGGGAAGCCAAGTGCCCACACCCCATCCCCCCAGGAGGGATTTGCACTTTTTTTTTTACTTTTTCAATGTTTTCATTTCTTTCAAGTTTCTTAAATAAAATGAACCAATCCGGTTGTGTTCTCGGTAACATGAGTATTGACACTGTGATTTAAAAATTCACATTTAGTTCTTAAAAAAACTTAAAATTTACAAGACTTCATTCCCTATATGCTCTTGTGACCACTGCATGCCTTTGGTTGGATCGGTTGGACAATCATAAAGGGATTTAAGTGACTAGTAATTAGTTGAACACTTCAATTAATTCCTACAAGTGAAAATATGGCACTTCTTTCGATCTTACCAGGTTGTGGGAAAATTCTGCAAGTGAAGCAGTAACCACTAGAAAGTGACCGTGGGGCACCGTTAGGCTACGCCCTTGTTTGGTGTAGTGATGAACACAACCCCACGACTCCATCTAGACCACACGTCACTGTGAGAGCCACTCCTTGGTGAATCCGGACACATTTCTCGTACCCCCTCGGTATATCTGGAATACCTTTTCCCCTGTAATAACAAGATCATTACCACATTCTTAATAAAATTTACCAAGAATTTACCCACTCCCTAACTAATTTAATAATTTTAAAACCGACCAACTGAGACAACTGCAATACTTCTCGAGACTTCACTAGCAACCCCTTACAAGCACTCCATTAGCACTGGTCTATCTTGCATTTCCATTTATGTTTGATGCTTAAGTTAATGAATGTGTTATTTGGAATGATATTTTAAATGCTATTTATTTAAATTATTTGCAGTTAATCTCATTTTCGGTATTTATTGCTATCATCTCCTAGACTCGTGGTTCTATTTTTATAGATTAAATACCATACTTTATTTTACTAGGGACCATCCCCCTTGGCTTCGCTAGGAGAGAGCCTAGATGGAGGAGTCAAGATCAAGTGACAGCACTTGACTCTTGCTTGCCCCCAAGGTCACACCCAGTGGCTTGAATATTTTTGCCACATGACCCAAGGTGCAAATTAAGCGGCAACAGGGAGAACAAGAAACCCAATGAATAATCTTCCTTATATATGATGATGTACTTGAATTGGCACGTGTGGACCATGCAAACCAAGAAAAGGGGTCTCGATTTGTCTAAGAGATGACTTGCATAAAGAGAATGGGTCATAAGCCCGAGTAACAAGTCAATAACCCCACTAAAGGTGTCAAAAGACCACAAAAGATTAAAAATAAAAAAGTTAAAAGACCACAAAAGGTTAAAAGACCAAAAAGTCAAAAGACCAAAAGATTAAAATCCCACCAAAAAGATAAAAGACCCTAAGGGTGGGTTCCTTAACTTATGGACTTATCTCTCAATGGAAAATTATAAATAGAGAAGGACTCTCATTTGAACACACATGTATGATATCTTCATCTCTGATCCAAAGGACAAAAATTTGTGGGGTGACATGCTAGTATCTTCTCTCTCTCTTCACCGGTGAAGGTCTTGAACATTTTTTTGGAAGCAACAACAGCCCTAGAAAGGCACCGTATGAGCATAAGAGGGATTCCACTGGCATACCCAAGCCTTAGAGGCTTTACAACATAGTGGACAAACATAAAGGAGCTCTACTAAGGTCACACCATGCAGCAAACAAGGTTACGACCAGCTTGAACAATCCCTAAGGGGCTGAGTTAGGGATACAACTAGCTTAAACATGACCTTAAGGGCTAAGATAGGGTTTTAGCCACCCTAGACAGGCCCTAAAGGGCCGAGAAAGGGCTACAGTCAACTTGAATAAGCCATAACAACCAAAGAAATCCTCATAACAATCAACAACATCATCTTACAATGAACAAAAGCCTCAGAATTATCTCTTTTGGTCAACAGATACTGCAGATTAGAGATGGAACTGGTTAGGGTTTGATGATAGTGGTCATCTTGTTCAGAGGTTCATCTATAAAAAGCCTCCTTCTTGTGGTATGTGTGCCCAAGGGGCAATCATCTCTGATGTAAAACTCTACTCAATTTTTTATATCTACTCATGTAAAAATTCAATCATCTCATATTAAGGAAGATTATTCACTGCTTGGGTTTTTATTCCTTGAAAGGTTTTCCCTAGGGTAAAATATTTTGTTCTTGTGGATGGTTGACTCTTCTTTGTTGTTGGTTATCTACTGTTCATTTACTGTTGTTATATTATCTCAGAATTATATGTTTAAAGTTTGTTAAAACTTAAAATGATTGTTACTGCTATCAAATCAGATCTGCTATTGTTAAGTTTTAACATGGTACAGAGCATAAGTCGTGAAGAAGCACATTTTTTGAGCAGGTTACTATTGCCCACGAGATCTTGGTTCAGATCTAAGGAGGTTAAAGTGTTGCAGACTTGTTTCAACAGACTTCCTTTATGGCTTCAATATCATTCAGAGCAAAGGACAGACTTGAAGAGTCATCCAACTTCAACTCCTAGAAGGCCAGGATCTTAGCTATTGTTATCACATATATTGTAGCTGGGCTACCATGATGCAACATACAAATTTTTCTCTTTACTCTTCTGAACCAAACACTCAAATGGGATACAACATGGACCTTTATTACAGCATAAGTGATTCAAAAATTCCATTCCGTAGCGAATGCAGAGTATTTCCTTGACATGACTGAGATCTCCTTATCTGTTGAGATGACTTTGGTGATAACATAGTTCATTCGAGCAAAGCAGCAAAGATGGTACATAGTTCACAAATGGGCACATCAGGTAGAGACATGCATATGGTGAGATCAAGTATATTGCTTCTTGGTAGGATTTTTCTCTCTGATGTATACTAACACCTTTGACTTATTATGCTATGATGATTATGGTGATTGTTGCCGCACCTCGAGGGAGTACTTGGCGTGGCATAATTCTCCAAGCCACTATGTGCGTCCTTGGGGGCAAGTCTTGAGTTGAGATACTGTCACTCAACACTCAACTCCTCCGTTTAGGCCAACTCCTAGTGAAGCCAGGGAGGGTGGTCCCTACAAAAGAATCTAAGGCTTTTAAGCTAAGAAACAAAAGATGAAATTAGTCTAGGAGTTTGAAATGAATTACTGAGACAAGACTTGCAATGATTTAGATAACTTCGACAACATATGAAATTTAAAGCATTCACAACACATTGATTAATTTAAGCAAATAGTAAAGATTGTAGACCAGTGTCATGGAATCAAATAATATTGTAAAGGGAAATGTTGTGCAAGCATATCTTGGTTAGTTTTAGTTATTATTAAAGAAATAGATTAAGGGGAAAAGGGGATTCCCGATATACCGTAAGGTAGGGGGAATATGTCCGGATTTTAACTAATGTGGCTTTGCACAAAGACATGTGGGTTAGATGGAGTCACAGGGGTGTGTCCAACACTACAGCAAACAAGGGTGTAGCTTGACTGGGCCCCACAATCACTTTCTAGTTGTTCTCGCTTTCTTTGCAAAATTTGCCCACAAATAGTGAAGATCAAAAACGCCCGAATTTCGTTATGTTTTGTGGGCGATTGATTTTATTAAAATGAGTTTTTTATTAGACGTGAAAGATTAATGAGTGCACATTTCCGCTTTTGGTTATCCCAAAGCTCAGGGAGAACCTACGATGGGCAAGAGCACACATGGAAATGGTGGATGTTTATTTCAATTGATTTACTTGAAAAAGAGAAAAGCATAAAATTAAACTTTGAAACTACTTCAGAAACTATACAGCCTATTTGAGGTGGAGTGTGTGATTGTGTTACAAAATAAAGCAAAAAGGTTAGAAAAACTCACACCATGAAAAGACAAGTGAAAATATCCCTAGGGGGATGGGGTGTGGACACTTGGTTGCCCAGCTGATCTCTTTATTATGATATTCACAATGCTTAAAGAAACCCTCTTTCTCCTTATAAGATCGAAGGAAAGAGGTTACAATTTATTGGAAAGGTAAAGGAGGGAAAATGAGGCTTCAAGGTAGCCTTAAATCTCTTTTATATGCCAAAATCATGCCCAAAAAGCCTCAAAACCTGCTATTTAAGTCAAAAAAACCAGCGAAGAAATTAGTGTTTAAAAATGCCCAAAATCACTTTAAAAGTGATTTGGACAAACTACAAAAAGTGCTAAATAAAAACTATGTTAAAGCTAGATCTAGAAAACAGTAACTAAGGGAAGTTGGCTTGTAAGACCAACTTCCTTTAGGATCTTGGACAGCCTATAAAGGACAACCAATGAAGCACTTTATATGCTAGATTTAAACTTTAAGCTCAAAGAAAACTACTTTATAAACAAGCTTAAGCATTACTCTTAAAAGGGCTTGTAAAAAAGTAAACTTCCAAGCTAGATCTAAATTGAAATGATAAAACTTTATGAAACTTTTAGATCTATGCAAGCTAACTTATAATCTAGATCTAGAAATGATTTAAACCTTAAACAAAATAGATCTTAAGATATAAGCTAGATTAATAACTAATAACCAAGAAAAGTTTTAATTAAGAAGTGAAGGAAAGAGAGATAGAAAGACTGCTTCCAAGCTTGGTAATCCTTTGAACCATGGAGTTTGATGGTGGAAAGCGGAGGGACTATGCTCCTTGGAAGTGCTCAAAAATTGGAGGAGTCAAACAAGATCAACCAAACGTTCACGCCTACGTACTTGTATCAACTCATAAATTCTTGCACAAACACATGGTTAAATAGAAGGGTGTTAACTACAAAAGAAACCTAGAAAACATGCATTTAAACAAAAATAACATATATGTCCAGGAGATCTAAAGCAACTAATCAATAAGAAATAATCAAACAAGAAATTCCTTACCCTACTGAGAGTACTTCTCCTTGTATCCCCACAACAAACCAAACAAGTACAACAAAATTGAATGACACAGATTTCCGCATAAAATATGCAAT
This sequence comes from Pseudotsuga menziesii, assembly GCA_001517045.1. Taxonomy (NCBI): domain Eukaryota; kingdom Viridiplantae; phylum Streptophyta; class Pinopsida; order Pinales; family Pinaceae; genus Pseudotsuga; species Pseudotsuga menziesii. The sequence goes on from LPNX010173560.1 coordinate 38,708, forward strand.
GTTCATCCACACACTTGAGGCATACACCACATGAGACCTCCAAAGCCTTTCTATTATTCCAAAAGAATATTACAAACTACAATATAAAACTTGAGCATTCCTTCAGTCCTCTGACCATGAGAAAATGAGAGCAAAACTCTTGCTTAAATAGGAAAAATGAGAGCAAACCCCGAGGGGGGCGAATTTGCCAAGTGTTGGAGATTTTTGAAATGATTGGGGGAAAACTAGAGTGAACTAGAGGTGGTAGGCGCCACCTCTCACAAGGTGGGTCACCCTCGCCTCTTTCGGTGACACATATACAACAAGAGGTGAGTTTTTTCATGGATAAATATGCCCCTCTAAGGACAAATTCGCCCCCTCATGGATTTGATTAAAATTGGCCTAATTTGATCTTGATTTGGTCTCCAGTTAGCCCCAACATCATCCTTAGTTGAATTGGAACATGTCTGGGACACATTCGCACTGATTTAGGGATGTGTTTTTTCTCCGTATTTTCCCTTTTTCTAATTTTTTATTCACTTTTTGTCTTTTTCGAAGAGAATTTGACTTAAGTGATAAATAATCACTTAAAACTCATGAAAGGTGGGTTTTGGGGCAAAGTGTATGCTTTGCGTTTGAAAACAAGCACCCTCATGGCATATTTGGCCCCCTAGCCATACTTTTATGACAATTACAAATTTCCCAATTAAACTATTAAAAAATAGCCTAAGTTTACGGGAAAAAATATTTTTCTCGGATTTGAAAAAAACTATGGGGGACCTATGCAATGTTCACATGACTCAAAAAAGTGACTAGCATGGTAATATACATAGACACCTAGACTTTAATAACCTCCTAAAGCTTAATCACCAAGGCGAATACTCTAGTTTTGGAGGTTAAGTGAAAAACTCGAAAATTTATAAGTCGTTTGTGCAACAACCAATAATTAACAAGGGAAAAAACACTCTAGAGTACCGCATGTCTAGATAAGTTTAATTTGGCCAAGCCTTTTAGAAAAAATCATCATGCTACGCCAACTTATTACAATGTCCCTGCAGGAAATGAAAATGCAAATATTTTTAAAAAGGGGCCAAATTTGGCACTGAAAGGTCTTTTGAACTTTTGAGCACTAATAATGAACAAAGGAGTTGTTCACAACCTCAACGGCTCACTGGAAATTTACCTAAGTGCAATGTAGTGGATAATAGTGACCTATGCCTATATGATCTGTTTGTTGATGCTTAACTTGTGTTGAGAATAATCAGAGAATCCAATGTTCAAGACCATTGCTTATGTTATGCTTTACAAAAACTTTAGTCTATATTGCTATGTTGCTTATGCTATGCTTTACACAAACTTTCAATCAACATCATCATCATCATCATACTCTGATCTTTCGATCTGTAACATCATCATCATCACACTCTGATCTTTTGATCAGTAACATCATCATCATCAACAACAACCTGCAATCCACAACACGAAGACAAATGTCTTCAGATCACTTTTGGACTTAAGTCCAGGGATGATACAATCCTACAACATTCACGGGGACCGAAGACTCAAGATACATTTTGACCAAAAGTTCAGGGATGATGCAATCCGACCACATTCTCGGGGATTGAAGCCTCCGAATACCTTTCTGAACTGAAGTTTAGGGATGATACAATCCCACCACATTCTCGGGGACCGAAGTCTCCGGATACCTTTCTGAACCGAAGTTCAAGGGTGATGCAATCCCACCACATTCTCGGGGACCGAAGCCTCCAGATACCTTTCTAAACCGAAGTTCACGGATGATGCAATCCCACCACATTCTCGGGGACCGAAGTCACCGGATCACTTCTGGACAAATGTCCCAGGATGATACAATCCCTCTTCATTCTAGAGAACCGTAAGCCACCGGATCACTTTAGGACAAGTGTTCAGGGATGATACAATCCCACTGCAACATCACTACTCCCTCTTTCGAGGAAGGGAGGAAGGTCTTTCCGAACAACACCAAGCTTGTCTTGAAAGTGTTCAAACTTTACCCGAGACAGAGGCTTCGTCAACACATCAACAACTTGCTCATCGGTACTCACATACTGGAGCTTTATGGCTCCTTTCTGTATCATATCTCGTACGTTGAAATACCAGATTTCTATGTGCTTCGATCTATCACAGGGTTCTCCGACATCTTTATACAACTTTGGTTATCACATAGAATCTCAGTAGTATCCATCTCCAGGTCAAAAAGACCTGACATCAGCTTCCAAAGCCATATGGCTTCACAACTAGCAGAGCAAGCTGCTATGTATTCTAATTCCGTCGTGCTAAGAGCAATACTGGATTGTTTCTTGCTAAACCATGAAATCATAGCAGACCCCAGACAAAAACATCCACCCAATGTGCTTTTCCTGTCTGAGACACTTCCAGCCCAATCTGCATCTGTATAGCCATACAATCTGTAATCATGGTTTCTATCATAGTATAGACCAAAGTCTATAGTCCCTTTCAGATATCTCATCACATGTTTTGCAGCTATCCCTTTCAGATATCTCATCACATGTTTTGCAGCTACCAGGTGAACTCGTCTAGGTTGAACTAGATACTGACTCAAGGTGTTCACAACAAAACAAATGTCTGGTCTGGTATTGGTTAGATACATCAATGACCCAATAATCTGTATGTATTGAGTCACATCCACTAACTCTGACGAGTCATCAACTAGCAACTTTAGGTTGGAATCCATGGGTGTAGCCATGGATTTACATTCCAACATATCAAATCTTTTCAAAACTTCCACTGCATACTTTCCCTGATTGAGAAAGATTCCTTCTGAGTTCTTCCATACTTCCAGACCTAGGAAATAATGCATTAGGCCACGATCTTTCATCTCAAATTCTTTAGCGAGCTTCTTCTTGCATTCTATAATTTGTTTCTCATTCCCTGTCAGAAATAGATCATCCACATACAGTTATAGTATGACAGGTTCATCTTCTATAACCTTGAAGTAAAGGTTAGGATCGGTTTTACTCTTGGCAAAGCCCATGCTTGTCAGGAAACTATCTATCCTTCCATACCAAGCTCTGGGAGCTTGCTTCATGCCATACAAGGCCTTCTTTAACTTGCATACATGAGTTCGTCTGTCTTCAACTTCAAATCCTTGTGGTTGTTCTATGTATACTTCCTCTTCAATCACACCATTCAGGAAGGCTGTTTTCACATCCATCTAGTGTAAGTCCCACTTCATCATGGATGTAAGTGCCATGATGGCTCTAATCGAAGTATACCTTGCTACTGGTGCAAATGTCTCTTCATAATCAATTCTCTCTTTCTGAGAGAAACCTTTGGCCACAAATCTTGCCTTATACTTCTCTATGCTTTCGTCAGCTGCATGTTTTATCTTGTAGATCCATTTGGAGGATACTACACTCTTGCTTTCTGGTTTGGGAACTATATTCCACACATCATTCTTCATTATTGACTGGTATTCTTCAATCATTGCTTCTACCCATTCCTTTTGTATCGCTTCTTTGTAGTTTGTAGGTTCTTGATCTACAAGATCACACATAAAAGCTACATAGTTGTAAAATGTCTTGGGATTCTTACTTATTCTTGTGGAGCCTTCAGGAGCTCCATATCTTTCTGCTTCTTGTATAACTCTCTTGCCCAAGTAGGCTTTCTTTTTCATGATATCTCCATCGTAGGAGGTTCTTGTGGTTCTGTCATGTCATGCTCTTCAGGGAGGAATGTGGTCTCTACATTTATGGGAGGTGCATCTTCCTCATACACTTCTTCATGTTGGCATTTTCTGGATCTCTTGAGAGCTGCTGCTTCATCGAATATTACATCTCTACTGATCTCCATGTGATGGAATCCAGGAATGTAAATTCTGAATGCCTTGGATACTTCACAGTATCCAACAAATATCCCCTTCTTTCCGAAAGGGTCCAACTTGGTTCTTTTCTCTTTTGGTATATGAATATATACTGGACAACCAGATATTTTGAGGTGACTTACCTCAGGCTTCTTTCCCGTGAACATCTCTTCTGGAGTCTTGAATCCAAGAGCACTGTGAGATATTCTATTCTGTACATATACAACAGTTCTTGCTGCTTCTGCCCATAGATGCATTGGAAGATCTTGATCATATATCATTGTCTTCACTGCCTCCATGATGGTTCCGTTCTTTCTTTCCACAACCCCATTCTGTTCAGGATTGTAGGGAGTAGTTAGTTCCCTCTTGATTCCGACATCTTTGCAAAAGGCTTCAAACTCTATTGAAGTATATTCTCCGCCATTATTTGATCGGAGTGTCTTTATTTTCTTGTTTGAAAGATTCTCTATCAAGGCTTTGAATTCTTTGAATTTCTCAAACACTTCACTTTTTGCTTTCAAGAAGTATATCCAAATCTTTTTTGAATAGTCATCAATAAATGTAATATAATATTCAAAGCCACTTAATGATGTGGAGGACATTGGACCACACACATCTGAATGAATCAATTCCAACGTACCTTTTGTTTTTGTTTCACTCTTCGGAAATGGATTCTTGATGTTCTTTCCTTTCGCACATCCCTTGCAAATGCCTTTATGTTTGATCTTCATGAATGGTACTCCCGTCACTACTTTGTTCACATGAGGTAGTTCCTTGTAATTGATGCGGGCAAGCCTTTTATGCCATAGTTCACTAGGGTTAGTGGACTCATGAGGAAGGGTTGTTTTTTAATGTCCCTTGAGTTTATATAGACCTCCTTCTTCTTCACTGATAACAACTGCATCCTCAATTTTCTTTCCTTTGGGCCACATGAGTACTTGACCATCTATGAATGCAACTCTAAATCCTTTTTTATCTAAAGATGAGATAGAAAGTAGATTCTTATTTAGACCTGGTACATACAATACTTCCTTCATCTTCAGGAAATTCCCTGAATCAAGCTTGTAGCTTGCTTCACTAACTCCTTTGATTGGATATTGATAGTCATCTCCTAGGGATACTTTCTGAGGAGAGTGCTTTTCTTCAAGTTTGGACAGAGTTTTCTTTTTTCCCGTCATGTGCTTTGAAGCACCACTATCAATAAGCCAAGTGTCTTCTCCAAGTGTTATAGTTCCAGAGAGTGCACAAAATAGTACATACTTTTCTGCATCTTCTTCTCTTGCTTGCTTTCTTGGAGGTCCTTCCTCCTCTTCTTCTTCATCCTCATCTTCAGCTAGATGAGCATGATGTCTTTTGTTGTTGTTGATCCTCTTCTTATATTCTTGTTTCTTCATAAGACAATTTCTGGCAATGTGTCCTATCTTATCACAATGAAAACATTGAAAGCCAAAGTCGTCTTTATCTGAAGGATTCTCCCTTGTTCTTTGGATTCTTCTAGGAGGTTGAGACTCCTTGAGGTTTCTCTTCTTGAAATTAGATTGACTTCTTCTTCTCTTGGTGTGAGTGGCTAGGACTTGATCATCTTCCTTCAGTAAGGCTTCTCTGTTTGCCACTCTAGTCTCTTCTTGAATACAATCTTCCCAAACAATGTCAAACTTCATGCTTTCCTTTCTGGCACACATCATCTAGATGAATGACTCCCAGGGTCTAGTGAAACCATTGAGAGCAGTCATAACTAACTCATCTTCATCAAGTTTGTCTCCAATGGCTTCTAGTTGTTCTTTGATCTGGGAGACCCTTGTAAAGTAGTCTTGGATGGATTCTCCATGATTATTCTTAGTGCTCTTCAGTTGACCTCTTAGATTCATCTTTCTGTTGATGTTTCTTCCTTCATACATTCTTAATAGGGCATCATACATTTCTTTCGAAGTCTTCTTGGATGACACTTGAGGGATCAAGTGATCCTTGATAGAGTCAAGAATAATCCTTTGTGCTCTAATCATATCCTTCTTGTGCTTCTCCTTAGCTTCAGTTGCTTCAGGTTCTGCAAATTCATCTTTGATATACTTATCAAGATCATTCTCTTGGAGAATGAGGCCAATTTTTTATTTCCATGCTCGGAAATTCTCTATGCCTTCCAGTTTGTCCTCAAGCTTAGTGCTTGGCGCCATCTTGTCAGAGAACCACAAAAAATTGAAATTCTGCAAAATGAGAAACTGAACTTACCAAGAGATGCGCTTGACTGAGGCGAGTTGATTGGTGTACTTGGTTTCTGGAGATCTCAAGTCTTCACCTTTCAAATCTGACTTGCAAGATTCAGCATTGCAACTTCCAAAAGTTTTCTGGTTCTGCAGTTTTCCGACGCAACTGTCAAACTAGGGTTTGACTTTCCCGGAGACTCACTCACCCAAAAATCTTGATTCCGGGCTCAATAGATGCGCTCTGGGAGGGCACAACTTTCCATGCAATAAGTTTTCCAAAATTCAAAATTTTCCCGAAACCCTAATTTCTTGTCGAGGAGAGAGAGAGGGCTTTTTCTCTTGTGAAAGTTGTCCTATTCAAGTTAGCTCTGATACCATGTTAAAAATTCCATATGTTAAGCTAGATTATCAGTATTCAATTTCAATTTCATAACAAAAGCATATAGACAAGATCACTGAAAGAAACAGTGTCACAAGAACAACACAGATTTATCCTAGGAAAACCCTAATGGGAAAAGCCCAGCAAAAGCTTCCTCAATATAGATGCCCCAAAAAGATAAAAGGTAAAATCCCAACAACTGATCTTCCTCCTTCTCCATCTCTTTTTCTCTCTTATGCGCTACACAAGTGAGTGTGAGTGTGTTCAAATGAGAAGCACCTCACCTCTATTTATATTCTTTCGTTCACTTGACATTTAACCTTGTCATGTAGGCTCGAGTAAACTTGTAGGTTCGAGTAACCATAACTGGGTTAACTTAATATAATAATATATTCCGGAGGGTACTAATGACCCGACTTACAACGGAGGGGACTTCCTCATGACTCATAATAATTCTCCCGATAGGAATCATCGGGGTAGAAGAAAATACAAGTGATTCTCCCAATAGAAACATTGGGGGCCAATAAAATATATTTAGAATATCCTTCAAAGTTATAATAATTCAACAACTTTGACCCCTATGCATGATGGATTCCATGTTACTTTGTGTTTTGGCGCGGAGTTGTGAAACAAAACTTGTCAAAGCCTTGATCCTTCTGGGCCAGGAGAACCCACTAGTGTTGGTTCCTATGCTTGGGTGAGTTGGGTTTTGAACCCTTGACCTCTTTGGTTGGTTGCCCCCGATGTTTAGTCCCGACTGTGGATATTCCCCCCTAGTTGCTCGAAGAGTTGTTAGCTAAAACTTGAAGCAATATGTCTACCATCATTACATGCATTATGTGATACATGCTATATACTATGAAATGCCAGCCCATAAATAACGTTGCAAACTGTGTCTTTAGACACAACTCAAAAAGGACTATGAAATGAAATTGTGTAAGGCCCAAATAAAACAGTGGATAAAAAAATGTAAAATCTAAAGACTGTTGACCATCTTATCTAAAATGTAATGATTAATTCATCATGGAGCCTGCAAGTTTTGATGTGAGATGGAGTAAGGGACAATTATTTCTAAGTGTCCCATAAGATCTCTTTATTATAGTTTCTTGCGTACCCAACGCAAGGGTCCTAGAAAAGATCCTCACGGAGCTTGATTCTTAGCTTGGATATGATCTTTTAACCTTTTAATCTCTGGAACAAATATAACCACTCCATGAGGATTTGTTATTTGTTATCAAGATCCTATGATGATGTTATAATCTCAACCGTCAGATTGATATTTGTTATTATGTGGACACACTCTCGATCTATTTAAGAGTTGTGATCCCCTCGTTGTATCCCGTCGGGAAATTTGACACCATTGGCTCTTGAAGAATAATAGAGAAAATATTTTTGGGATCTCTTGTCTTGTGTGGACGATTGAAGAATGTTCTTGGTGATCAATTGATGCTATCTCTTGCTTGCATTGGAAAATATTAGTGAATATTTGGCATATCTTTTTGGATTCATTTTCATTGTTTGACAGGAAAATCGATTTGGAGTGGGGCACACTTGTGGAAGACATCCACCTTGTTCTCTTGTCTAAATCTTGTGGTTACAGGGAGTATTTTTATCGCATTACCTCTTACTCCCTTGTCTTTTATGTCCCGTCAACATTCGATCTTTTTCTTGCCAATCTCATTGTTGTTACTTGGCTTGGCAAGGGAGAGGGCGCACTTGGCTTCTTAAGCGACTTGTTTGAAGCTAAATTTCACCATCTTTCTAGTTTATCTAAGAAGGGATAGTCTTCATCACTTCGACATTCATCCTCAAACACATCAAGTTTTCCCAAGTAATTTCTCTTTCTATTTTTCTATCTATTTGTAGCTACATTTTCCTTTCACTAAAACCCTAAACTTAAAACCCTCATCCTTTAGATATGTAGGTTCTAGTTTGCGACTACGAATGAAACTTTAAACCCACTTTGGAATAAATTCAAAACCCCCGTTACCAACTATTTTGTACCATAGTTGAACCCCCTGTTGAGCTGCCATTTGATGAACATGGTCAATGTTCATATCTAGCGCAGCAGAAGTTCAGAATGTTTTGCCTAGCCAAATTTGGCTAGTCATTTTTAGTTTTATGTTGAAATGACCATGCCCCATGGGGTTTTTGTAATAAAGTGTGCTAGTAGGGGTCTTATGTGGCTCGGTCCCCTAAGACGTAGATTTCAACTAAGGTATTCCAAGGAGATTTTTCCCTTGTCGAATATGCTTTTCCTATAGCCGAGTATAATCGATGAGTTTTTCTCCCGCTTCCTCCAAAAAGCTGGAATTCCTGATTTTGAAATTTGGGCCTTGGGAGGTTATTAGAGTCCAACTAGTAAATATGAACCTACTAGACACTATTGGTATGTTCTATGGTCATTTCCTAAGCCCCGGGATGCTTTAAAAATTTGTCAATTTTTTTTTTTAACAGGCGTTGAGTTTTTTAATTTTTATTTTTTTACTATAGAGAATTAATTAAAATTTTCAATTTATTAAACCATTTTGACGATGGTTTAATTGAAAATTTTCAATTTGTAATAATTAAGTAGCCCGAGGGATGTTTTTGGCAAATAAACACTTATTTTCCAAGCCAAAACACTCATTTAACCCCTGGACACACTTGTCCTAAGTTTCGGACTATTATTTGGCCTTGGAATTAATATTTTCTCAAAAAACCCAAAAATGAGAAATATTAATTAAAATAATTGGTATCCACTAATTTTGCACTTAGTGGATTTTCGGTGAGCTGCCAGAGTATTGAACAAGTACACTTGTTCATGATCAGAGTTCAGAAGTCTATCATTCTTTTTCTGGGAGTCCGTTCGAAAATTTTTGTAACACATGTTCATACCCCCTTGGGGAAATTGTTAAAAAAGTCCTAGCATTTAATTTTTTATAAAAGGCTCGGCTTCCTAGACTTAAGCATCAAGCCGACTAGCCCAGAGTGTTTTTTCCCTTGGTTATAATTGGTTGTTGAACAAACGACTAATAATTTCTGAGTTTTTCACTCACACCTCCAAAGCCGGGGTACTCATCTTGGTGTTTAGGCCCTAGGAGGCTATTAGAGCCTTCATGTCATTGTTTTTCAGCATTATAGGCATTTGAATTGAGTTGTATGAACATGTACTAGGTCCCCCTAGAGTTTCGTTTGATTCCGAGAAAAAGTAAAATTTTCCCTTTTTTTAGCCATTTTTTAAATGGTTTAAATGGAAAAATTCAAAATGTAAAAAAAGTGTGATTTAGAGTCCATTTTCGGCGTGGTTGGGCTCATTTTCAAGCCCGAAGCAACATCTTTTCCCTAGGGGCCACTTTCACTATGGTTCATCCGGCTGAAGCATCCCAGAAAGTATCATTTGATTAACAGAGCATCAAAATAGCATTTAAATGCTAAATTTGGACAAAGTGCCCTAAAATCCAAATATTAAAAAAGTCAAAAAATCATTATTTTTTAAGTGAGGTGACATAGCATGATGTCACCATAAGTCATGCGATTCTTCTTTTGGTGGGATGGCAGCCAAACTTTGGTTTAAAATGTGGTTACAAATTATTTCATGAAAAGGATGACATGAATGTAAAAGCTCATGTTAGCATGAAGTGGAACTCACGCTGGCTTGAGAGGTGGGATGAGTGGGATTGGGGGGACCCATCCACTTAATAAAATATTAAAATTAAACCTTGGTATCATATGTATGTCCAAGTGTTAGCGAATGGTAATGACGTGAGGGTGAGGATCAAGCTCACGCTAAACCATTAGATGGGCTTGCACTAATGTGTAATGAAGTGGACCCCTCTTCGTGACTCACTCTAGCTTTGGGTGTGGTGTATTATTTGTGTATGTTATGCGAGTGGGTAGATAAGGAGACTGCAAAAATTGAGGGATTGACGCCAATATGCCATACAATCGCATGAGATCAAGGATGACTCGCTCGTTTGGTGAGGAGGTTGAGTGTGTTGGCACTTGTTGGGTGAAGAGTGACAGTTCCTCTTCACTTCAACTCCGGTTTAGCTCAGTTTTTCTTCACTTCAACTAAGCTTAGCTCCGGGTTGATCATCAGTTCATTAATTCCCCCCTGGGGCTGTCTTTTTGTATAAATAAGAGGCCCTCCTCCTCATTCTGGAAGGATGGAAGGGATCTCTGCCTATTGTAATGCTGCCGAGATTTTAAGGAATAAAGTTGAAGACTTTGGAGGTCTACCGTGTGCAATTGAATGAATTTTTGTGCTATGAGGTGACATTGTAGAAGTTTGATTTTATTTGCTAATATTATTGATGGATCTAGCTTAGAAGGTTATTCTAAAACACGTAGGGTAAACATTTACGGTTGTTAATTTGTTTACTTATGCTTTGCTTTCAAGAGGTAGGAAAGTAACCAAATATACTCAGTTGTATTGAGGTTCTTTTGGTTTCTTGTTTTCATAGACACTAGATCTAATATTGTTGTGCAAGTAGGCCATAGATTCGAAGGGGGATTGGAACTCAGCGGTCTCTTCTCTTCCCTTTGGTACCTTTACAAGATTAATGCAATTTGTTGCAAGGACTCCAAGGCCATAAACAAAAAGGATCAAGCAAGGGCTTGAATTTCCCCATCTTTCAAACTCAAAATTTCCTCTTTGGTTTTGGTTACTTTATAAATGCTTAAGTAAATTAGTTTCTTTTTTTTAAAAGATTATTCAAAGGATGATTTATTCAAATACATTCCTAGATCCTAATCTTAAAGCTTTATTCTGAGTAGATCTAGATTGATTAGGTACTTCGTCTTATTAATTATCATTTAAGTACTTAATTTTTTATGCTTTTAACGACTGATTTGGCACATGTGGTGCATTTCAGGTGGCTGGTTTTACATTTTTCATGCAAAGACAAGGGGAAGTGCTGCCAGAAAATTAAAGATCTAGGCCATCCAAGGCCGCTTGGAGCAACTTCCTTCTTCTTCATTTTTCAAAACCCGTAAGCCTTTGGATCCAGATTTCTAAGGACCAAAGGCATCCACCTCTCATGAGATTTGTAAATACCATAATAAAAGACTTTGAGTAGGCTCTTCAGAGCCCATCCCCTTGGGGGGATTTGTGTTTTTGTCTTTTTTTTATGATTTTCTAGTTTTAGTTAGTTTTATCTTTATTTCTAATTTAGTTGTTTATTAGATCAAGGAAGTAAAGGAAATACTTACCCCACACTCTCCCGAGTACCACGAAAGGGTGAAAAAGATTTTTGGTAGGATTAATTAGAAAATATTTCTTTTATTTATTTGTCCTTAATTTTTTAAATCAATCCTACTGTTGCATTCCTGAGTACCCGAAAGGTGAACGAGACTCTTCGGTCGTCATCTAAACAACTCATTATTATGTCTCTAATAAAATAAACCAAGACTCCTTCCTCATATGCTCTACACCACTGCAGCTTTTCTGATCAGTTGGTTGTATCAGAAAGGGATACGAGTTACTAGATTTAATAGGAAAATCCACACAAGTGATTTTTTCGAGAACTCGGGAGGTTGCAAAGGGTAATCACTACAGAGTCAAGGGGCTACTCCAAGCAGGTTCATCCTCGCCCCGTTGGACACTTGGTATTACCACTTTAGCACTCAGTTCGAAGGGACTTGACTTGTTGGGCCAAACCCACAATTAACTCACGCCCTTAATTACTCATTAATAATTTTAAAACTGACCAACGAGACAACTGCAATACTTACAAGACACAACAACACTCCACCTTTACAAGCACTCCATATTCATTGACACTGGTCTGTTTTACTTTCAATGCTTAAATCAATTATTGCAAAATGTCGTGAATGGTGCTTACATTGTGATATGTTGTTGAAGTGATCTCTTTCTTGCAGTAGTCTGTTGTGTTATCCTTTTCATATTAACTCCTATATTTAGTCTTTTCTTTCGTAGACTAAAAACCATAGATTTTCTTCTAATAGGGACCACCCCCCTTGGCTTTGTTAGAAGTTAGCCTAAACAGAGGAGCTGGAATTTGGTGACAGCACCTGGATCTTTGCTTGCCCCCAAGGCCGCACCATTCCCACTTGGGAAACAGCAATCCAAAGATTTATACTAACACTGTGCATTCAACGGACAACATCTTTGGCGTCGTTGCCGAAGAACAAATATTTTGTTCCTGGATGACTTTAACCTTAGTTTTTTCTCAATTTTTTACCTTTCTTGATAGATTTTTAGTCAATTCAACTCTCTGAAATTAGACTTCAATCCATCCGGCGACTCCACTGTCAAATAAACTACCAAGGTATTCAACCAAAAGAAACTCTGAAGGCTTACTCAATTTCATCCCTAAGCCCAAACAAGTTTATAGGAGGAGATTGAATAAGCTAGCTTCTCGTAGGATCCTTGAGAATATTGGATTCGAGTCTGTTTTAGACATCCGTAGTTTGTTTCAAGAAAATAATAACCAAAATTGTTTTTCTAACATAATGGGTGTGTACTTTACTCAACTCGACTTCTCTCAAATAGCAGGTCAACCCCATCGTCTTCAAGATAAAACTATAGAGAATCTCCCTATGTTCACTGGCACTAATGCCATCACTTCCACCATGCATCTCAGAAGTTTCTCCAGATGTGTTAATGCCTTTATCACTGATCCTGCACATCAACATGATGATGTCTACATGAAACTCTTCGCTCTTTCCTTGGATGGAAGGGTTGGTGATTGGTACATCAATTTACCAAACAATGCCTTTGCTACACTCTAAACTTTCAAGACTGCCTTCACTAATAGGTTCGGTGAAAAGAAGGAACCTAGGAATCAGCTGGCTTCCATGACAAACATAAAGAAGAAGGAGAACGAGACTATCGATGAGTTTAACCAGAGATTCACAGAAGTATCTAATGCCATTCCTGCCACTTAAAAACCACCTGGACCATCTATCTTGGTTTATTACGTTGAAGCACTTAGTGGGAATATGCAATATCAAGTCAAGTATAAAGAACCCACTACTCTTCTAGTTGCATAAGAATTGGCTGTCAATATAGACAGAAATATGCAGTCTTCAAGTGAGTCCAACCTTCTTGGTTATTCAAGGTCCTCAACCCCTTTAAAGTCAAATGAGCATAAGGAAGAGGATTCTTATAAAAAACAAATGATGGAAATGAAGGAAAGACTTGAGAGAATGGAAGATAAACATCTAGCCCAAATGAGAGAGATGCAGAACAAGGTCATTAGTATGGAAAGAGCACAATCACAGCCTGCCCCTAGAACTTTCCCTCCAAAAGTAAATTGGCAAAGAAAAGCACCCAACCATGAACAGAGGCCTCCTCATCAATTGGAAGCTACTAACACGGTTGAAACTTACACACCACTCTATAGAGCATGTGAATACTTTCATGAGGAGTCTACTTGCCATTATGCATGCTATGTTCAAGAACATGGTTTTCCAGAAGGTTGTGGTTCCAGAGCATCATCGAGCCAGCCTGAGTATCTAAACTATGTAGGTGACATGCATAATATTTTTAGAGAAAGATAGAAAGAGGAAAAACAATATTCAAGAGAGCTTGATTACATTAACACAGTTGGGAAGCTCCATCCTATCACCACAGAAACATGGAGCCAAGCGAGAGAGTACAGTCAAGGGCATGATACAAGTGATGAAGAGTCCCCTGTACCTGACATGGATGATGACCACGAGACTTTAATTGAAAATCCAATCTTAGAAGTTTTGTGTGATGTGAATCCTCCATGCTCTCCACCGAATGACAAATATTTCAAAAGTTGGGTCCCCTGTGATATTTTTGAAACCCAGCTTTTTGAAGAAGATTGTTTTGAGCAGAATGAGGAGTGTAATCAGGGACTTGATACCAGTGATGAGGCATCTCTGATATCTGACATAGGTGGTGATCATGACTATTGGAATTTTGTTGAAAATCCAACCTATGATGCTTTTAAAAATAATTTTGGGAATCCCATCTATGATGTGTCCAGCAAGGTGAGAGTTTATTGTGAGACTTATGAAAGTTGTAAAGAAGAGCAGTCGGAGTTTTCCTATGATCAGTCAGAGTTGTATTTGAGTATCTATAACGAGGACTTGGACAAGCATTGCAATAAAGAATCAGACGGGGTTCGAGTTCGTGTTGTTGGACACACTAGGAACACAAAGAGGGGGGGGTGAATCTATGTGTGCAATCTTTATTACTTTTTCAACTTTTATAATCAACAACTTATTCAATATTATGCATTATCACATTATCATTATATCATCATCAGCATTGCTATCATCATCATATCATCATCATCACATAGAAAGCATAGCAACACAGTACACAAGATTTTTACATGGAAGCCCAAGTCCTGGGGGGTAAACCACGGAAGCCTTTTTAAAATAGTTTTCTAGAAATAACTGAAAGGAAGCAACAACCCCCTTATTACAAAGACTTCAATTTTCCAGCTTCAACTGGAAGGAGGCTACGACCCCGTGATTTACAGGATACGACCTGAAAGAAGTTGCCACTCCCTAGTTTTCCAAATTCAACCGAAAGGAGGCTACGACCTCCTTTCCTTGCCTCGTCCTGCCACCTTGATAAGAAGATAGAAATTGCTGAACCGCAACCGCACTGATCCTGCGGACCTGTTAATCAACACTTGTGCTACACTGCACAATCTATACCACACTGCACAACAACTGCCACTACTAGCCACTGCTCATTATCTGATCACCACTCATCAACCGATCACTGTCCACTATATCACAATACTCATCAACATGTACAATCAACCTATACCAATTAATATGTTTCTCACATCAACCAACTCAGTCAATCTGAGTCTGCACACCAAACTCAATCCACCTGGGTCAAACCAACTGCTCATACAACTCATCCAATCTGAGTCAAACCAATTGCACATAAGGCAACTTCTGCCAATCTTTCTCAACTGTACCAAGATGCTTGTGTACCTGTGCCAAATCAATCATATATTTGTGTTAACCTAATCAAGTGCTTTGACAGTCAACCAACCCTTCTTACTTGGCCTAGTTCATTAAGTAAAAGACACATTTGAGCAACCAAGAGACTTCACATACTGTCAACCAAACTTTTTCCAAACACACTCAACTCAACGACACCATAACCAACCTCAATCACAATTAAGGAATACTTGACACTTAAACATGATATACTTCAACCAAATAACCTCAGCCAATAAGATAAAAGACTTAACCAATTATGTCAAACTCAATCAATATCATAAACTCTTAGACACAAAAGGATTTTCCACTCTACTCAAATCAAGTCAACAAATCAAACAAATATCAAGCAAATAATCACTTACAACATTGTCAAAGGTTGTCATTAACAATCCAGCTCCACTTAGGTCAAAGACACAATGATCAACACTTGTAAAACTAGTTTTCAAAGAAAACGTTTAGGTTGATCAAATAAATAACTCACAATATCTAATACTTACATGTCAACTTCCCATTCAATACTACACTTATACAACAATCAAGATAAACACCAAGATCTATCCAAGATAATCATCAAGATCTATATCAATATCACATCAAGGTATATGCCAAGAAAACCATCACCATAGCATCCATAACATATTGAATGACTTTAAAGAGATATACCAATATATAGCCTCACATACTAAGATCAAAGATGAACTCTATCCATGAGAGACATGTGCCATTACAAGAGAAACCATGAAGCACGAACCATACCTTATTGAAGATAACAAGATGGAGAAAAAGTAGAAAACCCAAAAGAAACTCTATATCCTCTCATCACACAACCCTCGTAACAAGCTTTCCAACGAGCCAAAAATTTTGTAATTCCAATTTCGTATGAGAAAGTTATGCCTATTTTAGTGAAGATGCCCAGAAATTTTTCTGTCACACAATTTCGCACTTTTCTGCAAAATGTGCGAAATTCGTAAAAGAAGTGGTGATGAAAAAATGAAATGCTTGATATTCTATTTATATGGGTTGTAGAGAAAAAATATTACCTTCAGCCGACATGCAATTCAAAATTACAAATAATTAAATTCTCTTTTGGTTAGTCGGCTCACCCAAAAAGGTGGGGTACCTCAACTTAAAAAATTCATATCTCTTCAACCATAAGGAGCCACGTGACGTGCCACCTACCGTTGGAAATGGAACGACAAGGGCTATCTCCCCATGATGGGTTTACTTGCAATCCCATGGTCCAATACCCTTAAAATCTTAAATTTGTTCAGGATGTCAAAGACCCCACACATGAGGGTTTCAAAAGACCATGCCACCAACTACAAGAGTTTCGAAGTCTTCTTCAACATATCAAGGCACGTCCATGGGATCTACCTCCATCTAAATCCCAATATCCATATAACCACAAATAGGACCATACATGATCATGGTTCAAGGTCTCCATATCATTAAAAACATATCCAATGGTTCAACTATATATCTTCATCACTATAAGAGTACCAACACCCCAAAAGAGGGGTACAAAGACCTCACCACTAGTTTGCAACACCTTATGGGCTTCATATGCATGATCATAAGGTTGCTACATGGCAATGACCATATAGCATCCAAGGGACATCAAAACATTTATGTGGGTTCAAGACTTAAACTTTCAAGGACACCAAGGACCCCATAAGAATGGGTTCCAATATACCACCATCAGTGTGGGTTCCAACACCTAAGTCTCCACATGCAAGAGTATCAAGATCTAAGATTGTGGACTCAAGGACCTCACAAGAACTTAACAACCTCAAGACCATCCAATGCAAGCAATGGTATTCACCATCAACACATCAAATACTTTACACACATGAGCCACATCATCCATCCAACAACCAATCAAAAGACTAAGACAAGTACAAGCATAACAAGTAGCACAAAGACTAGTAACCAAATATCAACCATGAGTAAGGAACTCGACAATGGACTCAAATGGGACCAAGATACAACTTAGGGACACTTGAGCAAGTCAATGGGTAACCAGGGCTTTTGTCATTGTTCCAAGGCCTCCAAAGGCTTCAAGCTTGGGCTTGGACAAGGTCAAAAGGGCTCCTCTTGCACAAAACAACCACAAACTAAACACTAACCCTCAGGGGCTCCACAAGGGGCACAAAGGACTCAATAGTTGGCATCAATGACCATACACTGTTGGCATCAATGACAAATTAATCAACAATATCCCCCTTTGTCATTGATGACAACACCATAACTCCTCTTCAGAACAAGCTCCTCTGTCAACAAAACTTCTCTCCCCCTTTGGCATCAATGGCAAAGGGACCATTCTTTGACCATACTGCTCCCCCTTAGGGAATGCTCCCCCTTAGGCCATGCTCCCCCCATCATCAACTTCTCTTCCTTTTTATCTTTTCTTCCTCTTTGGATTAATGACAACAAAAACTTCTTTTGGCACTACTTCTTCCCTTATCATTGATGCTTATTTGATGGACTTGTATTTTGTCACA